>OY747125.1:75888343-76308343 GCA_963556465.1 Berberis vulgaris | reverse complement strand
AGTAAACTCGTACCTTTCGAGAGTGATCATCGATGAAAGTAATGAAGTAGTGTTTCCCACCAATGGATGAGACGGTCGTTGGTCCCCAAACATCAGAGTGAACGAGCTCCAGCCTTTCCTTCTTTGGGGTTCTGCCACTTGTCTGAAAGCTGACCCTCTTCTGCTTTCCAAGTATGCAATCTTCGCACATGTCAATCTCAACTGACTGTAGACCAGGAAGTTTCCCTTTCGAGTGCATAATTTTCATCCCCTTCTCGCTCATGTGGCCAAGTCTCTGGTGCCATAGATTGGGATTTTTGTTTCCTGCTGCAACTGCAATTGAACAGCGTGCCCCTGCTGTCATGTAAAGAGTACCACTCTTCTTGCCTCGAGCAACCATCATTGCACCCTTTGAAATCTTCCAGTCATCACCATGGAAGATCGTAGTGTAGCCTTCGCTAGCTAATTGTCCTACTGAGATTAAGTTCTTTCTCAGGTCGGGAATATGTCTGACATCTTTCAGCTCCCAAACAGACCCGTTCAACTTAATCTTCACTACACCTTTACCAATGATATCACAGGGTTGGTCATCACCAAGGTATACCTTACCAAGGTTTCCGAGGACATACCTCTCGAAGAATTCTTTCTGCGAAGTGGCATGGAACAATGCTCCAAAGTCTAACACCCAAGACTCTTCCTTGCTCTCCAAAGAGCATATCAGCGCATCATCTCTTCCTGAGGTGGAAGTAACATTTGCCTCTGCCTTCGCCTTTGCCTCCTGGTCCTTCGGTGCATTCTTGCACTAAAATTTGTAGTGCCCGATCTTCCCACAGTTCCAACACTCGACGGTTTTCGAGCTCTGAAAATTATTGGGATTTCTGGATTTGGACCTCTTGTCCTTTGATCTACCTCGATAGTTTGATCTGCCGCGTCCATTCCCTCGAGTTGAGTTTTTTCCTCTTGACTCTGTATGCAAGACTGAAGAGGTTGACGATTAACCCGACTCTCTTCACTAAGAGCTAGATCACGAACATCATTATATTTTAACTTGTTGCTTCCCGACGAGCTACTCACAGCTGTGACAGTAGCATTCCAGCTTTCTGGTAGAAAAGACAATAGTATCAGTGCCCGTACTTCTTCATCAAATTCAATCTCAACTGAACTCAACTGGGTTGTGACTGTGTTGAGTTCATTGAGATGTTGAGCAACCGATGCGCCTTCCATCATCCGCAAATTGAACAACCGCTTCATCAAGTGAACTTTGTTAGAGGCCGATGGCTTCTCATACATACTTGAGAGAACCGCCATAAGACCCGCCGTGGTCTTCTACTTTGCTATGTTAAAAGCAACATTGTGGGATAGCGTCAATCGGATAACTCTAAGGGTCTGTCTATCAAGCAGGGCCTAGTCCTCATCCTTCATAGTTTCTGCTTCTGCCCTATGAGAGGTAGGTACAAATTTTTCTGGTATAGATGATCCTCTATCTGCATCTTCCAAAATCCAAAATCTGTGTCATCAAACTTTTCGAGTTTCACCTTCTCTTCGTCTGCAGTCATTTCTCCCACTCGAATCTGGCTTCTTCTGGATCATTTCTGACAATTCCTGCGAACCACCGTGTATTAGAACACCTCCGTTGACAGACCGGTACCATCGACGAAATTTCACTATTCACGAAATTCACTATTCACGTGAATAGTACCTTGCAGAAAAATTGCCAGAATACACGACCAAGGCTCTGATACCAATTGATGGGGAAATTTCGCAAATTTCCTATAAACCAGATTAGCGAGAATGCAATAAATGAACACACAAGTATTTACGTGGTTCACCCAACTTGGGCTACGTCCACGGGCTGCTGCAAAACTTTACTTAAAGGAAACAAATTTTTTACAAACACTCACAACTCACGACCCACAACCCAATTACACCCGAGAAAATTACTCTCAATTTTCTCTCTCTCTCACAAGCTTAATTCTCTAAGCTTTTACGCACTCTCTTCTCTGAGGAGGAGATGTGCTTCTCTTTGCAAAGAGAAGAATAGTTGGGATGAGATGAAAAATGAGGAAGGGGAGAGGCTTTTATATAGGCTTCAAATGAGGTGGGTGAATTAATGAGGTGGATGGATGGTTGCAATTAATTGGATAGGCATTAACCACCATATTCTCACCGTCCATCCACTAGCCTCCCCCCCCCCCCCCCCCCCTTTTTTTTTTACTTTCTCAACAGTTTGTACCCAAGTTTGGACACTTGCAGCTGAGTAGAGATCAGCAAACCATGTAATATAACTTTGAACTCTAAGTGGAGAATTCAGTTTCCTTCATAGGAAAATTAAATATATATACTGCCCTTGTAAAGGATCAGTTTTTGCAGATCTCTTTGTAGTCTTTTTTTACTCCCTTTTCACTTGTTGATCCTGCTCGATTCCTCTTTATGTAACAACATAAAATCTTATGACTGACCTGATGGAAAATTAACATATATGTCAAGCACTTGTATTTTTAAATCTTAACTTCAGTGAAACTCAGTTTGTCTAAATTCATAAAGTTCTTCAGGAGTGCATTCCCGCTCTAATCTCAAACGCTTTCTGTTGCAGAGACATAAAGCCTGACAACTTGTTACTGGATGAGAACAACCATGTGAATCTCTCAAATTTTGGTTTGTGTAAGCCCTTGGATTACAAAACAACTCTTCTATTAGAAAATGAGGTTTTCACCATTTAAAAGTCGGCAGATGACATAGAGGAAAATTCTGCATGCAATGGAGCCCCCTGGTCAATGCCAAAAGAACAGTTGCAAAAATGGAAGCGAAATTGTCGGGCAGTGGTAGCATTTCTCTTATTGTTCTGTTTTCTTCTTTTGTTATCAGTTCTGAGTATATCAAGTAATACATTTATATACATGGAGGGAAAATGACTCATTATTAGTAATTTAAAACATTCAAGGCATATTCGTTGACTCTTTTTTCACCCTATTCTACTGTGGGAACTCTTGACTATATGGCACCCGAAGTGTTGCTGAAGAAAGGATATGGAATGGAGTGTGACTGGTGGGTGACGACAATGTCTTGTATATATAATTGAGGAGTCAAGTGGTTAAAAAAAAAAAAAATTTGATGTGTCCTTTTAATGTATAGAGTGGTCTTATGACTTATTGGTTCATGTATGCCCCAGAGTCATGTATACTCGTAAAATTTTGATCTCCCACTACCTTGTGAAAAAAAAGAAAAATAAAAAAGACAATGGTCTATCTCACACTACCCCGCTTTGCGTGGTGGAAAGTATTATGGTAATGATTAGATTGCCACACTGCAAAGATCTATCATCTATGTACAAGAGTAAAATAGGTTTTACTAAATGTCATAGTTGGTTCATGCAGACAGTCTTTAGGCGCAATTATGTATTAGATGTTGTGCAATTAAAACAACGTTGTAACACCGATATAACTCTTAACGAGGGTGAGCGGTTACGTTATGAGATTATCATGATTTTGTATCACGGCTCCGATATAACGCCGTTATATAGTCGTTATTGAGATAACAATTTTTTTTCAATAACGCCTTTTTAACTTTTTGTTCTAATATATATACAAAAAATCACCCATTTCATTCTCGATCGAAGGACCAGAGCTAGCCATCGCCGATCGATAGATAACCAAACCTTGCCGATTGACAAAGAACCAGAGAAGAAGGGAAGAAAACGAAGAGTTGGTCGCACTCTCTATTGCGATCTCAATCTCATACAAAGGGAAGATTTTTTATTTATTTATTAATGTTTTGATGTTTTTTAATTTAATGTTATGAACATGATTTATTTTTTTGTCTCTATAATACATCAATACTTTGTGGAGGCATTAAAAATATATTTAACATAATATTCCTATATTTAACAAAATATTCCGTTAAATACCATTATATCACGTTATATCCCGTTATAACCTATAACGCTCCTGGAACGTTATGAATCCGTTATCCGTTTTAACTGCATATATTAGATGTTTATTGGCTACCCTCCTTATGTTCTGATGACCTTAGGATTACTTGTCGTAAGGTAATTTAAACTTACTTTTATATTTGGTGAGAGGAACATGCTTCTATTTGACTTTCCTGATTGATTTTTCTGTTACATTTCAGATAATTAACTGGAAGACATGCTTAAAATTCCCTGACAAACCCAAAATATCAGATAACGCTAAGGATTTGATCTGTCGTTTGCTTTGTGATGTTGAGACGAGGTTGGGAACTAGAGGAGTAGATGAGATAAAGGTATATTTTCTGTTAGTAAATGTTGTGTATTGCCTCTCAACGAGTCTTTAGATCACATACAGTATTTCACCTCAGTTGTCTTTAATGTTCTGTCAATTTTCTTCAGTTTTGAGTTGCAGCTCTGTGAGCGATTGCCTAGCTCAATGGGAGTATCTGCTGTTGACTGTAATGCCATTAATTCTATGCCAGACGTTTCATTTACCATTGGTGGTAAAGTATTTGATCTTGCTCCACATCAGGTATATTGAGTTGGATTCCTAATGGTATCTTTATTCTTTTAGTGTGGAAGTTCCAATATTATTATTTATGGGAGTGCATATTTTAGGGAGTTCCAATACTAATATTGAGTGACATTCAAATGCACTGTACTATTTATGGTGTAATTGTCGCAAATACAGTTTAGAAAGTTCATAATCGCATATAAAGAACGTTTCCTAAAAGCTTCCTTATTACTTGATGATACTGCTTGCACATGTACTCCCAATAACATTTCAATTGAGACCCTTTAAAAGGGTAATCAAGGAAGTCTTTATGCCAAATAGTCTTCGTAGTTCTGTATGTTGTCCTCCCTGAAATTGGATAAAACTACTTAATTCTACACTACATTCATGTGCCATGTGATAGTTTCAGAACTAGCTTTCTTTTCAATTTTATCTGATTTACCTGCACATGATAAATCAGTCTACTTTGTAATTGAATCGCTGGAATTACGTATTTTTGTTCATGAAGGGTGTTTGTTGATGATAAGCTCAACATAAACTGTGAATTGTGTACAGTGTACAATGAGCACACTATATCTAATAGTATATGCACTATATCTACATTTTCATTGTGTTTGATGTTGTGCATTAGTTACAAAATGTATGCCCTACAAATTTACTAATACAGTTCTGATTACCCGTTAGTTGTGTTGATTAATGTAGGTTGAGGATCTGATGCAGTTGATGGAAGGAGAATATGTTGGTCCCTTCAATCTTGGCAACCCTGGAGAATTCACAATGATGGAGCTTGCCCAGGTAATTCCCCATTTTCAGTTCATCTCATCATTCATGATAGCTTTTTGAACAATAATTTCATTGATGAGTCTTTGGATTACAAGAAGCCATCAACGATTACAACACACCTCCAATAACAACAGTGGATGCAGAGGCGGAGAGAATACCCACCCCGCCTCCTCTGTGGCGAGAGTACAACCATTATGGGCAGCGTTGTCGCAAGCTGGAGTTGTACACTACATCACAGCTCCATCAGCTGCTTGAAGGGTGGAGGAGGAGAAGTTTTATAGTGTTGGGTTTGATTGTAATTAGGGAGAAGTAATGAAGATAAATTACGACTTATAAAATTAAAAGTGGTAATGAAGTTATGGCCTTTATAATAATGAGTTTTGTATGTATTGATGAACCAGAGCAATACAGTGATGTATATGTCTCATTGTGTTAATAGAAACAATTTTGACGGAAATATTTCAATTTTGTCATATTTAATTTATTTTAAAATTTTATTTATTATAGATATATATCTTTTAATGTAACTATTTGATTATAGCATTTTAAAAGGCCATTTACGATAGCACTTATCTGAATGTTAATATTCACTAATGCTATGATAGATAATATAACAATGACATTCACAAATGCTATGTCAAAAAGATAACATGGGCTACTATGACTTGCATCAAATGATATGGTACATTTTTCATAGCATTCTTTCAATGTTGTAAAAGACCAATTTTCTTGTAGTGCCATCAACTTGTATATCATCACTATATATGTTCTCCACCATTTGCCAAATCTGAAGGATATTGTCTTTGGCTACACTGAAAATAACCCATGGTTTATTTTGGTTACATAATAAATCAAATATTTTTGTTGTATGATCACCATGAGAAAATAGAAGTTTAGGAACGCCATCCTCAACATCTTCTTCTGATTGCTCATCACCAATTCTGAAAGGCAAATACCCATCAACAAATTATAGGTTACATCAAAGATTTTCAAAAGGCAATACCTAAGAGTATTTTTAGTACATGCTCATTCCGTCACGTCCCGAACCCGTTTGGGATGAGATCTATCCTGTCTCGATTCCTTCCCGGTCCCAGATGAACAAAATGGTATAGGGATGAGGTCCATCCCGTCCCATCCAATCACGTGCCTACCCCTAATGTGGGGGCTTCTCACGAGCATGATCCTGTTTAGTAAACCAAACTCAACAAACTCCTCAAACATTACTATATTATAAGTCTTCATTAATTATTTGAAACCCCTCCAAGTATTTAAATTACAAGTTGTTCCTCTAATCATATATATATATATATGAATTTTTTTTATCCCACTGAGCCATCACACTTTTGGCATATATATAAGGTTCCCATGAAAAGTGAATTTAGCTAGAACCAATGTAGCGGTCTCCCTTCAACTTCCAACCAAAAAACACATACCCAAAGCTTCCTCATTTCTCATATATTTTAATACATTATCATTTGTAAATTAATGTACATGTGATGAAAAGAGAAAATAAAACACATACCCAAAGCATGCTCAAATGGTCGATACATAAATTTAAATTTTAATTCATTAATTAAGTATCATATCGAGGGTTACAAAAAAATCTAAGGCGTTTGCACACGTTGCGTGCAATTGAGTACTAGTGCTTACTAAAATCAAGAACCTAAGGGGGGTCTTGTAGTTACATGCATCTTAAGTTGTACACAATTAATAAACAATGTCTAAACTTGTTTAAGCACCATCAATATCTAGCCAAATAATATACATTTGCAAATATAGTTGGTTGGTCAGGCTGTGAGTAATATACAATAAAACCTCTAATAATGTGGGACTCAACCAATTTCATTACTATAAGGAGGTTATAACTTGGAGGTGTAGTTACAAAATCTATTTCAAACATTGCAAAATTAGAAGCTCGATTGTCAATGAATTGAAAGTTACAAATAAAGTAGATCAAGAAAATAAAATAGTCATATAGAAGAATTCGACAAGCTCACTACACTAATCCAATTCTACAAGTTGTGAAGTAGATCAAATTTGACAACTTCGCTATCCAATGGTTGAGCAATAAGACATGTAAGCTTTAAGTGAAGAAAAAATCCCTGTTGTACTTTGGCAAAAAGGGAAAGGAAACCACTTGGATGACGACTTTATGACAATATTAAAAGTTTCATACCTAGAAACTATAAACATTCTCGATAAACTAAAAACCCTTCAGGATGTTCATGTCGACGAGTTATCAAGTACCCACAAGCTCAAAGAAGTTGCATCAACTATAAATTATCTCAGACAACTTTAGAGAAATATTTTATTTCATCTTAATTTTTTTTTGTAACATTACATATAAGCATGTTTGGTTTTACTCATAATTATTATTATGTGGATGCAAATTTCTTAAGATGGGACCTAAGTAACTTATAACTTACAATTGTGAGTTTATTCCTATTTATAACTAGCCCAAATCATGCCGCAATTTTTTATTACTGCATGAAGGTTATTTCTTTATAGAGTATCATCCAACTATAAATTCTTTTTTTTCCCCTCCCCAACACCCAACCCAAAAGATTACAAATCCATTTCCTTCTAAGCTTGAATTGCATCCAGTATACAAGAACCAATGAATTTTTCCAAGATCGACTATTGCGAAAATCTAATTGTGAAATATAAATGAATGACAATCAATTCGTTTGTACAACTAAAAATATCATGGAGCCTATAGTTTAAAGGAACCAATTTGTTTTGGATAATACACACCCCGTTGTCCTGAGATAGAAGAGAGGGTAAGAGTGGGTTAACAAATTTCGAATTCAAGGTTTATATTGGCAGTGTAAAAAAGTAGATGGTGGTGTTTGAGAGAAAGGCGTAAGGTGGTAATGTCAAAAAACCACCTATTCCCCTTCCCCATCGACGCCTCTCCAGTGAGTCCAGTCTCCACTCTCCAACGCGGCGACGCCTCTCTTCTTGTTCCGACGTCCGACGCCTTCTTCTTCTTCCCCTTCTCAATCGCAAAGAAATTTGTTTCTCTTTGGTCGTGTTTGCTGAGACTGCTTGATCTGCAACATTACAACTCGAGTCAGTTGCGAAGTTTGATTTCAACTGGTAATCTCTCTGTCTTCCTGCTTTAATAGTTAATTTATGATAAAGTTTTGATCTTGTGTTTCATTTCATGAATTTCTTGAATGTGATCAACCCTGGTTAAACGATCCATCTCTCACTTCTTCGCTTTATTAGTTCCCCTGCACAACAAATTAAAAACACGGTTTCGGATTAATCAGTAAAAGTAAAGAACATAAAGTTCTCTACTCTGCTGGTTGAGGTGCTGCTGTTGCCTTAGGTGCTGGTGTTGCCTTAGGCGCTGGAGCCTGTGGACCCTCCTGATAAATCGCACAAGAGATTGAGGTTTCAGATTCCAAAATGGAAGCCTGAAGCTAAAAACTAAGTTTGTTGTTTGCAAATAGATGAACATGATAATTCCCAGAGTTCATAGTGGAAATTTGGGACTGCACTTGCACTAAAATAAATTACTGCATTCTACATCAGTTACTAAGGTCTTTCACTTTGATAAGGATACTGACTTTTGCCTCATCTCTGCTATTGAGTCATATGTTTACACGGCAATATTTGAATAACCATTCAGCTCATACCACCGGTAGTTCCAAATGTTTTTCCTGCAATAACCATTCGGATCAAGTGTAAGCCCATTCGGCTCAAGTGTAAGTATCAATATTCATTGTTGTTTGTGAATTTATAGTGAATCATATCTGATATTGGTTTGAAATTTGTGCAGTTTTGTGCCCGTTATCATACTATTCAAAGAGGCATCCAGTGATGTGTGTGTGTGTGTTAACGTCGACATGGACGATTTTTATTTATCGTGAATCATTGAGTAGGTTGAATCAAATCGTACGATTTGGTACATAATGATTTAGGGAGTCGATTCAAATAGGATATGGCCTGATTCGACTCAACTCACGAATCGAATCGTGTGATTTGCACGATTTTAACAACATTGTTTGTGAGTCATCCTTCATATAGAACTTATCTGCACATATCAGTCATAATGTAGGATTACATGAATACAAACTGTTTGCTAAAAAAAATAAAAAAAGTAAAAAAAAAAAATTAATTACTATAGACTTGTCTACTTTCTCAAACATGATATAGAAAGCAAATCCTACATCGGTGGAAATAAAAACTCGCAAACGCATGACAATGAAGTGATCTATTGCCAAAGTATGAACAAAGGAATATCAAAGCTTTAAGAACGTTCTCCATTTTGGATAGTTATATAGAACTCGTAGCAGCTGCATTTCCTACTCTTCCTACTGAACGAAACTAACAAGGTCAATATATGAAAAAACTCTTAGCCACGACCTACAAGCAAATAAAAGTTGCAGTTACAATATTCTTATCTAAAAGTTAAACACCGCGTAAAGATAAAAAGAGATAGCAAACCGAGATGCCCTTAATTGGCGAACCTGGATAAAGGAAGCAAAAATCATGCACCGGCTTTGGGAGAGATATAGAAATATACTGCTTCCTTATTTCCTCGCTGACTTCCTAAGAATTTGGTCCCAACCACTACATGTCCTCATCCATCTTCCTAAGAAACGGGTCCCAACCACTACCTATACTTGTATCCAAGTAATCACAAGGAACTACCGTCTTCAACCCAGGTCAACAACATGGACTTTCTACAATTCTGAACTGTACTTGATCTTCTTCAAAACTTTCATGCAATTCCTCCCAAGTGAACAACAATGGCAAAGTAAATGTTGCCCATGGATCAAAATCGCTTAACCCGTTGATCTCTAGTAATATAAATATCAAACACAAGAATCTGATTTGAATTTGTGTTGAATGTTTAGTCTAAAGAATTCATAGATCAACGTCTCAAGATTGTCTTTCTTCTCAAGAACGACAAGGTAGAAGCTTGTGACTTCTCTTTGGGAGATTCCACTCAGTAAGTGATTTCGAACGAAGCAACGAAACTCGAAGCAATGAAACTCGAAGCAACGAAACTCCATCTCAGGATGAAAAGAAGAATACCATTTCCCGAGAGGAAGGTAGAATGTAGGAGGTCTTGATGAGGTTTTATTCATACATGAATCAAAGGCATAACAAAGATCATGAATCAAAATTAGAACATAACAAAAGTGCAATTTCGCTAAATGAAGTGCATCGGAGGGTCCAGTTGTACTGATCCAAGCAGTCTTTTCAATGCATTCGTCAACTGCTAGTTTAAGTTCTGGAAAACAAGGAGGTGGAAGGGTTTCTTTAGATTCATCTTTAGAGTCTTCATGAACTTGAAAATCTTCATCGTCATAATTGTGGGCTCTGCAAGATAAGGCATTTTTCCTTACACTGACTTAGGCAAGATGAAGGGTCTAGAATTCTCCAGAAGGTACTGGGCAAATGTTTCTGGAAGCTCATGTATTGTGGTTTTGATGGAAACAAATTTGAATTTCGGATACCACTCTTGAATCTGACAGCGATTTACATCTTCCTCCATGTTAAAAATCAACCAAAACTATAAAGTAATCTTAAGCTTCACTAATTTTAAATCGTTGTATGTGTAAAAAATAAAATAAAAACACAATTAGCTTTTAGAAGAAGCTTATTGCAAAGACAAAAATCAATTCTATGTGAAAGAAATTTTCACCTAATTCTTACCACAAATAGGTGTGGCAAGTTTTAGGTGAAGGAGATTAGTATTCAACAAGAGCAAGTGAAACTAACTACTTTTCGTTGTATTTTTAAAGCCTTAAGTGGACATCAATTATGTCCACATCTATTGTAGGCAAGACATTAAAATGTAATCTATAAGTCCATCCTAGCTCTATAGGCATATTTAAGGTACTTTCCTAAACATGTAAACTAATAATGATTGCTGATAAATACTCAAATGAGAATCACCAAACTTTCCAAAACCAAAGGTGTTATAAATTTTTATAACTAATCACACTGGAAGTGTACAAGGTCCTCTAGTTGGGCATATTAACAAGCTTACTTAAAGTCTCCAAGAGGCTTACTTTATAAATGAAATGTGACCAGAAAGCTCAGTAGAAATGCATGTTGAGGCACCCACACGATTAAGCCTTTGATGAATTCAAGTCAAGACATAAATATATAATTGGTTGAAGCATCTAAGAATATACCACCAAGCTAATCAGTTCAGCTAATTCCAACCAATCTAACATGTAATGCAAGCAAACAAAGCAAAATCATTAAATCCAAAATTGAAGCTACTACCATACATAATCAAAACATGCCTCTGGAAGATAGAGATTTATCTCATATTGTAAACAAAAGCAAAAGTAGTATATTGCATGGTGGCAAGTGAGCAAAATAGATGAGGTGATGTGAGAAAGACGTCAAGTAGTGGAAAGGTGTGATTTATAAGACATGTTAGTAGAAAACAAGTATTAACCATTTAAAAGGGGATTTTTTTAAAAAAAAATCCCTTAACCTCTCCCACCCCAAATGCCACCGGCAGGGTTCAAACGCTAGACTTGTGATACCGTCTGTCGCAAGCCTACTAGCTGAGCTAGTACCCCATTTAAAAGAGAACTTGCCAAATAACATATTAAGTTAATTTTGAACAACACCATGTTGAAAAATTGGTGTCAAACCAAGACTTGTATTTGTTATATATTAATAGAATTGTTCGCAAATTGTTCGCTAAACACATTGACTTTATACGATCCAATTTAACTATTAAAAGAACTCAGAGGACATTTTACCCAATGTCAATACAAAACAATCCATTTGTTTGAGATGACACACTTTTGATTACACCTCGAAACTTATTATGGTCTCATCGCAGGAATCGGTTATAATACTATTTAACGTCGTTATAACAGTTATCGGGTGTGGGCGTTACGTTTATACAATTTCATGGTTTACCTTAGCAGTCTCGTTAAAACATTGACATAATGGCGGTTACGAAGAAAACTGTCCGCTATGTAATGCCATTTTAACATAACGACTACATATATAAGGGAAAAACACACATTCGTTCAAAAGCCTAAACAAAGAAGAGGTGAAGATAGATTTCGATCGATCGAAAAGAGAACCACAAAAGAAGGAAGAAGGCGAGCGGTCAATTGCGATCACTGTTGAAGAAGAAATAAGAGAAGGGGTCAAGGGGTCAAGGGGTGTAGATCGATCGTGCGATCGAACTATTGCGACTTGCTGTTGCTAGGGTTGGGCATCCCATCCCGCAATCTCGATCCCGTATCGTCCCAATTTTTTTCGGGTCTTATTAGGATTGATCAATCTCATCTCGATCCTGTCCTGTTCCGATCTAGAGTGGGATGAGATCGGGATGAAGATTTTCAATCACGTCCCATACCGAATTGAATTTTTTAATATTTATTATTGATAATTTTATAAATTTATTAGGAATGCTCTTATAGTTGGGGTGGGTAATATTTATTAGGAATGCAACTTTTCAGTGTGTATGTTTTATGTGTCGAAAACATACATACATTCTACTAAAACATTTAAAATTTCATTAGAATTTAGTCTCATACTATAAACCCAAGCAAAAGGGTGTATCAAGGCTCTGAAAACATTTTTAATTGGTTCATCATTTGATCCCTTGTTTCTTCATGTGTGCTCAATGTCTAACCATTAAACTACTCTAAACATAGTTAATTATTCATCCTAGCCTGGTCTGGAATTCTTAAAATTTATATTTATAAATACTTGCATCAATTTTTTTTAATTTATATTACAAACTTGGCATCAACAAGAGAAATTTTTGTGTTGTTGGTACGTACATGGGCCTATCGCTTTTCTCCCACACATTAGTTTTGAGCAAGGATTGTGATTTCGTTTTCCGAGTTGATTTCGGTCCCCTGATTTTAAGAAATATTTCATGAAATGTTTCGTTGTGTAGAAAAAACATAAAAATTTCGATTATGATTTTAAATTTAACAACATAGGTTATGCATTTTAAACTTTTAAATATTATATAAAAAGTCTCACACGATTCGTAGTGTCATACAAACTATATATTACATAATAATGACTCACATAACAAACTTTTGATACTAAAATAACATTATAGTATGTTAAAATATACGGATATTAAAATATTTATTTATTTTCTCAAGAAAATTTCGACATATTTCGAATTTCGAAGGAGATTTTGGTAAATTCAAAATAGGAAATATTTCATGAAATTTCAACATATTTCGAGAAATCACATTCCTTGGTTTTGAGTAGTATTTTGTATTTTTCTCTACTTAAAAATTAAAACATGCTAATCTTGTCCCGTCCCGTCCTAAACCCGTTTTGGATGGGACGAGGTTGGGATGGTGTCTATCCTTTCCAGGTCCTGATCCCGATCCCGAAGGAAGGGATGAAGTTCATCTTGTCCCGTGCCCACACCTAGTTGTTGCAATCTTTGTTTGCAGTCATCCGTTGAAGAAAAAAGTAGGATAAGAAGATGAAAGAAGGTGTCAAAGGGAGTCGATCAATTGTGCGATCAAACTGTGGTGATCTATATTTGCAGTCCATCTCTGTTTGCGACCGTCTGTTGAAGATGAAAGAAGGGTTGTGATGTCTGATTTTTGAACATACAGTCTATTAGTTGCAGATTGATTGAAGAAGAAATAGTTGAAAATGGAAGAAGAAAGAAGAGAAGAGAAGTAGGGAAATTTACTGACCTGTGTGTACTGCTGCTGCTGCTCACCTGTTGTGCTCTGCAACTGTAAGTTCTCCTTTCAGTTGATGCCCTACAGCCAAATAAAAGTCACTTTTTTCAATTGATGTCCTGGAACCAAATAAAAGTCCGTCTTTCAATTCAATTCAACCAACATTAGTTTTTGTTACTTTGTTTATTGATGATTTTTATTTTATCTATAATAGATACTTAATTGAATCGTCATCACATGATTTGTTTATTGATTATTTACTTATTTTGCTTTATAATACTTAGTGAGGGTTTTAAAAAATATTTAGAAAAAACAGTTTGTTAAATCCCGTTATATCGTGTGACGCTCCTGGACCGTTACATATCTGTTATCTGTTTTGAATGCATAGGGAATCACATCCACTAAGCCTATTAAATCCTTTCTACAGCTCAGAGCGTGTATTCTCTTCACCTCCGAATTCCATATCCATCTATATACAACCATGTCCTCTTGACACTTTCTCTTATGATTACTGCCTTCTCCACATCAGTTAATTATAACTTTGAAGTCAAACTTATCAACAAATGAAACACATTCATATCTTTCATGTAGAAGAGAATGCTTAGTGTGGTGTGGCAGATAGTTTCACAAATTTATAGGCGGCTTTTATAATTATTGAGTACTACTCCAGGAGCAACTTGTCTCACCTCATCAACAAACTCTTGTTTTATGCCACTTAAACTAAAATTAAAACATTGAATGAAAGAGCATAACAACTAACTTTCCCAATTTTAAAGATTGAAATAACATAAACAAAACCAACCAAGATCCATCTTCAAAAGTGAGTAACAAATAATCATCTGACATAAGAGCACGACATGGCATTGCACTTCAACATATAGATTAACCAAAAATCCTAATAACTAGTATAACATATGACAGTGAAGACTGACCGAGATCTATAAAACAACAAGAGAGAATCCTTGAAAAATTCAGTAACAATATTCTTCAAACACCTCAAAAATCGCACAAAAGCCACAGATCAAGATCTTGATTTCCAACGTGTAATCTTTAACATACTTGAGGAAATAACATTTGCCAAAGGAAAAAAAAAGGATAAGAAATGTCTAAATAGAAAATTTCAAAACATGCCACCAAATAAAAATATATTTGTTAACCTATCCAAAATAAGACAATGGAAGAAATAAAAACCCAATTAGTCAAATATACGAGGTAGAGAAGATAAGCCATAGCAGCCACCCAGTACAATGTATTGAATTAGATTTGCTACTATAAAAGGTAATGACCACATTTGGATGCAACGAGAGGTGTTAAGTTCTCATCAAAGTAATATGCAATTTCGACTTTCATGCATAACTAATAGCAACGAATAAGGCTTTGTTTTGGGCTCTTGATAAAGGATGGCGGACTTTCAGAGTGGACAAGGATGTGGTTAAAGCTCTAAATAAGACAATAGATCACCAAAGTTGGTTACAACAACTATGTTTGTAGACTATTCCAACTTTTGCAAGTATTTCCGTTAGAAAAATATTTGTTTTAAGTTTATTAGGTGTGAAAAGAATGACTTAGCACAAGCTTTAGCACTTGGAAGTAGGCCTTTACTTTAGACATGTTCAAACTCATGTTGATTTGCCTTAGTTGAAATACGTATTTTTTAATTCTAAAACACTAATAAAATATATCAATGGAAAATAGGAAAAATTGTGTGAGTATTCTAATTAGCGTTTGTGAAAATTTCTTTTTTTTCTTTATTTGGTTTTTGACTTCATCTTACTTGACCAGGTAGGGTGCCTTTATCCCTTGGCGGTGGCACCTCTACCTACAACCTTTCATATTTTTAAAGCCCTCTTTTACCCCCAAACCTTCCACATACAAAAAAATTCTCCGTCTCCCGCGACCGAGCGTGTGAGACATCAGTCAAGCGAGTGAGCAAGCCACGGGGTTAGTTCTTTCGTCACACACACACACATTATTTTCAAAAGTTGCGAAATCGCTGCAATTTATTAATAGATAGATCTTCAGACAACTTAGTTTATTATTGATTTTGAGATGAAACAATGTAGGCCATGATTGGTACTCAAATTTGTATAGGCTTTTATAATTATTGAGTACTACTCCAACAACAACTTATCTCACCTCATGAACCAACTCTTGTTTTATGCTACTTAAACTAAAAGTAAAACAATTGAATGAAAAAACATAACAACTAACTCTACCAATTTCAAAGATTGAAATAGCATATATAAAACCAAGTAGGATCCATCTTTAAAAGTGAGTACCAATACTCGCATCACATAATCACACGACATGGCACTACACTTTCAAATATAGATTAACCAAACCCCATATTAATTAGTATAATGTATGACAATGAAGATTTGCAAGATCTATAAAACATCAAGAGGGAACCCAAGAAAAAATCAGTAACAATATTCTTCAAGCACCTCAGAAACCCCACAAATGCTATATATCAAAATCCTCATTTCCAACATGTTGGATATTACTATGTTAACATACTTGAGGATATAGCATTTTCCTAAGGAAATAAAGGACAATAATAAATGTCTAAATAGAAAATTTCATAACATCCCAACAAATAAAAATATAATTGGTAACCTATCAACTCCAAAATAAGACAATGGAAGAAGTCGAAACCCAATTAATCCAATATACGACGTAGGAAGAGAAGCCATAACACCCTCCTAATGCAATGTATTGAATTAGAGTTAGAAAGCAACACTTTTTTTTTTGTAAAGATAAGTCTGAATCAGTTTGTGTGCTTTGGATGAAACTCGAAGGCTACATTTGGTTACTCAATCGAATGGAAATTACAATTGGAATGGGAATCAAAATGGTAATAGGGATAAGGATTGAAACATTACTCTATTTGGTTACCTGATTGAATGAAATGTGCATGATTTGTGTCTTTACCAGTATGCCCTCAATTATTAATATAGATTCTGAATCTATGGTAGGTAAGGAGGCATAGATGTTAGGTAAGGCGGGAAAATAAGACAACTTTTGTTGACCATTTCAATTCTAATTGTAGTGGCCATTCATAAGGTTTTGAGAAGGAATGCCTATTATAATGAAAGTTGTAATGGTCATTCCCATTACGCCATTTTATACCAAACCAAATAAAGGAATGACTTAAAACCATTATAATTGTCATTACCATTACAATGGTCAAACTCATTCCATTGAGTAACCCAACATGTTCTAAATTGTTTCAATTCAAAATCAGTAAGAAACAAAAGTTATCTGATCTAGTATCTGGTTGGAGGGACAGGAGACGAGAGTAGTATCAAATCACAACGATTTGAGTTTTAAAATTGAGAGAGATTATCAAACCAAACCGCATCGCGATGACTCTAGAAAACAAAGTATGTGTTAGAAAGAGGAAATAACTAACCTTGGTTAATGGGTGGTTCTGGTGATTTGCTTGCTCGCTCGCTTGGCTGTTGTCTTGCACACTCGATTGCGGAAGTGGAAAGTTCTTTTTTGTGAATGGTGGGTTTGGGGGGTAAAACAAGGCTTTAAGAAGAAGAACGGTTGCGGTTAGGGGTGCCACCTCCACGGGATACGGGCACCCTACCTGGTCAAGTAACATGGGTCCAAAACCAACGAAAAAGGAAAATTCCACAAAAGCTTATTAGAACACCCACAAAATTTTTCTTATTTTTCATTGATTTATTTTATTAATATTTTAGAATAAAAAAATACATATTTCAACTAAGGCAAATCAACATGACTTTGAACATGTCTAAAAAGTAAATGCCTACTGCTAAAGTGTGTGATAGGTCATTCTTTTGACATCTGATAAACTTAAACCAAATATTTTTCTAATTGAAATACTTGTAAAAACTTGGAATAGTCTTCAAAACATAGTTGTTGTAACGAACTCAGGTGATCCATTGTCTTATTTAGAGCTTTAATCATATCCTTTTCCATTCTGAAAGTCCACCATCCTTTATCAAGAGCCCAACATAAAACCTTATTCATTGCTACTAGTTACGCGTCAAAATTGCACATTACTTTGATGGGAACTTAATAACACTTCTCGTCACATCCGAATGTTACCATTACCTTTTATAGTAGCAACTCTAATTCAATACATTGTATTGGGTGGGTGCTATCACTTATCTTCGCTACCACGTATATTGGATTAACTGGGTTTCCATGTCTTCCATTGTCTTATTTTGTAGTTACGGATTATATGTTTATTTGTTGCGATGTTCTGAAATTTTCTATTTAAACATTTATTGTTCTCTCTGATTTATTTAATTTTTTTCTTTTGGCAAATGCTATTTCCTCAATTATGCTAATATAGTAACATCTAACATGTTGGAGATGATTTTGATCAGTGGCTTTTGTGGGATTTCTGAGGTTTTTGAAGAATATTGTTACTGATTTTTTCTTGGGTTCCCTCTTGTTGTTTTATAGATCTTGGTCAGTCCTCACTGTCATACGGTATACTAGTTATTAAGGTTTTTGGTTAAGCTATATTTTGAAGTGCAGTACCATGTAGTGCTCTTATGTCGGATGATTATTTGCTACTCACTTTTGAAGATGGATCGTGGTTGGTTTTGTATATGCTATTTCAATCTTTGAAATTGGTAGAGTTAGCTATTATGCTTTTTCATTCAATTGTTTTAGTTTTAGTTTAAGTAGCAAAAAACAAGAGTTGGTTGACGGGGTGAGACAACTTCCTGTTGGACTCGTATTCAACAATTATAAAAGCCACCTATAAAATTTTGTGAAACTATCCACCACACCACACTAAGCATTCTCTTCTAGCAACATGTTTTACTAATCCTGCCTTCGCAATCTAGGTTATGATCTCTTCTTCCAGTACTTGACCTCTTCCTCACTTCACCTTATCTATTTTGCTCAGTTGTCACAATGCAGTATACTAGTTCAGCTTTTGTTTAGACTATGAGCTAAATCTTTATCTTCCAGATGCATGTTTTGATTTTGTATGATAGCAGTTTCAATTTTGGATTTAATGATTTCGGTTTGTTTGTTTGCTTCTATTACATGTTAGATTGGTTGGAATTAGCTGAAGTGATTTGCTTGGTGGTATATTTTTAGAGGCTTCAACCCATTATGTCTTGAGTCTTTACTTGAATTCATCAAGGCTTAGGCCGTGTGGGTGCCTCAAATGCATTTCTACTGAGCTTTCTGGTCACATTTCATCTATAAAGTAAGCCTCTTGGAGACTTTAAGTAGTTATGCACCTTTGGTTCTGGTTAGTTTGGCGATTCTTATTTGAGTATTTGTTAGCCCATTATTGTTTACCTGTTTAGCCAAATGTACACGTTAAACATTGCCTATAAAGCCCTGATGGACAAATAGATCGTCTTTGCATGTCTTGCTTTTGATAGATGTGGGACTTAATTGTTGTCCACAAATTCTTTTAGTAAGAAAAGTAGTTAGTTTCACTTGCTCTAGTTCAATATTATATAGTGGTCTGAAACTGTGGTTTATTTCCTTCACCTGAAACTTGTTACACCGATTTGCGGTGAGAATTAGGAGAAAATCTATTTCACAAAGAATTGATTTCTGTTTTTGCAATAAACTTCTTCAACAAACTAATTGTGTTTTTCATTTTCTTCTTACAGATACAGTGATTCAAATCAGTGACGTTTAAGGTAAGACTTCTTTGTACTTTTGGTTGACTTTTTTTTTTATCATGGAGGAACAAGATGTAAATTGCTGTCAGATTCAAGAGTGGTATCCGAAGTTCAAATCCATTTCCATCAAAACTATAATACATGATCTTCCAGAAACATTTGTTCAGTACCTTCTGGAGGATTCTGGACCCTTTATCCTACCTGAGTCGATATGTGGAAAAGATGCCTTACCTCGCAGAACCCACAATTTCGAAGATGAAGAAGATTTCCAAGTTCATGAAGACTCTGAAGATGAGTCGGAAGAAACCCCTCCACCTCCTTGTTTTCCAGAACTTGAACTAGCAGTCGAAGAATCTATTGGAAAACTTGGTGGGGCTGCCTTCCCTAAGCTGAATTGGAGTGCCCCAAAGGACTCTGCTTGGATCAGTACAACTGGGACCCTCCGATGCACCTCATTCAGTGAAATTGCACTTTTGTTACGTTCTTCTGATTCTTTGATTCATGATCTCTGTCATGCCTTCGATTCATGTATGAATAAAAGCCAATCAAGACCTCCTACATTCTACCTTGCTCTCCGGAAATGGTATTCTTCATTTCATTCTGAGATGGAGTTTCGTTGCTTCGTTCGAAATCAGTTGCTTATTGGAATCTCCCAAAGAGAAGTCACTGGCTTCTACCCTGTCCTTCTTGAGAAGAAAGAGAGTCTTGAAACGTTGATCCATGAATTCTTTAGACTGTTCGTTCAACACAAATTCGTATCAGATTCTTATACGTTTGATATTTATATTACAAGAGATCAAAGGGTTAAGCTGATGGATTTTAATCCATGGGCAGCATTTACTTTGCCATTGTTGTTCACTTGGGAGGAATTGCAGGAGAGTTTCGAAGGGGATCAAGTACAGTTCAGAATTGTAGAAAGTCAGTGTGTTGTTCGACCTGGTTTGAAGACTGCCATTCCTTATGATTACTTGGATACAAGTACAGGCAGTGGTTGGGACCGGTTTCTTAGGAAGGCGGACGAGGACAGGAAGTGGTTGAGATCAGTTTCTTAGGAAGATGAATTAAGAAATCAGTCTATTTCTCCTGAAGTTGGTGCATGATTTTTGCTTCCTTTATCCAGGTTCGCCAATTCAGTGTATCTCGATTTGCTATCTCCTTTTATATCTTCCCAATGTTTTAACTTTTAGAGAAGAGTGTTGTAACTGCAACTTTTATTTGCTTATAGGTCGTGGCTAAGAGGTTTTTCATATATTGATCTTGTTAGTTTCATTCGGTAGGAAGTGTAGTTGTTGTGAGTTCTATATAACAATCCAAAATGAAAAACATCCTTCAAGCTTTTATATTCCTTTGTTGACAATTAAGCAACATATCACTTCATTTTAATGCATTTGCAAGTTTTTTTAATTTCTATATCATGTCTGGGAAAGTAGACAAGTATCTACTAATTTTTTTTTGTTTTTTGTTTTTTGTTTTTAGCAAACAGTTTGTGGTCATGTAATCCTACATTATGACTGATGTGCACACAAGTTCAATTGAGCTTGTTAGTTTCTTTTGGTTTGTTCTAAAGTATAGATAACAAGAATGTCCAACTATACGAATGAAGTACAACCATTGGTTTTCTCACATGATGTGTATTACCCAAAACAAATTGGCTCCTCTAAACTACTCTCCATGATATTTTTTCTGCACGAACAAATCAATTGTCATTCATTTACTCTGAGATATAAATTACACTTCTGTAGTTTCGATCTTTGAAAAATTCATTGATCCTATATGCATAGCGGATGGAACTCAAGCTCGGGAGATGGATTTGCAATCTTGTGGTTGGGTGATACTCTATAAACGAATAACTTGTATGTGGTCATAAAAATTTGTGTTCTTGATTTGGACTAGTTATAAATAAGAATAAACTCTACATTGTAAGTTATAAGTTTTTTAAGTCTCATCTTAAGTTATAAATAAGAATAAACTCTACATTGTAAGTTATAAGTTTTTTAAGTCTCATCTTAAGAAATTTGCCTCCACATATTAATAATTATATGTAAAACATGGACACCTTGAAGTGTATATAGTTTCAATAAAAATGTAAGATGTAACAAATATTTCTCTAAAGTTATTTTGGATAATTTTCAGTTGATGCCACTTTTTTGAGCTTGCGGTTACTTAATAATTCGTCAACATGGACACCTTGAAGTGTATATAGTTTATAGGCATGAAACTTTTTGTAACTACACCTCCAAGTTATAACCTCGTTACACTAATAAAGTTGGTTGTGTCCCAATATTATTACTAGAGAGAGGCTTTATTGTATATTAATCGCACCTTGGTTGATCCATTATATTTGCAAATGTAAGATTTTATTTTTTGTTTTATTTTTTAAATTTTACCCTTAATCCCCTTTCACCCCATGCCACTGGTAGTATCGAACCCAAGATATGGGGAATAAACCACCACAGCCGTATCCAACCAACCTGGCTACCTTTGGCGCAAATTCAAGATAAACTCTGTGGAAAAACAACATAAATTTATTGTCAAGCTGGCGAGTAATACTACAGTGCACTGCTAAAGTGCCTGGTGGCTACCAAGCACCGTAGGAATGCATCGAAATAACACTTATCTCAATGCAATCTTACGGTGCCTGGTAGCCACCAGGCACTTTAGCAGTGCACTTAAGAAAAACTGCAAGCTGGCAAACCCACCCCTAGTTTTAGTTCATAGTTTTCCTCAAATTCCCTACTCTAATTAAGCTTATCTACTTATCTTTATTTCTATAACATTGCTCCTACTTATTTTGGCATTGGCTCCATTATTCCATCAAACTATAAAGAAGCTAGCAATATATCAATGTATAAGAAAAAATGGATTCACTAATGGCAGGTTGTGACTTCTTATTTTAGATTCCAAGACAGGTTGGTAATTCATTCCTTCTTCTCTTGTATAAACATAATTATTCAGCGCGGTTTCTTGATCCTGTTTATTCAATCTCGTCAATTAAATTCTATTTGCAGCAAGTCTAGAGAGGAATAGATCACTCACCAAAGAAGAGATTGACAACTTCCAGCAAACGCATAAACTCCACCATCTCAAATAAAATGATGGTGTTGAAGGCCTAGTGGTTCGGCCTGTATCTGCGCAAACTCGCCTCTTTTCAGACCCCCGAGTAGCGATTGCCATGTTGGTCTGGATGGAGTATCCACTATTGGTTTTAAAATATATCAATTGATTACCCATTTTCTTAGAATTCTTCTCCATTGACATCCTCTCTATGTCATGAAGTTTCATATACTGCAATTCTAGACTTTAACCAACTGATTTGCATTGCAGGTAGACTTGCTGTAACTGCGTTTTTGTGAATGAGCCACAACATGAAGAGTGTGGTTAAACTAAATCAAAACTTAAACGAAACATTGAATGAAAGAGCATAACAATAGCTCTGCCAATTTCAAAAATTGACATAGCATATACGAAACCAACCAAGATCCATCTTCAAAAGTCCGTAACAAATAATCATCCGACATAAGAACACGACATGGCATTGCACTTTCACATATAGACTAACCAAAAACCCTAATAACTAGTATAACATATGACAGTGAAGACTGGCCAAGATCTATAATACAACAAGAGAGAAATAAAAATGTTCTTCAAACACCTCAGAAACCCCACCAAAGCCACAGACAAAATCTTCATTTCCAACATGTTAGATGTTACTATACTAACATACTTGAGGAAAAAGCATTTGCCAAAAAAAATGGAAAACAAATGTTTAAATAGAAAATTTCAAAACATCCCAGCAAATAAAAATATAATTGGTAACCTATCAACTCCAAAATAAAACAATGGAAAGAAATGAAAACCCAATTAATCCAATATACGAGGTAGAGAAGATAAGTCGTAGTACCTATCCAATACAATGTATTATATTAGTGTTGCTACTATAAAAGGTTATGGCAACATTTGGACGCGATGAGAGGTGTTGTTAAGTTCCCATCAAAGTAATGTGCAATTTTGACGCTAGCAATGAATAAGACTTTGTGTTGGGCTCTTGATAAAGGATGGCGGACTTTCAGACTAGAAACGGATGTGGTTAAAGCTCTAAATAAGACAGTGGATCACCTGAGTTGGTTAACTTTATTAGTTTTTGCAAGTATGTTTTGAAGACAACAACTATGTTTTGAAGACTATTCCAAGTTTTTGCAAGTATTTCCGTTAGAAAAAGGTTTGTTTAACTTTATTAGTTGTGAAAAGAATGATCTAGCACAAGCTTTAGCACTTAGCAGTAGGCCTGCACTTTTTAGATACGTTCAAACTTACGTTGATTTGCCTTAGTTGAAATACATATATTTTTTTTTAATTCTAAAACATTGATAAAACAAATCAATGGAAAATAGGAAAAAATGTGTGGGCGCTCTAATAAGCTTTTGTGGAATTTTTTTTTTTTGTCTTTATTTGGTTTTGGACTCATCTTACTTAACCAGGTAGGGTGCCTAACTACAACCTTTCTTCTTCTTTCTAAAGCCCTCTTTTACCCCCAAAGCCCTCCACACACACAAAAAAAACCCTCCTTCTCACTCGATCGAGCGTGCGAGACAACAGCCAAGTGAGAGAGCGAGCATGCAAGCAAATCTCCATAACCGCCCTCCACGATTAGTTAAACAAAGTCACAATGCGGATTGGTTTGATAATATCTCACTCAACCAAAATCGTTGTGATTTGATACTCCTATCCTCTCTTATATCTCATACTAGATACCGGATACTAGATCTTTAAACAACTTAGAGAGCGTTTGTTTTTTTTAAAAGTACTTAGAAGCTAACTTCTAACAGGAGTTAGAAGTTTTGAACGAGCTTTTAAATGAACTGTTTGTTTTGCTTCTGAATGGGCCGTTGATTAGAAGCTGTAAAATTAAAAGGTGGGTGCTGAATGGGAACTGTTTGACAATTTTGCCCCACTGAGCTCAAATATTTATGACATAAATATTGTGCTTAAAATCATATCCAATAATTATTCAAATCCTAGAGAATGTTACAATACCTTTCATTACAATAATATCGAAATATGACCAAGTACATTTAAAAAAAAATTATCAAACCAAATTTCTTACTAATATTTCGTTTGCAATACGATCTCGTAAATTAACCTATTGGTTTGTTCACGTGATCCAAATACTTGGGAAAGTTGTGGTTGTTCACTATCAGTTTGCTGGGGAGAGTTGGAGAGATGAAGAAAAACTAAAAAATACAGATAAAGAAAACAAAGTTGAATGAGAGAAATGATATAAGTTTTTTATCGAGTCCTTGTGAAGGTAGGCAGAATCACAATGCTTGGCGAAGATAATTCAAAATTTAGCCCTAATTATTTTTAAGAAGATGGGGGAAACAACTGTCATTACAAAATTATGTTAAGGTTATTATTGGAATAAATTTTTACTCAACACTCGATGCTAAGTGATCAATACTTCCCTGTTGCTTACTCCAATCAGAAGTAGAACTTCTGATTAGAACTAAAAACAAACACTCTAAACAAGGTGGTCCACTTCTTATTAATACTTATGAGTCTGTTCAAAGCAAAAGCAAACACACTCTTAGTTTTTATTTTTATTTTTATTTTTTTTACTGATTTTGAGCTGAAATAATTTAGGCCATGCTTGGTTACTCATATTTTTATAGGCTTCTATAATTATTGAGTACTACTTCAACAACAACTTATATCACCTCATCAACCAACTCTTGCTTTATTCTACTTAAACTAAAACTAAAACTAAAATAATTAAATGAAAGAGCATAACAACTACTTCTACCAATTTCAAAGATTGAAATAGCATTTGCAAAACTAACCAGGATCCACCTTCAAAAGTGAGTAACAATTAATCACACGACATTAGCAAAAAAACCTTGATAACTAGTATACCATATGACAGCGAAGATTAAGGAAATCTATAAAACAACAAGAGAGAACCCAAGAAAAAATTAGTAACAATATTATTCAAATACCTCAAAAACCCCTCCAAAAGCCACAGATCAAAATCCTCATTTCCAACATGTTAGATGTTAATTTATTAATATACTTGAGGAAATAACATTTGCTCGAGGAAAAAAAAAGAACAATAAATGTCTAAATAGAAAATTTAAGGACACCCCAGCAAATAAAAATATAATCGGTAACCTATTAACTCTAAAATAAGACAATGGAAGAAGTTGAGACCCAATTAATCCAATATACGACGTAGAAAAAAGAAGCCATAGCAACCGCCCAATTCAATGTATTGAATTAGAGTTTAAAAGCATTGTTTGTTTTTGCTTTGTAGTGTGTTTGTTTTTTCTTTTGTAGAGATATGTTTGAAATCAGTTTATGTGTTTTGGATTAAACCCTAAGGCTATGTTTGGTTACTCGATGGAATGAGAATGGGAATCGAAATGTTAATAGGAATAGGGATGGTAATTACTATGTTTAGTTACTTGATGAAATGGGAATGAGAATGATTTGTGTTTTTACCGAAATGTCCTCAACTATTAACCGTTGACTCTGGATCTACGGTAGGTAAGGACGCATCTATGTTAGGTAAACATGACAAATAAGACAAAACTTGTGTTGACCATTACAACTCTCATTGTAATTGGCTAATTGCCATTCATAGGACTTTTAGAAGGAATGACCATTAGAACGAAATTTGTAATGGTCATTCCCATTATGCCATATCTATATCCAACCAAACAAAGGAGTGACTTAAACCATTATAGTTGTCACTACCATTACAATGGTCAAACTCATTTCATTGAATAACTAAACATGACCTAAATTGTTACGATTCAAAATCAGTAAGAAACTAAGTTGTCTGAAGATCTATCTATTATCTAGTATCTAGTGGCAAGGATAGGAGAAAGAGAGGAGCATCAAATCACAATGATTTGGGTTTCAAAATTGAGAGAGATTATCAAACCAAATTGCATCACGACTCTAGTAAACAAAGTGTGTGTGTGTGTGTGTGCGCGCGTATGAGGAAATAATTAACCCTGGTTGGTGGGTGGGTATGGAGATTTGCTTGCTCGCTCGCTTGGCTGTTTCTCACATGCTCGTTTGCATCTGACATCTTGGAAATGAGGATTTTTATTTGTGGCTTTTGTGGGGTTTATGAGGTGTTTGAAGAATATTGTATGGGTTCTTGATGTAGGACACATGGCTAATTGTAAGACGTAATGGACATATGGTAGAGTTTAGGTTTCCAAAACAACACTTTACTGTTTTGGAATAAAATTTTAGTTTCTATTTTTCAAATTGTATTTTATTTTCCAAATAGGATTTTAGTTTCATTTTCCAATAAGTTTTTAGTTTCTATTTTTAAATAGGATTTTAGTTTCTATTTTCCAATAGTATTTTAGTTTCTATTTTCTAATACGTTTGTAGTTTTTATTTTCCAATAGGTTTTTAGTTTTTATTTTACAAATAGTATTTTAGTTTTGTTTCTAATAGGATTACAATTATTTTTCAATAGGACCTTGGATTTCCAAAGGCTACTAGGAAAATCTAAGGTTAAGTATTTAAATAGCTCTCATGTATTGCTCAAAGAACTAATTCAATCAATTATTATTCAAAAAACCTTTGTGTTTTTATTTTTGCTAATGGTTCCAGTTCTTTTTCTAGTGAATTCCATATTGTCTTAGCTTGTGCTGCGTCAGTTCTCTCTTGTTGTTTATAGACCTCGACCAGTCTTCACTTTTATACAGTATATTATTTATAAGGGCTTTTGGTTAATCTATATTTTGAAGTGCAATGCCATTTTGTTTTCTTATGTCAAACGATTATTTGTGCTTTTGTGAGGTGAGGTGAGATGAGGCGAGGTGCTCGAATGGATGATTCAATTTTATTTATTTATTTATTTTTATTATTATTTTTTTGGTTGTATTGACGTTAACACCTTTTCTTTGTTTTGGACGTTGTTTAGATTTGATGTGGATCAATCCAAAATGTTTGGGTCGTTAGAATGTGTCAACGATGAGCAGGATGGAGAATGATGAGTAAGTGAAACCCATCTAGACTATATAGTGCATAAATCCTTGGATGAACAATGATGTCTTCAGCCTGATTTATCACATTTGATACATTTTACTCTTCACATTTGATATATTGTACAATTAAAACCAATCCCTCTTAAACACAGATAAATTAAACTCAAACCCCAACATAATTTATTTAAGACTTCCCAATTATCTATAAACTAAAAAAAGGACCTCATGCATAATTAAATTCAAAATAATTTTATTAGACTGATATTCAATTGAATAATCTAATTTTTACAAAATTGTAATTACTTAATGTATACAATTCACTAATTAAAATACAAAAAGAAAACATACACCTAACTCGTACTCTTTTTTTTTTATCAGAAAATCAAAATTTCATTAAAAGGAAAAACCATTCAAGTTCAAAGTACAATCTCATCTCAAAGTCATTATTGCTACTATAACTACTACTATTACTAGCATAGACTGATGCAACCTGACGATGGACTGTTAAGTTCATGTTCTTCTAATGTGAATTGCTCTGAAACATTCAAAGAGAGCTAGTTTGTGTTTCAGCCGATACTGCTAGGTTACATTCTGTTGCCATGATAAATGCTCATTTCTGCCATTGATTTTTTTTTCGCAATGTTTTTGTATTAGTTATCACTACAACCTTTTTGTACCCTTTTGTCACCGCCCAATCAATTTCTAGTTTGACCTCTTTCGGTTCAACTTCAAAACTTGTTGTCATGCCTTTCTTACACCATCCTTTATTTATTTCTATTATTTTACCATCTGCATCAGTCACGTAGAAAGCAAAGCATCCATCACACATGTTCCTGTGGAAAACAACATCAGTGACCAACATAATAAAATCTCAATATTTTTGCCTAATAAAAAATCTTTGAAATAACATGATTATTCACATTTGTGTCATCTTGTGATATGTTAGTGCTGACAATAGTAATGTCGGATTGTTGTTGTTCCATGTTTCCTGAAACCTGCCAAAGATTAACCGAAATATTTGTCAATCTTGCTATCATCTGTACTCTAAATTGTTTATGTTCAAAAGACCAATTGTTTCTAGCCTGCCAAATATGATCAAGGAAAACAACTGCTCTAACCATGCTTTGTTCCCTTTCATACCCATTGTTGTGCATGTACCATAAAACTTCAGAAAATCCTTCTCGTGAGATAAATATGCTCTATCCCATCTAATTAAAATACTAGAAATACTCCATACTTGGACAAGAAGAGGACATTGAAAAATAACATGCCTTGACATCTCTTTTTCTGTGTTGCAAAGTGGGCATACATCGGTCACTGCTATATGATGTTGTTTAAGGACCTCTCCCACAAGAAATAGTCTGTTGTATATTTTCAAAAGAAAATGTTGAATTCGATGAAGAATACTGAGCTTCCAAATACCTTGTAGCAATCTCCTATCATTACCTATGGATGAAAAGGAATTAGTCAAAACCGCCACCCCATACCTGAAAGATCTATAGGCCGATTTCACAGTAAAGATGCCTTTGGTCTCATGTTTCCAAATAATCACATCACATTCCTCCGAACATCTAATGGGGGTGTCAAGGATGGCCCTAGCTACCTATTGAGGGAAAAGGTTTTATGTTAGGCTGGTCTTATTCTTTATGTCCTCCATCTTCTTGAATAATCAGGTCAATCATTGAATCAAACAAAGATAAGGTAGTCGAAGACACATACTCTTTCAGAGGGACAAAATCAGATTACCAAGGGTCCTCCTGTATATTGAAATAGTCCCCATTAGCAACTGTCCACAAGACACCAGACTTACAGTTTTCCCTAGACTCTTCCATAGGAAGGAGGACCCGTTTTGGTGAAACAGACTTGGAAAAGGCCGCAGTCTTTGAAATAAATAAACTTGAGGAGTGTTGGCCAAAGGTCATTTGGTCGCTCTAAAATTTTAACCACATATTTTACAGCAGAGCAAGATTTTTTTTTGTTTGGAAAGTTGAATATTAACCCCCCCCCCCCCCCCCATATTTTTAAGGGCAGACACTAAATCCCATTTTGCAAGAAAAACGACTTTACTATTTTTGGTACCCCTCCACCAAAATGACATATTAATGAATCTAATTTCTTCAGGATAGATGCTGGGAGTAAAAAACATAGGGTAAATCAGAATGGAAAAATCCACCGATTTAACGATAGTTATTTCACCAGTGAGAGACACAAGTTTGCATTTCCAGCTAGCAAGGTATTTTTTTACTCTATCAATCAAGTAGGTGAAGTCTTGGGTTATATATATATATATTTTAACAATTCTCATACCCATAATTCTCAAGATCATGCCTTGGTGTATATGGTGGACATTAGGGGTAAACAGGACAGAGGATTTATTAAAGTTAATCAATTGACCAGACACAACACAATAATCTTTAATAATATTCTTCACTAGGTGGCATTGTCAAGAAAAGTTTTGCAAAAGAGGATGAGGTCACTTGAAAACATAAGGTGATTGATTTCTGGGGAGGACCTCCTTGTTTTAAACCCACTAGTCTCCCCATTTGCCTGGGCTTTCATCAGCATTCAAGAGAGTGTCCCAGCTAAGACAATGAACAAAAAAAATGAAAAAGGGTCCCCTTGTCTAACACCTATATTGAATTTGATGAAAGCATCGGATTTTCCATTAATGATGACATTATAAGCCATTGAAGATAGGCAGCAGTGAAGAAGACTGCACCATTCACTAGAGAAACCCAAGGCAAAGAATTTTTTTATGAGAAAACCCCATTCAACCATATTGTAAGCCTTGGCCATGTCCATTTTGATGTTGAACCATCCATGTTTTCGCCTTTTGTATTTTTTAAATTAGTGCATCACTTCCTAAATCACCCCCGTATTATCCCCAATCAAGCGACCTATGATGAAAGCCCCATGAAAGGGAGATATGAATTTAGGGATAAAGACTTCTAGCCGGTTGGCTAAAACTTTAGAGAAGATTTTGTAGCAGATATTGTAGAGGCTAATGGGTCTGAATTATGAGACTTGAGTAGGATTGGGGCATTTGGGGATTAGGGCAATATATGTAAATTCCAAGCTAGAGGGACATGTTTATTTATCTTTGACTATGTTCCATTACTTTTTGAAAAAAAAAAAAAAAAAAAACGCTTGAAAGCCATCCAGACCAGATGCTTTAGGGTTCCCAAATGACTTGAGAATGTTCAAAATCTCCTCCCCTTCCGGAATTGAAATAAGAGAAAGTTCTCTTTGCTACTGATGCAAGGTTGAAAAAGTTGAAGAAATTCAGAATTTGAGTCTGGTTCAGAAGAGGTGAAAATATCTTGAAATTAATCTTATTGAGTGTTGGATATCTTCTTTATCAGAGACCCATTGACCATTTTTATTTTTGAGTTTAGAGATGAAAATTTTCTTACCATTCAGAAAGGTAGAGTTATGAAAGAACTTGATATTCTTATCACCAAGAGCAGCTTAATTTTTTCTAGAGTGTTGTTTCCAATAAGAATCCTCCCGGATCAGGAGCTCTTCGAGGAAGTTATTGAGGTTTAGCAAATGGATGGTATCCTGCTTGGTGATGGAAAATGCAAGTAAGTGGTCTCTGGTTTCTCACGTCCTTCATGAGATGGAAGATGTTGCCAAAATGTTCCTCATTTCATAAGGACAAATTATGCCTGAGCTTATGGAACTTATTAAGGAGCCCAAAGGGAGGGGCATGTTGAAGATATGGTTCAAAAGTATTATTCCATGTGTGATCAATTAGGTTTCGGCACGACAGATCTCTAGAGCACATCTCGAGAAATTTTAAGGCCTATTGCCCTTGCGGATGTTGTTGTAGAGATCGAGGATGATAGCTCTATGATCCGAGCAATTAGCAAAAAATAGGATTGGTTTGCTGTGGGAAACAATTGGTTCCAATCACTACAAGACAAAGCCCTGTCGATTCTTTCTCTAACATGGTCCTTAGCTATCCTTTTATTGGTCCAAGTGAATTTGATTCCCTTGGAAGAAAGGTCAATGAGGTTTTGAAGTTTCAATGATTGTTTCTTATTGATGTGCCTTCTTCCTAGTTTCTTATTAGAATAGAGTATAGCATTGAAATCCCCTAAGATCAGCCAGGGAGACAAGACAAAAGAGCTTAGACATTCCAAAGAGTCCCAAAAATTGTTCCTAAGCCTAGGGTTGGGATTGCAGTACACAAAGGACGCAAACCAAGGAATAGAAGCATGATAATTAATGCGATGAGATTTGTCCTTGCCGATCTCGATGATATCCAACCTACAAAAACGAGCAGCGGTTATGCCCAGGACCACCATTGTGGTGGCCAAAGACACTTTGATGCTTAAGTCAGATATCGATTCGAGAAAGAGTGAATATTGTATGTAAAATTGCAATGTTTGCATACCTTTCTTCCTCGCCGAATCTTATAGCGAGCCTTCTCTCCCCAACTATCCTTGCAATCAAGGACGTGATGGAGGGAGGAGATCTCGCATAAGATCTTACATTTGCATGATTGAGTACTTTGGCACTTAGCTCTATTTAGGACCCAATGCTTGATTGGGCTAGAATTGATTTCATTCAAGTGGATCTTGGGCCTGTGACAGCTCTAAGATTCGTTCTTTGGGCCTTATTGTCCTGGGCCAAGCCCTAAGACCCTTGCCTTCGGGGCTGACATGTCTTGAGCCTGGACACCTAACTTACGGGCTGAATAGTAGTCTTGTGCATGGGTCCGCTTAAGACTATGTGGAAACCTTTTTAGGAAGCTAGGCCCTCTTTCTACTTATAAATAATGATGCCTAATGATGTCTACTTAATCGAATGATCAAAACAATAAATAAACAATTGAGTTTATAGGCTAATAGAGATAAACCCTAGTTTCTTTTACTACAATCCAGAAGGTCTTATTGAAGATTGATTTTCATAAGATTGTTGAAGCCTAAGCAATGGACTGAAATAAATTCTTTAATATTGTTTAAATATTACGTAATAGTTCATGTAAGTTGAGATCAAGGGTTTATGTCATATTAAATACAGATTTAATATCTAGAGCTTCTCTTAGGATTTGCTCTATTGTGATTTGAACTAGTGCAGGGTCTTGTTCTTGGCTCTGGTGGGGAGAGGACGTCTCACTTTCGTGTCCTTGAGAGTAAGATACACTAAAGAGGGATCTGAATCTCTATTCGCAAACATCGACATCGTGACAAAGGGTGTTCATAGGAGAGACGATTCCAACTAGGAACTCAATTGGTAGAAATAGGGAAGGGGTTTGCAGAGAGGCGAGATATTGGTTTGAAGGGATTTAAACTTGTTAAAGATGAGGGACGGATTAAAACGTTTTGAATAGGCAACTTGCTAAATACCTAACTTTTGCACATTTCTAAAAAAAATTAGCAACTCAACAGATAGAGGGAATTATAAAAATAATAATAAATAAAAATAAAAATAAAAAAAAACATATTTTACCCAATAAAAACCCACCCCATGAAAAAAAATCGTTGATTCACAATTTTTATTGTGAAGGATTTTCCAATTTATGGAACACTGAAACTTTTTATTTTGTGATGATGTTCGACCTTTTAGCTTCTTCAGAAATTCTCAATAACACAGAAACTAAATATAAATTTCTGCAGTACTCCATGATAAGGATTTCAACCTTTCCAAAAGTAAAAAGGATTTAAAGGAAAAAATTAGGAAACTGAATAATATTTATTGTTTTATTTTGACTTAGAAACATGTTATGAAACAAAATCAGATTAGGGAACTAGTAAATGTTTGTCTTTTACCCTATTTTTAATATCGCCCTAAGCAATAAATTGGGATGGTTGGATAATAAAGTTATAAGTGGGCACTTTTTAGGAACATAGAGAAGTGAAATGGGTGTTTTTGGCATTTTCATGATACTTCTAAAAAAATAAAGCATCGTGAAAACCAATAAGGATACATGAAATTCGAATCTAATAAGTAGTACCCTAATCCGAATTTGATTCATAATCACTTAAAGTTATAATTTTCAATAAGAATCTAAATATAAACATCTAAAATATCTCAGGATTTGTTTATATTAGGTTTTAAAATGACCAAAAACACCTTAAATTTTGATATTCGCACTCATAATTTAAAATTTTCAAGCCAAACTGTAAAAATATACCATTTAGATGGAATTTCTGAATCCGATCAGATAAACAATTCAGATTCAATTTTTCCATTCGAAGTCGATTAGAATTCCAAAAATAAATAAATTATCGAGTCAGATAAAATCCAATGAATTGACACACTTATTAATAAGTGGCTAATCCAAGGAAATGGTTTTCTAAAGTTAGCAACCTAACCACCTTGCAAAGCCCGCTTGAAGGTTGCTACTTGTGCGCTCTTTCTGTCTAAGAGCGTGGACCTCAAAATTTCCTCCTCCCCGCTGCAGTTAAACCTCCTAGCCATTGGATATATACGATGATTTTAATTGTTGTAGTCGTTGGATCAAAATGTCGGTATTTGTAGTAGGACAATAATGGTCATACTTGGCCAATCACCAAAATTAAAATCAAACCTATGGTTCGAACTTATAAGTTTGAATTTCCCAAAATAATTTTTTTCAGAACAATAGGGTGAAAATGAACCACGCTATCCCTCCATCACCAAAATTCGGGTGAACCCCCATTACTTGATCATAAGGAACAATTGCCATGTGTTTCTTCCTTGACCATCGACCCTGACACGAAACTTTGCGAAAAGCTTGGCTTGAACTTTCACCTTCACAAGAACTTGATTGCCTTGGATTTTTTTTGGCTTTGGAGAATGCACTGGGGAGAAGGCCCCAACCCTTTTTCTGCTTTGTTTTAGTGCCAAACCATCGTTGCAGTTACTCTACACATAATGGGGTGACAATGTGGATAGATTAGGCCAGAAATAAGTGTGAAGATGGTTAGAAAGTGGTATGATTCTTTTTTCTCCCACTTTATTTCGCTCACCGTAGGTATTCTAAGAGAAGGGGCAAAGAATGGCTTATTGTATGTGAACAATGAAAGATGGATTTTGGGTCAGATTTGGCTTAACTTTGGTATGATTTGGGTTTTTTCCCTTTCTCTCACCAAACACCAAACGAAAATGAGAGGGGGAAAATTGGTGGTGGCGATGGTCAATGGACAAATAGGAGGAAAGGGTGGTGATGACTATGGCCAATTGATAGGGAGGAATGCATGAGATAGTGATGGTTGATTGATAGACATGAAGAGGAGGGGGTCGTGGTTGATTGACGGAATGTCAAAGAGCAATGTAGTCAAATAATTGATAAAGTTATTGATGCAGTTGCTTTCCATTCCCTACGTTGACCTAGTCACGCTCACCTGCACAAGGAATGCATGTGAGCCACGGGCTACCATTGTGGTGGCCGATGGCACTCCGCTGCTAAAGTTAGACAGGGATCCGAGGAAAGTGTAATGTTGTAAATAGGGAATTTGTAGTGTACCTTAGCTTACCAACCTCATGTCTTATTCATAGTGCAGGAGTCTTGGTTCAACCAGGCCATCGATAGCATAGTTTAGGAAGGAGATCTTCGTGGAGTTCTTTATCTAATTAGGAGTTGTGTTGTAGAAGGGAATTTCCCTGTTAGCCCTGTGCTCCTAGATACGCGAGAGATAGTTCCCAATCTTAGGGTAATCCGTAAGAGGAAGTTTTCCCGTGTGATATGTACTCAGGTATTTGCTTCCTAGTTGGAAGCCGAGAGTTGTTGTAATTGCCTGTCCAAAGTTGATCCTCAAGATACTTGCCTTAGTAGGGCTTACAGGTATTGAGGATAGTTGTGAGACGCATGGGCTTAGCAAGTTGTAAGAGTTCGGGTCCGTTTGGCGGACTGCATTGGGCGAGCTTAGAGCCGCTTGGGCTGGATCAGTGTTTGGTTGACACTCAAGCCCGTAATTCCTCGAGATCATCATGACACGTGTATGGCTCAAGGCTATGACCATTTTTGTGTATCATCAGCTACTCCCCCCGAGTGAGGCGCTAAGTCGGTCCACTAACTCTTTGAAAAAGAAATTATACCGTCGCGATGATTGAACTCGAAGCACTTGTCTCGAGTGATGCGTAACATGAATGGGTGTGACTGCTCAAGGAGGGAAGGTGCGATTTGTCTTCCTATAAATATTTGTTGTTTCAAGGAGGATTTTCTCATTCTCATCTGCATTGTTCCTTCTCCATTATCCATTCTCATCTGCATTTTTCCTTCGAGCAGATAATGTTGAACTTTCTTCCAAGGATCTGTTGTTTTTCACTTGCCTCAAGCTCTTTGAGGGTAGCCTAGTTGATGAAACCAAGTTAATCAAGCTTCAGAGTTTGTACCATATTCCAGGGGATTTAGAAATCATTCCCACGTTTCGAGATTTGGCTCCAACTACACCCCCTCAAGGGTATATAAGTTTGCACCGAAACATGTTTGAATCAGGGCTTCGATTTCCAATGCCAAATGACATCTGGCGCTTCTTTCTTTCTTTTCGCATGCCTCCCGCTCAAATGTTCCTAGCGGGTTTAAGATTCTGCTGACGATTCTTTTGAGGGCACATGACTCTGGTCTTCGTTTGACCTCAGCGGTGATCCATCACATGAACACTGCTCGGTTGGACCCCAGGGGTCTCTGCATATTGAACTGCAGTGTTTGGTTGAGGATGGCACTGAGCCCTGGGAGAAGTACTGGTTCTAGGCTTCGGTGAATTCTTCGTACTTCAAGCTTGGAAGTCGTAGAGTTTAATGATACTTCCAGTTTGATTTCCTTAAGTTTCTTTGCCTCCGGCTTATTTTTTTATCCTTGAAGTGACACTAGTTTTAAAGTCACTCCTCTATTTCGGGGAAGTTTGTTGTTTCGTCTTTTACTAAGAAAAGAGGCGCATAGAGAAGGGGTTTCTCAAGCTCCCTTTGATATGTTGAGGAGGTCATAATGCAAGGCAATGTTGTGCACAACGGGTTGTTGCGGTGTTCTCATGATGTCCCCGCCGTGTCAGGTTCACCGGTTGAAGGGGTTGTCAGTCGTCGTTCGAGAAAGAGAAGTTTGGCCCTGCCCAGCTCAACTAAGCTCGCAGAATTGGAGGCGAACGTGCTTTCTGTTGTTGTTTCGAAGATGAGGCAACCCTTTGATCACACGGCTTCTCCCCTTGGGTTGTTGTGGTTCGCACAGGCGGCAACCTCGGTGGGTCGGCGCATCCCTCTTAATGCTACTACTTTCCCTGTTGACTTAAAGGGGGAGGACATTGGACCATGCGTTGACGCTTCATGTCATTATGGTCCCGAGGCAGTCGTTCGTGCCCTTGAGCCGTATAGCCCTTGAGTCGTTCGACCGTCGTGGTCCCCGCAATGCGGACTAGGCATCGGGCACTAGAAGCCATCGTCATCAGTCGCAAACTGACTAAGATTACTTGGTAAGTTCGGAAATCATTGTCTGTTGGAGAACAATGATCCCTTGGCGAGTCGTCAAGCGCTGACTAGACTCCCACTTTCATGACCGTCGTGGTCCGCGCATTGCGGACTAGGCGTCGGGTACCAGAAGTCATCGTCATCAGTCGCGAACTGACTAAGTTTATCTGGTAAGTTCGGTGATCATTGTCTGTTGGAGAGCAATGATCCCTTAGTGAGTCGTTGTCATCAACGGACAAGCACTGATTAGACTCCCACTTCCTCGGCCATCATGGTTCGCATACTGCGTACTAGGCGTCGGGCACCAGAAGCCATCGTCATTAGTCGCGAACTGACTAAGCTTATCTAGTAAGTTCGGCAATCATTGTCTATTGGAGAGCAAGATTTCTTGGCGATTCATCGTCATCAGCGGACAAGAGCTGACTAGACTCTCACTTCCTTGGCCGCCGTGGTCCACGCACTGCAGACTAGGCGTTGGGCACCAGAAGCCATCGTCATTAGTCGCAAACTGACTAAGCTTATCTGGTAAGTTCGGCAATCATTATTTATTGGAGTGTAATGATCCTTTGGCGAGTCGTCGTCATCAGCGTAAAAGTGTTGACTAGACTCCCACTTCATCGGCCTTCGCGATACGCACACTGCGGACTAGGCGTTGGGTTGACATTCGAGTCTGGTCATAGCTAGGATGGTTGAGGATCGTAATGGACAACAGTGAAAGTTATAGTAAAAGCAAATATTTTATTGATAATACTTTCCGAGATATTCTACATTCCATGGTCGTTTAAACCCGTTGCCGTCTGCGTCTTCCAGCCAAGACATTCCTGGCATGTTGACCTTGGCAACTCTTTATGGTCGTTCACAATTTGGATTTAGCTTTCCCGCGCCGGCTTCTTTGGTGTTTTGTTAAGTCTTCCTGAGTACCCAATCTCCCACCTTGAGTTTGTGTGGCTTGACTTTCTTGTTGTAGTATTGCACCATTTGTTGTTCGTAGGCGGCTATTTTGGCGGAGGCTAGATCCCGCTTTTCGTCGAGAAGGTCTAGCCCAACACGCAAGGCTTCGTCATCACCATCTGTTCTAAACTCTTTCGTTTGGAAGGTTGGCACCTTGAGTTCTACCGAAACCATAGCTTCTGACCCGTATGTCAAGGCGAAAGGTGTTTCTCTGGAAGGGATTGTTTTGGTTGTCCGATATGCCCAGAGTATTCCCATTAGCTCTGGAACCCATTTTCCTTTGGTTGTGTCAAGCTTCCTTTTGATAGCCTCCAGGATTGTTCGGTTGGTAACACCCGTTTGGCTGTTGGCTTGGGGGTGCCCTGGCGAAGAGAAGTGGTGATCAATATTCAAACTTTTGCACAGTTGTTTTTAACTTTGATACCTTCGAACTGAGTTCCGTTGTCGCTGTCCAATACTTTGGGGATGCCAAATCTACAGACGATGGTGGCCCATGTGAACTTTTCTATCTGGACAACCACAAGAAGGAACTTTTTACCGGATGATGCTGGGAGCGGTCCGACGATGTCCATTCCCCATTGTGCGAACGACCACGGACTAGTCATCGGTGTTAGTGGCTGGGCAGGCATATGTGTGTATGGCGTGAACCTCTGACATTTGTTGCACTTGCGTACAGTTTACTTTGCATCTTGCTGCATGATCGGCCAATAGTATCCTAGAGTTAAAGCTTTGTGGGTGAGGGCCCTTCCTTCTGGATGATTTAAGCATATACCGTTATGGATCCTTCCCAAGACCTAGTTTTCCTCTAAAGGTAACAGACATCAGAACAAGGGCCTTGTCACGGATCTCCTATATAATTTGTTGTTTAGGAGAGTGTATCTCGATGCTCTATTTTTTAGTCTTCTGGTCTTGACCTTATTAGTCGGTAGGGCTCCGGTTGAAATGTATTCGAGTATCGAAGTCAACCAATTTGGTTGCATGCCTGCAATGCAGATATCTCTAGATTTTTCTTCGTCGATGCTCGATTGCTCTTGATATTCGATGAGGCCACTCGAGACTTCGTCGGAGGCTGAGGCTTCTCTGGCTAGCTCGTCAACTCTTTTATTGTTGTCTCGAGGGCACTGTATGAGTTCACATCTTTTAAACCTACCCATTATTCCGAGTACCTTATCGCGGTAGGTGATATATGGGGGTCCTTGCTGACCCCTTTGACCTGGTTGACCACTAGTCTTAAGTCGTTGTATGCCGTTAGGCAATCAATCCCGACCCCCAATGCTAGCTTTAGGTCGGACATGAGAGCTTTGTATTCGGCCAAATTGTTTGACGTGGGGAAGCTGAACCTGGCCGCTTGAATCCGATGACTAATGATTTGTCTTTGCTCTTCTCCACCAGTGAACTCGGCAATGAAGTCCGCCAGCACCTGGGCTTTGATGGCGGTTCTCTGAGCATATCTTATGTCAAACTGTCCGAGTTCCACTGACCATTTAACCATCCTTCCGGATAGCTCGAGTTTATGCAATACCGAGCGGAGCGGATGCTTGGTCAGGACCGTTATAGAGTGGGCCTTAAAATAGAGCATCAACTTCCTAGAGGATACGACCAGAGCCAGAGCTAACTTTTCCAAATCCAGGTAGTGTGCCTCTGCTTCTATGAAAGTTTTACTGATGTAGTACACTGGTCTTTGGGTCCCTCGGTCGTCTCTTATGAGGGCTGAGTTGACAACGTGCTTGGAAATAGACAGGTATAGGTAGAGTGTTTCCCATGTCGCAGGTTTTGAGAGTAGCTCTGGACTTCCCATGTATGTTTTCAGGCTCTAAAAGACTTGTTTGCACCCTTCACTCCAAGAGAACCCTTTGATTCCTCTTAATATTTTACAGAATGGAAGGCACTTGTCGGACAACTTAGATATAAATATGTTGAGTGTTGCTACCCTCCCGGTCAAGCTCTAAACGTCTCTGATGTTGGTGGGGGTTTTCATGTCGAGAAGGTCTGAATATGTTTTGGGTCAGTTTCAATTCCCCTTTTGTTCACTATATAGCCTAGGAATTTTCCAGACTCAACTCCAAACGTACATTTCTATGGGTTGAGCTTCATCTAGTATTTTTTGTGCTGGTTGAATGCTTCGGTGAGGTCATGTATGTGGTCGGGGTTGCGGAGGCTCTTGACCAGCATTTCGTCTATGTAGACTTCCATGTTCCTGCTGATCTGTTATTTGAACATTTGGTTGACCAGTCGTTGGTACGTAGCGCCAGCGTTCTTTAAGCCGAATGGCATCACCCTATAACAATATATCCCTTTTTCAGTTATGAATGAGGTTTTCTCTTGATCCAGGGGGTGCATCAATATTTGATTGTAGCCTGAATAGGCGCCCATGAAGCTTAATAAGTTGTGTCCGGATGTGGCATTCATGATCTAATCAATGCGGGGGAGTGGGAAGTTGTCCTTAAGGCAGGCTTTGATCAAGTCTGTGTAGTCCACACAAAGTCTTCATTTCACGTTTTTCTTTTTTACGAGGACGGTGTTCGCCAACCAATCTGGGTATCGTGCTTCCTTAATCATGTTTGCATTGAGTAAACGTTGTACCTTCTCGTTTATGATCACATTCCTCTCGGGTGCCACAGGCCTTTTCTTTTGCCTTACAGTTCTCCTCGTGGGGTCCACCTCTAGGCAATGGGTGATTATTGATGGGTCAATCCCCACCATGTCTCGCATGGTCCTGGCGAAGATGTCCTGGTTCCTTTGTAGCAGCTTCGTGAGTTGTTCCGCCAATTCTTTGCTCAAGCAGGAACCGTACTGGATAGCTCTGCTAATGAGGAGCTATCGAGGTAGATCGTGATGGTTTCTTCCTCCGGTTGGCCGGCATTGGGCCTGCCTCGAGGGCTTACTTGAGCCTCGTTGTCTGGGATCGGTTGTTTTTCCTAGGGCTTAACAAAAAAACAGAAAAAACCGATTAAACCGATCGATTCGGTTTTAAAATCGATTTCGGATCGGTTTGATACTTTTTGAAACCGATAGGGTCGGTTCGATTTTCGGTTTGTAAGTGATTTTAACCAGAAAAACTGAACCGAGTTGATGCCTATGTATATAGAGCAAATTTTATTTATATTATTCTTATTTTGAATCTCTCTCTTCCTTTATTTTCTCTCTCTCACTTTACCCTCTCTCTCCCTTAACTCTTTCTCATGTTCCAATGTGATAAACTGGAAATGAAAAGCCAAACTTTGTTTGTCTTCTCTCTTTTGGGTAGTGTAGATGTGTGAAGCCTAAACAATAAAAGCTTTAAACCCTTCATCTTCATCAACCTCTCAAGCTCTTTTTCTATCTGCATTTCAACCTTTCTGAAGAAGAAGAAAATTGCTAAACGGTGAGTTTTCCCCTCTTCAACTAGTTTGATCTCTCTCTAAAGCTCATTCTCTCAAGAGCACGTTTTAAAGTAATGTTGAAAGCAGGGATTTTTTATAGTTGAGATTCTATCTTGTTCTGTTTTTAAAAGCCATTGTCAAAGTAAGGGGTTTGAAGATCATGAAGATGAGTCTGAAAATTTTCAAGTGTCATGCCCTTGACCAATTCTACAAGACTTTTTCTCTGTTGCTTTACTTTTTTTTTCAGCAAAGCATATTATAGTTGATCAATGATAAACTTAAGTTGAAAAGACATGAATGATAAAGTAGTACCAACTATACTAGCTTCTGCATTCAAAATCACAAACTCATGAATGAGAAAGTAGCAAACTCATGGCCAGTGGCATCTTGACATGGATAGTCTCAAAGGTACCCTTATGCTTCTCTCTGCTCTTGATGACTCCAACACGGCCCCTATTCCTTCTACCAGTGACCATGACTACATTCCCAAAATCAAACTTGATGAAGTCAACTATCTTCTGGTTATCAAGAACAAACTTGATGGTGTCATTTGCCCTGATGAGTGGGTCAGGATAGCGGATGGTGCGGCCGTCATAGGTGTTCAGGTATGGAATACCTTTCTGGTCGAACTGCACAGACCTAACCTTGCAGGGCTTGAACTTGGACTCCTCATCATTGATAGAATGGAGACGGAAACGTCCCTTGGTATCATAGAGCAGGCGGAAGTTTTCAGCAGTTTTGGGAATGGACACAACATCCATGAAACCTGCAGGATATGTCTTATCAGTCCTGACCTTTCCATTGTTGGCTCCCTTGGCCAGGGTGTTTAAAGCTAGTTAAAGTGATTTACAAGTTATGTTTTTGTTTTGAATAATTGCAAGTTGTGGTAATAGAAAATAATTGGGATTAGATTAATTTAGTGGTATGGCATGTGATTCATGCTTTAATTTGACATCTCATTACAGTAATGATGCAAAAATATATAAAAAACAGTTTTCAGATGCTTATTGATTAATCAAACATTAATTATGGTAGGTCCTTTGATAATTACCCCATTATATGTTAAATCAATTGACCAATCAATGAATCGAGCGCTACGTGTTAATCTCATTGCATTTTAGCTTAGTTGATAATGCTACTTCTTAATGAAGTTATAGCTGTGAGTGTTATCTGTTATATCAATGCCTTACATTAGGGTATTTGACATCTCATTACATTAGGAAGAATCTGACATGTATATATTTCTACAATAACTAAATATATATACTTCTTAACATACTTTTATATTGCTTGAGCTGATCACATTTTCATTGGGGAACTAATAGCTTTTTTTTGTCTTGCAGAGTGGACTCCTCATTGGCTCCGCCGATCTTCAGTGTCCGTACAGAAAACTACCTAGTCTCTAGAACTTAGTGTACAAGGTTAGTGCTTAGAATTTTAGTGTTGTATGCAGAAAATACATGAAATACACCATTTAATCGTTTTTTTTTTGCTAGATGGCTTCTACAAACAATCGTCCAAATGAAGAAAATACAAATGATCCCAAGCCTGCCACCGAAGCAACTAAGGATGACCCACTCCCATCCATTGAAGGTAAAAAACAAAAATCTTCACTTGTTTGGGATCATTTTACATTAGTACTTGGTTGTCCAAAAGGCAATCCTAGGGCTACATGTAAGCACTATGGAAAGGAGTATGCATGTGCTTCTAAAAATGGAACTAGTAACATGTTAGGCCACATACAAATAGAGGGAAAGTGTAAGAAATATCCCTACAAGAAAGAAGACCCCAAGCAAAATATCTTAGCAAAAATGACTTCAAATGTGCTTGTGCCTGTTAGTTTCAGTCAGAAAGCTTGTAGAAAAGCACTTGCTAGAATGGTGATAGCTGATGAGTTGCCTTTTAGGCATGTAGAGGGTGAGGGGTTTAAGTATTATAGTAATGTTTTACAGCCAAGGTTCAAAATACCTTCTCGTATCACAGTTGCTAGGGATTAACTGCAAATTTTTCTTGAAGAGAAAAAGAAGTTGAAAAGTGTTTTGAAAGGCAAGAGAGTTTGCATGACCACAGATACTTGGACTTCTATCCAAATTTTAAATTACATGTGCATCACAGTTCACTTTATTGATAGTGATTGGGTACTACAGAAAAGAATCACAAGCTTTTCTCTAGTACCTAATCATAAAGGTGAGACTATTGGAAAGATGGTGGAGAAGTGCATGATAGAATGGGGTGTAGATAGTGTTTTCACACTAACACTTGATAATGCTAGTTCGAACAGTGGTGTCGTTGACTATTTGAAAAGAAAGACCAAGCATTGGAAAGGGACCATTTTAGGACATGAACACTTACACATGAGATGTTGTGCACATATTTTAAATCTTATTGTTTGTGATGGTTTGAAAGACTTACATGATTTGATTATTAAAGTGCGCAATGCGGTGAGGTATGTCAGATCATTTCCCTCTAGGTTGGCTACATTCAAAAAATGTGTCGAAAATGAAAAGATTGCATGTAAAAGTTTATTGTGCCTAGACGTGCCAACTAGATGGAATTCAACTTATATGATGTTAGATGCAACAGAGAAGTTTCGAAAGGCATTTGAGCGTTTAGAGGATGAAGACATGCATTACACTCCTTACTTTGGAGAGGAGGAAACAGGAAAAAGAAACTTGGGACCACCAACTGATTGTGATTGGAAGGATGCAAGATCGTTTGTAAAGTTTTTGAAGGTCTTTTATAATGCAACATTGAGGCTTTCAGGATCTTTATATGTGACTTCTAATCTCTTTTTTAATCAGCTTTTTCTTATCTAGAGCAAATTAGCTCAATTTGCACGTAACGATGATGAATGCCTACAAGAGATGGCAAAGAAAATTAAAGCAAAACATGACAAATATTGGAATGTTGATAAGATTAACATTTTGTTGCATGTTGCTGTGGTTCTTGATCCTAGGTACAAGATGAACTTTCTTGTATTTTTCTTTGAAAAGATGTATGATGGTTGTGTGGCAAAGAACTTACAGGACAAGGTCCATGGTGCTTTGACTCGTTTGTTTGAGTGGTATGTTAAGCATTACTCGACTTCCACTTCTCAATCACAAGGTATTGTCACTAGATCAAAAGATATGGAAATTGACGATGACGGTGGAGAAAGTGATAGTGTGATGTTGATTTTTCAATATCAAAAGCATATGGAGGAGAAAGATGGGTCGACGAACAAATCAGAGCTTGAAAAGTATATGATAGAAAGTGTTGAAGCTTCTTGTGATAAGTTTGATGTCTTGAATTGGTGGAAGAACAACTCAGCTAGGTATCAAATCCTTTCCGTCGTGGCAAAAGATGTCTTGGCAATTCCTGTATCTTCAGTTGCTTCCGAGTCTGCCTTTAGCACGGGGTGTCGTGTACTTGATCCATTTCGTAGTTCTTTGTCTCCTAGCACCGTTGAAGCCCTTATTTGTGCCCAAGATTGGCTTCGTTCTCCATCAATCTCAATCAATATTCGTGAGTCAATGGATGAGTTGGAAGCATATGATAGTATCGATGCAGATAATATTCATTTCATCATTTTTTTTGTTATACATATTTGAATTTGTTTTTGTCATTTATATTGATATTTTTTTGCTTTGTTTTTTTTAGAGGTGTTTGGATCGTTTCCACTGTCAAACATTAACAACATGAAGGAGTGATTATATCTACGGTTATTTTGGGTAAGGATTCTTTGTCCTTTTATTTTAATTTTTCACTTTATTATTATCATTTTTTAACCAAGTGATTGGCCTTCTAATGCAGGTTTTTGGACTTTTGTTGAAGCTAACAATTGGATATATACATTGCTCATGTTCACTTCCCATTTCTGCCCATTATGAGATTACAATTGGCTTGTGAAATCTCATTGGATCAATCTAATGCTCATATTTTACATTGTCTCTACTTTGCTTTGAATTTGAATTTAAATTTGATGGGATACATGGCTTATGAATTTGAATTTGTTGGAATACATGGCTTTTAAATGTTATTTTGATGGGATACATGACTTCTTTGATGGGATACATAGCTTCGATTGCATTACATGGATGATTGGATAACACATTGTCTTTTAGTTACATGTTACTTGCAGTTAGTTGAAATGACTCTTTCTTGTAAGTTGAGTTAGACATGAATTGGCATGTGAGCTATTGTATTCCCATTGTAACATAATGTTTTGATTTATATTACAAGTGTGCAAACATACTCAAACAAAAGGAAAACATTTACACATACCAAGGAGGAGAATAATGTATCCCATCACGCGGTCGGTTCGGTTTTTATGTCGGTTTTATTAATATTAGTGGTTTGGTTTCGGTTCGGCTTACATAAATTAATAGGCGGTTCGGTTTTGGTTTTACATATAGTCGGTTCGATTTCAGTTGGGAAAAAAAAAACCGATACTAGTCGGTTTGGTCGAAAAACCGAACCGTCAGTTCGGTTTGGTCGAAAAACCGAACCGTCAGTTCGGTTTTCAGCCCTAGTTCTTCCCCTGTTTCTCGGGCGGAATAAAGAGTCATCTTAGTCGCGGGGCTAGCCGCCAACTGAGAATCACTAGGTGGTTGTGTCGTCATGTACTAGCATTTCCTGGCAATTGTCTGGTCACCCCTTAACATGCCAATCGCTTGGTTTGTTGGATACTTGATGCACTGATGTATAGTGAAGACTACCATTCCCATTTGGTGTATCCAGGAACTCCCCAGGACTGCATTATATGCTGAAGGTGCATCAATCACTATGAACTCTTGAAACGGGGTTTTTTTAGTTGGCTTCTTTCCCGCTATTACTGTCAGTTGTATCCTTCCCACGAGGATTCGCTTTTCGCCGTTGAAATCGATCATTGGACGATTATCAGGGGTTAACGTCTTCTCCTTTAGTTGCATGCTGTGGAACGTACAGAGAAATAGGTCGTTCGGTGAGCTCTCGGTGTCACCCAAGGAACTCCTTACTTCCCAGCTTGCTAGGGAGATCGTTACCACTAGGGCGTCATTGTGCGGGAGTGTATGCCCTAGAGGTTTTTTTCCGTAAATACCAATGGCACGAAGTGGTCACGTTTCTGGGCATGCGATACCAGCTGCTCGTCGCGTATCGCTTGGATCTTCATACCTCAGAGAGCCTTTTTCCTGGACCTGTTTGAAAGTTTGAACTCGGAATGGGCTCCATAAAAGCACGCATATCCTGTTTGTTGATTTCTACCTGGGCTCAAATTTGCTCTTGGCTGCCCGTTTTTCTTCTAAAGCGATGTAGCTCTGTGCTTCTCTTGCCAGGTCTGTCATACTTGCCGGTGGGTCCAGAATCAAGAAGTTATAGAACTTTCCTTTCCCCAGACCGTCAATGAAGGCTGAGACGGTCGTTGTGTCGTTGCACACGTTGACTATGGTTAACTCGCTGTTGAAGCGGGTTAAGTACATCTTCACTGTCTCGTCAGGCCTTTGTTTCATTGATCTGAGCATCTTTATCGTTGATATAACTTGATGTATGAAAAGTGATCTTGGATCTGATTCGGGGTATGTCGGTGTTGTCAATGTTCCGGGAGCGTCAGCTTGATGTCTACACGTTATTTGTACTATCGAGGTCGGTAAAGCAGCGCTAAGCTGAGCGTTCGACGCCTCCCCTTGCTCTCCGTTGTCGTGTGATCTAGTGGTCACCATCCCTCTGTATTTTGAAAGGAGATGATGCTAGTGAAAGGTTAGAAACTTTGTCGTCCTCACGGACGACGCCAAACTGATGCAATCATTTTCCGCTCCCTGCTTTGACCTTTCTTGCTGACCTGCATAAAGAACGCACGTGAGCCACGGACCACCGTTGTGGTGGCCGATGACACTCCAATGCTAAAGTCGGACAAGGATCTGAGGAAGGTGTAATGTTGTAAACAGAGAATTTTGTAGCATACCTTAGCTTACCAACATCATGTCTTATTTATAGTGTAGGAGTCCTAGTTCAACCAAGCCATCGATGGCATAGTATAGGAAGGAGATCTTCGTGGAGATCATTTTCTAATTAGGAGTTGTGTTGTAGAAGGGAGTTTCCTTGTTAGCCCTGTGCTCCTAGATACGCAGGAGATAATTCTCAATCTTAGGGTAATCCATAAAAGGAAGTTTCCCCGTGTGATATGTACTATGGTATTTGCTCCCTAGTTGGAATTGGAGAGATGTTGTAATTGCTTGTCCAAAGCTGTTCCTCGAGATACTTGCCTTGGCAGGGCTTACGGATATTGAGGATAGTTGTGAGACGCGTGGGCTTAGCAAGTTGTAAGAGTTCGAGTCGGTTTGTCGGACTGCATTGGGCTGGCTTAGAGCCGCTTGGGCCGGATCAGTGTTGGGCTGACACTCAAGCCCGTAATTCCTCAAGATCATCATGACACGTGTATGGTTTAGGGTTGTGACCGTTTTGGTGTATCATCAGTTACATAACAAAGCAAGTTGAGATCGGGTTCAAAGGAGATTGAGAGATTGTGTGGTTTTGAGAGAAGGTATGAGTAGATTAAGATGAGCAAGATAGGATGCAAAGTTGGTGATAGGCTCATGAGAGTTGCGAGGAGTTCATCAAGAAAGGAGATATTGATGAACAAAAAGGGAGAAAATAGAAGAAAATATCATATGTTGCTAAAAGAATTAGAAGTTTTGCACTCCGATTGCTTGAGCCAGTAAATTAAAAAAACATGGTGTCGCCAAGACTTGACTTGATGTTTGACCGCTTCAAATGCCGATAACATTGAATATATATGTGATGTAATTAGGATATTCATTAATATTAGCAATATTAGACATTATATTTTTTTTTTGTGGTGCTCACATTGGTTTCCTATTAGGGGTGTAGGTTTGATTTAGAAGCTAGATTAATTATAAATAGGGGTGTAGGTTGAATATTGTTACTCAGTTAATTGAATAAAAGTTATTTTATTTATTAGTCTATTTTTTACTTTCGTTTATTACTAGTTTGAATCTATCAACTGGTATCACAACAAACGTTCTTTTAGATGACGAAGCCAAAATCAGACCTATACACAGAAGAAAAGGGCTAAGAAGACGACAGAAGAAAAAAAATCCAAGGCAATTGAAGCCATGGAACAATGGCAGGCTTCAACTAGTTCCTGGGATGCGATGTTTGAACAGGAGAAAACTGAGTGGCAGACCCAACACACATAATTGAAAGTCGAGATGCAAGAGATCAAAGAGGAGATGAAAAAGATTACCCAGTTGGAACAGGCAGTGGTGGGATGGAACATATGATTCTACAGTTGATGAAAGCCAAAGAATCCCAAACAACGCCACCACCGACCTCGATCACCATTGTCTTTGTTGAGAACATCCACCCTGTCACCATTGACCCTAAAAAATCAACAACACTGATGACACTCAGCCACCCCCACTTTCCACTCGATCAATCAAGCCCCACCCTACTTCTCCCTCGATCGATCAACAAACCCACCTTATTATCAATTGCTTCTCCTTCTCTGGCCACACTCCTACCGATCGATTTCTTGGGCTGAAACCATTGGACGTTCATCTTCAATCACTCCATCCCACTGAACAACCCTCCACCTTTGTTCGCCCATCACCCCTTTTCGACCTCCTACATTAGACGATCAGAACTTTGGTAGTGGCACTTATTTTGATCAGGATCAATTGACTCAATTTATTACTGTCCTAGAGCCTCGGGATGGTACAAGTCCAAAACTCAATGTGCCTTCTAATGATGGACTTGTTGTGGGTGATAATTTTATGGATTGGTCTCTAAAAATTGATCGTACATAACTTTAAGAATATTCGAGGTCTGAAAGTGGTACAATTGGTGGCTACCAAATTGAAGAGTACTGCTAATCTTTGGTGGCAGGAGGAATGTGCACGGTGATAAACATTGAGGTTGCCTCCCGTTAACACCTGGCATGATATGTGTGAGTTAATGTGGTGTGTTTTTGTGCCTCAGGATTATGAGCGAGAACTATTTGGACGGTTGATGGGAGTTTCTCAGAATGTGCGTACAAAATTATTGATTATGCTATTGAGTTTCGTATTTTATGTATGTGTGTTAAACCTGATGAACCAAAAACAACAAACAACATTATGCTTTTATCACGGTTTGGATACGTGACTCCAGTCTGTCTTAGCATTGAAGGATTTTGATAATCTTGTGGTGGCTGAGAATATGGCAAAACAAACAGAAACAAAGTAACGGTTGCAGGACCCCTCTGAGAAGAAGACATTGGCACCCCTTCCACGTACTTCCACTTCTTACACACCGTGACCCATTTATGAAGGTCGTCTTAAGTGCTTTGGGTGTAGTCAGACTGGCCATATCCGCAATAATTTTTTAAAAGAGAAATATGTGTTGCCGATGGATGAGATTGATGAACAAGAATTTATGGCACAAGTTCCTCCGGTTGAGGGTGAAGGCAAACTCATTTCCTTAGAGGCGGAAGACACTGTTGCATCTTTTAATTCGCTTCAGGACAGGCTTCATCAACCCGGAGAGGTTGATGTAAGTAGGATATTTATTAATATTAGCAATAGTAGTATTTTAGCAATATTTATCAACCTGGGTATCACAAGAAACTTTGATTTTTTTTTCTTTACTATTTTTTTTTGTAAAGTCAACTGGAATGTCCCGATTAAATTGCTCGGCTAAGAAATCGATTCCCTTCAAAAAGTTTGAGGTTGTGATTTATTGTTTAAAAAAAAATTAATGTAACTCAGTTTAAATTTTGAACACCATTATCATTCCATTCATAAACCGAATTTACTTTTCATAATCGAAATGAACAAAAAAGGGAGAGGTTATACATAGGAATAGGCTGCATAACTCCACAGGGACAAAGACGTGTACTTCGTTAGCTCTAGCTTTTATCACCATGTATTTAGAAATAACCTATTAATCTGAGACGAACCAAGTGGGACCTCTAACAATGGTGCATGGAATCACCTATTACTGAAATTTTCTCAATAGTATTACTCTTCAAATAAAAAACTCCAATATGATTGCCATCACTGCAACTGTCAAAGGATGTAGTAGATGGAGTTCCTCCTATAACCTGCAGGGAAACCAGATGCAAGAGCTGAAAAGCAATGGTTGTCTACCATGAACAACGAATATTCACCTATATTTCTAGCCTCAATCCACTTCAGTCCAGTAAAGTCTAGCTTAAAACCCCGGAAACCAATAATCCATTTAGTCTCAAAATCAGAAATACTGGTGATCCTTAGCAATTCATTAGAAGACTCTATAAGGTAATATTTCAAAGTGACAGGCCTAAGGTACCGCGACATCCCATCAACCAGATCAATTTCGTCACTTGATATAAAGGATGAGGCCTTGTTTGAATTGGGTGGGAATTCAGCATTACTGTTACCACATCACGTCCGCCAATTCTTACTCCATAAAACACTCCTTTGTAAAAGATTTACATCGTCATATAGGGAATCTGATGAAATGCCAGATATCCAATGCATGTCTTTCTCAGGTCTACAGAACATCATAAAACCAAGATCAGTAAGAACCATGGCCACCAAACCATTATAATCCTGTCTTGGTGACGATGAAGGCAGTGGAAATTGGCCATGGTCACCTTCGATACACTGAATATGGGAATGGGAGGGAGGTCTACAACCCGCCTACAAAACATCAAGTCCACCAGAATAATGTCTTACTCCATAAAACACTCCTTTTGAAACAGATTACATTGTTGTATAGGGAATCTAATGAAATGCCAGAAATCCAATGCATGTCTTTCCCAGATCTATAGAACATCATATAAACAAGATCAGTAAGAACCATGGCCACCAAACCATTATGATCCTGTCCTGGTGACGATGAAGGCAGTGGAAATTGGGCCATGATCACCTTAGATACACCGAATATGGGAACGGGAGGGAGGTCTACAACCCGCCTAGAGAATATCAAGTCAACCAGAATAATGTCTTACTCCATAAAACACTTCTTTGTAAAAGATTACATCGTCGTATAGGGAATCTGATGAACTGCCAGGAATCCAATGCATGTCTTTCCCAGATCTACAGAACATCAAAAAAACCAAGATCAGTAAGAACCATGGCCACCAAACCATTATGATCTTGTCTTGGTGATGATGAAGGCAGTGGAAATTGAGCCATGATCACCTTAGATACACTGAATATGGGAACGGGAGGGAGGTCTACAACCCGCCTACAGAATATCAAGTCCACCAGAATAATGTCTTACTCCATAAAACACTCCTTTTGTAAAAGATTACATCGCCGTATAGGGAATCTGATGAAATGCCAGAAATCCAATGCATGTCTTTCCCAAGTCTACAGAACATCATAAAACCAAGATCAGTAAGAACCATGGCCACCAAACCATTATGATGTTATCTTGGTGACGATGAAGGCAGTGGAAATTGAGCCATGGTCACCTTAGATACACCGAAAATGGGAATGGGAGGGTGGTCTACAACCCGCCTAGTAAATGGGTTAAGTATATCTTGGTGACAATGAAGGCAGTGAAAATTGACCCATGGTCACCTTAGATACACCGAATATGGGAATGGGAGGTCTACAACCCGCCTAGTAAATGGATTAAGTAATTTGATTTCATTCAAGAAGTCGCTCCTAGAAATAATTAGCCATATGGAACGATCATCCATGGTACACCATTAGTTACATTACAAGAAGACCTCAAGAATAGGGAAACACAAGTGAATCGTATCATATCCGGAAGAGAAAGTTGTTCCATGATTTGTTGCTGCAGTGTCAGTCGCGCGGAAGTTCTGTCAGATTCTCTGGATCAGTCTGAAGTTCTGTCAACTTCCCTGGATCAAACTTGATGGACTCAGAGTTGCTTGATCCCCCAAACCAATTCAACAACCAATCATGACTTGATTGTTGAAAACTTTGTAACAGTGGGTGTGTTTTTACATAGATAACAACATACTTCATATATATACCTGTACGTTATTTATATATTATGAGTAGTGCAAATACAAGCAAAGTAGCAACAAAGCAAACATTATTCTCAGCAACAACACTGAAATCAAGCAAGTCTGCAAGATTAGAAAAATATTTTTGTTCAAAGATTCTATTTAGCAGCTGATTTCTAATAACAATTTCTTTTCCATGTCTGTCCATATGTAAACTCATCACAACCTTCTAATTGATTCAAGCTTCACCCTCAAGTGTCCACTAGTGTAAAATCAGTTTCTTATCTCTATGTGCATGGTGTTCCTTGGTCTATTGCTTCTCCAAATCACTTAAATTGCCCGAAACATCCCATGCACCTTGCCGGTTAGGTTTTGGGCAATTATTATTACTAGTGTACCAGCCATGCTGTTGGCACGGCCATACACTTTCCACGTACTATGTCAATGCCTTTGGCACGCATGACACCCTAATCCTTGGGTCGTGCCTTCGACACTCCCCAAATAAATCACTAAATACAAGTTATAGATTATCATTACAAAAAAAATCAAACATGATTTACAAAACATACCTTAAAAATCCGTTGGCTTAATTACCTCTATTGTCTATTCCACTTCTTCATCTCCTTCTTCCATCGTCTTGACTACTACAACTTCAGATGCAGTGCTCTCTAGGAAAAAAATTACATGCGCTGATTTTGCTAGTCCTAAAAATCATTTAATTTTATTTCAAGTTGAAACATAAATTGATGAAAATTTTCTACTATGGAGATGTCAATTTGGCAAGGGTGTCAACAGGAAGATGAATGAATAGTAGAGGTTCTTTGAAAGAAGGACAATTAGGTAAATATGTGAACAATATAGGGGCAATTTGATACATGTACGCGAATTGTAGAGTTTTAAAAAAATGTTCGGACGTCAAAATAATTCATATTGGATTATGACTATTTGTTGCAATATAATTAAAATAATTTATTAATATCTAAAACTTTAGATTAAATGAAAAAAAAATTAATACAACTTTTCTTTACTCATTTTTTGTTTTAGAGCAAAAAAAAACACATACTTCATTACATTTACATTAGTGAAAGAATTTTAAAAAACAATTCTAAGCATAAAATGAAAAAAAAAAAAAAAAAGTAATTATCGATATGAAAGAGATTATTATTATTATTATTATCAATAATTATAACTAATTAGATCAATGATTTGTCATTATTTCATCCTTGTTCCTAACCTAACAATATGCATGCATGCTCTGATCCTAATCCATAAAGGCAGCGCCTAGTTGGCACCACAACTTACACTCGCTCACATCACCCATTTAATTTTTACTTTTTCGCACCATGCATTTTTTGGCTAACACCATTGTTCTCTTTCACACCACTTATAAAAAGAAAACTTAAATCTTTTTCCCCTCCCAAATTCAAAATGATGGAGAGTTCCCTCTCTCCTCCCAATTTCCTCTTTTTTCACCACCACCTTTCTTCTTCTCTGCATATTTTTCTCATTTTTATTCTTCTCTTCCCTCCCCATTTGGGGGCACCCATAAAGCCCCCCTTGAAATCGAAGAAGCACTTGATTTTATCGTCGCCCATCTCCCTATTTTTCTTCTTCTTCCTCTTCCCATCGCACTCTATTTTTTTTGCCCTCGTGACGGCCCGTGCGAGTAGGGAACCCATCCTCACACGAGCCACCATCCTCACACGGGCCACTGCGAGAGCGAAAAAAAAAGTACAAGGGGAAGGAGAAGAAGGATAAGGGCGACGATTTGTGCGAGAAGAAGAGAAAGTGGAAGAAGAAGAAGAGATAGTAGGAGATGTGGGAGAGGGGAAGGAGGAGGAGGAGAAAAAGAAGAAAATGGATAGGGGAATGAGAAGAAGATGGAGATGGGCGATAGTGGTTGTCGTTTCATCTCTTCTATCTCTCACCATTGTCATTCGTCTCTCACCGTCCCTCGCAATCGATCGCCCCCGTCCTCGTTACCCACTTCCATATAGTTTATGTTGTTCTTGTTCTTGTTCTTGAGAAGAACAGATGAAAGAAGAAGAAGATGAATAGTGGTTTTTATGAGTGGTATGGGAGAGAAGGTAAAAAAAAATAGAAATGGGTGGTGTGGGTAAGTGTAATCTGTGGTGCCAAATAGGCGCTGCCTTTGTTTAAACATTGTGATTGCAAACATGCAAGTCTTTCCTTATCTTTCATGAATGGGTAAGTTAGTTTAGAAAGCCAAATTCAATATCCATCACGCTCTCTCCTCTTTCAACCACACCTGGGAAAGCTAGCACAAGCAATGGTTCACTCCTACCTCTACGTCAGTTGACAATCTGGGAACCCCAACAGCCACAGACAACCCTCCGGTCTCCTTACATCACGTTCTTGAAACTGCGGTTACTGCCACCACACTCTCTTCCCACCCTAAGGCCATACCAGGTCCTACCTTCGGCCCACTCACCAAGTTGACCACTGCTAGGTTAGAACTAATCCAGACCCAAATCCATACTGTCAGACAACACCATCTTAATACCCAAAACCTTTAGTTCAACCCCGTACCCACTACCCTAGACCTTGATACAATCTTAGTCACTTGTGATGCAAGTTTTTTTGTCTCTTCTCAACACGGAGCTATCGGAGTTTTTGCGATCAACCGTTTGGATGAAGCTGGCACAAGTAGCAAGTTCCATCGTTGGAAAATTTATAGATATTACGATGTCAGAATGCCACGCGGCGGAGACTGCACTCTTGCTTATACAGGCACGACGATGGGAGATTTAGGGACATTGGTTTCTATTTTTCATGACGAACAGATGCCTTTTTGTTGGCCATAGCGCCCTTTCATCAATAGTGATGATACATCAAAATAGATCGACATTGCAGCCATACACGTGGCAAAGAGCATCCATTACAAGGATCTGAAGCCCCATCTATTGGGCCAGCTCGTAAAACCCAAGAAGATTAAAACCAAACAAGGCCCATCATAGGAAGATATAATCGAAGCCCAAATCCAGACCCGCAAAAACCAAAGCCCAAATCCAAGCCCAGCGCGAGTTCTCTCTTAAAGAAGAGGAACGTTGCACAAAAAAGAGTCGTGGAGGGAGTTACTTTTCCACGGACGTGTCTCCAAAAATGAGGAGACTGTTACGAGAAACATCTCATTCCTTTGCACCTTGCATGCTTAAGACACGCAGAGACTTAACTGCAGCCATTATAAAAGGTAAAGGAAACATTCGACAAATGTATTCAACTTTAACTCAGTTTTGTCCAGATTTATTTTCTTCTTCAAACAAAGTCGCCGAATTAGGCATCGGAATGCCTTCAGCCACCAAAAAAGGTGGTTTGTGACAGTCTAACATCTGTTTTGCAGGTCAAGCTCACAGGAGGACGAGATTTGAACACATCAAATAACATTAGGCATTTGCTTTCCACTAATTGCTTTTGGTCTGATAATTATATTAATTGGGGCTCAATTATGAGGCTCACTATCTAGCCACCTTGGCAGGACAGTTGTACCGTAATCCTATTACTTAATATAATTATTCGCTATGTTTTAACAAAAAAAAATTCAATTTGGAAAATATAATGGTTCTCTATCATAAATAGAAATAACATATAGTAAATGAGGAGGTCGAATAGTATATAGAAATATAGATATTCGAAATCTTTTTTTTCCCTTTGTGTCTGAATTATCTCTTTGTATGTTTTTTTGCTTTATGTGTTCGAATACTCTGTTTATGTCAAATTTAGGAGTACCGGATGATCAGATTGTATTTTAACAAAAATGGTTAAATGAATAAACAAAAAATAAAAGGGTTCTAACAAAATGTCTGCAAAGTTTAAGAAACTCTAGGAAAGGATTTTCACCAGAAAGTGTGCCCTTAAGCATTTTAAATTACTCGGGCCATTGCACTTCTCTGAGCCTGGGGATCCGGCTAAGGCTCTTAAATTATAAATATATATATTTTAGAACATTTTTTTTATCCCTTAACCCCTCCCACCGCAGATGCCACTGGCTAGGTTCGACCCAGTGACCTAGTGATATCATTCGTCACTGCTCAACCACTGAGTCATCACACTTTTGACAATTTACCGAGGAATTTGAATACCTCATTAAAAGCATGATGCAAAACCAATATAAAGCTTAGACTCTCGAAATTAAATTGTTACATCTTAACGTTATCTGGACTTAGTTGTTAAGATTTATAGCAGATGGAGATGGTATTTTGGTTTGGTTATAACTTAAGGATTTTGCTTATGTTTTTGGTTTGTATAACTTTAGGTATTTATAAATTTAATGTATGTTATAATTAAATTCTATATATCAAATAATAATAGCAAAAAAAAAAAAAAATTAGTTAGATATTTGGATGAGAGATCTCTTTCAGAATAAATGAATAAAAGGTAGTTTGATAACTTTTTGTAAAGAACTCTGTGGAAAGCTATGTAGAATTGACTGAAATCAGAAAAGTGCAAATAAAGGTCTCTACAGTGTCCTTTAATTATCATATCATATGATCAAATCAAATTCAAAATGAAATGACCTTTATGTTGCTTCATCTACATGAATTAGCTAGCTGCTCCAATGTATTAGACCATGCAGTTAGGACATCACAATTCCATAAAAACATAATGAATTTGGTGGATTTTGTCACATACAGTCAGTTTAGGCCAATTCCAAAGTTCACTAGGATAACTCATTCATGCCTTCTAAAGATACCATTTGAAAGTGAAAAAAAATTGAATATTTGCCATCTCTTCAGCCCTCAACAAAAAAGTTCTATCCATCTTACAAATTGGGTTCAGTTGGTATATTATCCTAAAAGTAAAAATGAAAATCAGAAACACCTGTATGAATGGATGGCTTCGTTGACTCAATTTCCACGTGGCTGATGCTCAACTATGGGACAAAACCACTTATAATTATCACATCTATCATCTCACACTATATATATATATAGTTGATCAGTTCCATCATGCATGCTAGTGCTTAATGATTTCATATATTCCGTATGTCTTTTGCCAATAAATTATTAAAGTTGTTGCTAACTGCAATATAATGAATCATTTTTCTGAGATTATATTCCACGCCCAAATAGTTGTTTAACTATCTTAGGTAGTTACATATTTATATATACCACTAGTAAAACACCATGTTGCACTACGCTTGTTTTATTTTATACAAAATAGAAATTCATTAAAAAAAAATAGCTTTCAAAAGTCAATAACAAAACCCTAATCAAATAATATGACGGAGCCACTGCTACTACCCACTCTAATACTACTAGCGCGATTCGAAATAAACAAGTTCCCAAATTGTCTACCATAGAAATTATGAACTTCAAAAGGAAAAACATCAGCCTAGGCTGAAGAGGCTCATTGTGTGACAAATGCCAGAAAATTGTGCTCCTTGTCAAGATGAAAGCTCCAAATATGCATGTTTTTTACGATACATACATAAAAACGGTCACATCCCTTAGCCATACACGTGTCATGATGATCTCGAGGAATTACAGGCCCTAGCGTCAGCCCAACACTGATCTGGCGTAAGCGATTCTAATCCCACTCAATTCAATCCGCCAAGCGGACTCGAACTCTCACAGCAGGCTAGGCCCACACGTCTCACAGCTATCCTCAATACCCATAAGTCTTACTAAGGCAAGTATCTCGAGGATTAGCTTCGGACGGGCAACTACAGCTGTTATCTGCTTCCAACTAGGAAACAAATGCCAGAGTACCTTCCACACTGGGAATCTTCCTTCTACGGATTGCTATCGCATTGAAAATTATCTCCCGTGTAACTAGGAGCACAAGGCTAACATGAAACTTATCTCATACAAAACGACTCCTAATTAGAGAATGATCTCCAGGAAGATTTCATTCCTAAACTACACCTACGATGGCCTGATAGAACCAAGACTCCTTGCACTATAAATAAGACATGAGGTTGATAAGCTAAAGTACGCTACAAATTCTCTGTTACAGCATTACACATTCTTCATATTCCTATCTAACTTTAGCATCGGAGTGTTATTAGCCACCACAACAGTGGTCAGTTGCTCAGGTGTGTTACTTGTGCAAGTCAGCAGAAACTAGGTCAAAGCAGATAGCGAAAAACAACTGCATCAATCTGCATATCGTTACACAACACAATTATAGAACGAGACTCAAGGTGAATGTAAGTTCACTCTTCGACAAATGCTTATGTGAAATTTACCAGACTTGGGGTAATGTGATTTTGGTGAATGTTAGTAGATTATTCTTGGACAAATGTTTCCCAATCTCAATTATCATTTACTCGAGTGGTGAATATTAGTATACAAGTGATCATGGACAAATACTTGCGTTTCATTTACCAAACTCGAGGTTGTGGGTGAATATTAGTACTCTCCTGGACAACCAGTACTATATTTATCTCATTTACCAGGCATGGGGTGTATTAATTAGTACACACACTGCCCATTCTCTTTCATTTTACCAGACTTTGGAGGTGGAAACAACCACAAATCCTAGCTCCACAAATCCTAGATCCTTTCTTGGACAAATATTTCTCTTTCACTTACTATAGTTAAACGAAGACTTGGATTAGAATTGTATTAAGTGGGCACAGTGTTTCCACATAAATCAGCTAACTTGTTTGGTTTTGGCTCTTCATCCATTCATAAATAATTAACTACGAATGAACAAACCAAGAGTCCATTTGCCTTTGAAATTCAAGCCATCCTTGTCAGCCCTTGAAACACTACAAAAAATACATATTTAGACTATTATAATCAACAATGACCATGACATAACCTGTCGGTGGTATTTGGGGGTAGGAGTAGGGATGGTAATTGGACGGATTCGGGCAAATTTATCTTCATCCCGTTGGGAATCGCGGATCCCTGAATCCATCCCCGTATATCCATTTATACAAATTTTTAAAGACCATCTCCGCTCCGAACGAATTGGCGGATATCCGCCCCGCCCTGAATATCCAAAAAAAAAAATGGTGTTCTTCTCAACACTCAGCTGTATAAACACTGTATAGGGACCTGATAATGGTTAAAATTCGTTTAATAAGGAGTTGGTAAATGTGGGCATAAAAATGGAATAAAAGCCATTGTATTCATGTATGTGGACGAGTAATAATAAGTATAAGATTATGATGTGGGTGAGGTTGAAAGTTTCGGGAAACAAATTGAGTAAGAATCGCCAACTAATTAGAATCCCAAGATCTCTGTTCACCTCTATAAATAGAAGAGTTTATAGAGTTTATACTGCTTTTTTGAATTCGTATTCACACTTCTTGAAGCAACGAAAGTCGTTGGAGAAATGGAGGAGTGTGAGACTGTGAGAGAAGATCAAATATGAAGAGTTTGTGTGAGACTGTGAGAGTTTGTGTGAGATTGTGAGAGAAAATCAGATCTGAAGAGTTTGTGTTAGACTATGAGAGAAGATCAGATCTGAAGAGTTTGTGTTAGATTGTGAGAGAAGATCAAATCTGAAAAGTTTTTTGCTTTTGGAGAGTATATAAGAGTTTGTGCTTTTGGAGAGGGACTGAGAGGTGGAGTGTGATAGATGGATGGATGGGTGGGTTAGGGTTTCTTATCTTATAAGGGCTAAGGGTATTTTAGTAATTTCTCTACATAAACGGATACCTGTCCCTGGCCAAATCCGTATCTACTCCGAATATTTGATGGATACTGTTTGGATCCCCGAAATCTGTTTAAGTACATCCAAAACCGTCCCATTCGGGGCGGGTTGGGCGGATATCCATGAAAATTTGCCCTACTGTCATCTCTAGTAGGAGGGGTTAAAAGGATAAAAAAACAACTTAATTTTTGGATTTTTCATTTTGCCCTCTCAAATTCATGTTATTTACAATCAAAATAACCCATCTGAAACATTAATTAATCATACTAAAGCCCCTAACATCATTTATTTGAACCGCCTATTATCTATAAGCTATAAATGGTTAATTGTTCTTTCCATCATAATTAATAGCTATTTATGAAGTAACCCCATCATTATTCATTATTTCAGTCTTCCCTGGGACTAGCGGCTAACGTGCATTGATCGTTTTCAAAATATATGATCATAATATCATTAAAAATTAAAGGTTGAGATTTGATATTTGTATCTCGAACATCTCATCTCGAAGAAAACCGAAAGGTCCAATTGATATCGTAAACGTATCTCGAGAAAATCTAATATTTAACAAAAAAGTTGTATCTTGGAATCTCATTTCGAAGAAAATCAAATGGTCTAGTTAAAATCGTATTTGTATCTCAAGAAAAATTGAATGGTCAAATTGAAATCATAATCTCGAGGAAAATCTGACAGTTAAGAAAAACTTCATCTTCATCTTCTTCCTCCACACCTCCTTCATCTTCTTTTTCCACTCCCCCTCTCTGATTCGCAACCCTCCCCCCATTTCTCTAGTTCGCAGCCCTTCCCATTTCCTCCTCCCCCTATTTCTAGTTCGCAACCCCACACCCTCTTCCTTCCCCCCACTTTCTGGATCATAGCCCCATCTTCCTTCCCCCTTCTCTGGATCTTCTTTTTCTTAATTTCTACTCATCATCAATTTGTTTCAAGTTCCATAAAAGACTTACCTGCATAATGAGCAAAAGTAAGAAAGGAGATGAAAGACCCCCTTGCAACTTAACATAGATATTCTGTTTGTTTGGGTCAATTAATGAATATAATTATTTTAATAAGAGAAGGTTCGACTTTTTTTGTAACAAAAGAAAAAAAAGGGATTCATGAAAAAAAAAGATGAATTTAGCTAGCTAGGGAACCAATAGTGAGTCATGTTGATGAATGCATGAATGAATTATGGGCCAAGCCGTGTTTAATGTATGCAGTGTTCTAAAAAGCGCTAGGCGGTGGGCGAGCGACAAGCAGGTGCCTAGCGCCCAGGGGCCTAGGCGGTCTTAGGTTTTGTATTATAATTTTAATAATTTACAAAAGTTAAGCATAATACCTTATCAATTATATCCAATTTAATGCCAAGATACATATGCAAAATTTAAAAACATGAAAAATTAACAATCATGAACAAAATTTATTAAAACTCAAATGACTGAAGTTGGTCATGATGGGTACTATCTACAAAGTTGAATTTGTGGACAAATATCCGAACCTACTCTTTTATTTTTCTTCAAATTGCATGAATAATTTCAGTCATGTTTGATAAAATCTATATTACTAAAATTGGTACCGGCAAATCCTTTGAGAATTCCATTAAGTAATCATCCTTTGCTACATTTAGACATATACTGAATAAAAAACAATTAAATTGTTTATTTCTAAAAAAAAATAAAAATAAAAAATAAAAACACAATCCGCCTTATTAAAAAAATAAAAATAAAAATAAAAACTTGCCCAGACCCGCCCAGCCATTAATCTGGGTGTTTTTCTACCTTCTAACGCCTAGGCCGATTTTGGTGGATGTTGTTGTTGACACTTGAGAGTGTGAGTTGATTGAGAAAGTGATCCAGAAGGGGGGGGGGGGGGGGGGGGGGGGGGGAGGGGGTGGGTTTGTGAACCAGATAGAGGGGGGAGGAAAAAAGGGGATGGGGATGTGAACCAGAAAGAATGAGGGGGGTTGCAAACCAAAGAGAACGAGGGGGAGGGGATGAAGAAAATGGAGGAGTGGATGAAGAAGATTGGGGGGGGGGGGGGGGGGGGGGGTTGTTTTTTTAACAACTGTCAGTTTTCCTCAAGATACAATAATGATTTCAGTTTGTCTATTTGATTTTTCTCGAGATATAATTATGATTTCAACTGGACCATTCGATTTTCTTTGAGATGAAATGTTCAAAATACAAATTTGTTTATTAACCATAAGATTTTCCTTCATAATATGTTTTATAATATCAAATGGACCTTTCGATTTTCTTCAAGATGAGATGTTCGAGATACAAAACATTGAATTTCAACATTTGATTTGTCATGAATATTTGAAAACGGATAATCAAGGGACGTTAACCGCTAGTCCTGAGGGAAGACTAAAATAGTGAATAATGATGGGGGTACTTTGTAAGTACCTATTTATCATGGAGGGAGGGGGAAGCTAACCCATCTACAAATAATGACATTTAGATTTTTTATTTTGTCTTCTACATTTTATATTTTTTACAATAAAAATCGACCCCTCTCAAATATTGATTAGTTATACCTAAGCCCTAATATAATTTATTTGAAGCTCCAATTATCTATAAACGATAAAATAAACCATTACAACAATATTTTAGTCCATAATATTCTTTAATCTTTTAATTAATTAAAATATATAAATTAAAAGTATAAATAAATTTATGATTATTTTGCTTAGAAAACTTTAAAATCTCCCAAAATTTAATTTTTACTTATTATTAAAATTTTAGAATAAAATAAAAAATACTAAATATGTCCTAGAGCCAGAGGTAGATCCCACCCAAAAGGCCCATGTTCACCTCACTGATTCCTGTTTCCGGACAGTTAGGCAAAGTCGTAATTTTGTTGCAAAGACTTTGTTGAAAGAAAGTGAAACGCAAAGTGAAGCGACCCAATAATTTCCCGTGTTGTGTTGTGGGTTTTTAACGACTGGAAGGGTAGAATTGGACTGAAATAGGTTGTGGTGTGATTCCCATTTCGATACAAAGGCTTTTTCTGGGAGCAAAAAGAAACTCTCACTTGTTTTCATTTCATTTCATTTCATTTCTCTTGTTCGATTCTCTCTGTTTTCGTTTCTCCAATCTCAAAATTTTCAAACTTTCTCTTCCCAAGTTTCGTTCACACCACTTGTTCATCTTTTCTTTCTGTCTTGGTTGCTGCTTCCGTTTTGTTCACGCTTTGGTGCTCTCCCTCACATTCACTCACTTGAATTTTAAGTTGTTGTCCGTCTCGTCTCGTCTCGTCTCGTTTGGTTTTATAATTTCAATTTTTTTTTTCGGTATTGAATTGTTGATCATGACGAATTTCCTCAATTTGTTTTGAAAAAAAATAAAAATAAATTGTGTCCTGATTTCGAGTTTCTTCATTCAAATAACTCTCACCTATTGTTTCAATTAAAATCTTATGGTTGTTGTTCAAATTTGTGATGTTTTCAGTGTAACTAATGAGTCCTATGATATGATTTGTGGGGGAATTTCCTAGAAAAAAACTAGTTATGGGTACTAGTAAAGTAGAGGTGATTGATAGCAGCAGGGGTGGTTGTTCGAGGCTATTTGTTGGGTTTTCATCATCATTACCTTCTCTGCGAGGCTTGCAATCCGTCGAGCCCATGTCTCCGGCTTCTTCCATTTCCACCGACTCCATGCTGGTTCCAGGCAAAGGTGGTCCATTCTCTGGACTCGTCATTTGTGTTACTGGCCTATCAAAAGGTATTATTACTTCTTTTTTTGTTTTCACTTTTCATCTTCCGCTATCTTTCTGTATTTTTATTCTTATCAAAGATTCTACTTCTCTGATTCAGATTAGTGCATCATATCATAAGATTTCATAAAATGAAAATTGTCTTGCAAATGATTCAACAGCTGCAGATGTTAGAGACTGAATTTGCATAGAACCCGAAATTATTTGAACTTGTAATGTTACTGTCTTCTTGTTAGTGGCAAATTGAAGGAGAAGAAAGTGGAATGTAAGATGAGGTTCTATGGTTATTAGATATATATTGCGCTTGTTTTAAAGGGAATTCATAGAATGGGTTCCAACAAACATTGATAACCACCACTTCAGAGGGTTTTTTTTTTTTTTTTAATTTATATATATATATATACACACACTGATTAAAATGATGTAATGTACATTTTTAAAATGTATTAGAATTTTACCAATCAAAGAAAAAAATAATGAAAATAGGCATGTATGTTAACAATATGTAGCTACGTGTATCTAATGACGATATACTTTTCCTTGGTTGCTTAAATCATGACATACTAGTTGACATACAGTTTTAATACAGATACAATACTTATCTTGCTATAAAAAAAGTATTTGAAGCATGAAAGTACGATCATTGATGTAAGCTAGGTAACAACTAACAGTGACACGGGTATCATCGTCGGACAAGTCAAACAAAAAACCTATAATTATGGGGACAAATGTATACTTTTTATTTTTTTCAAGTGATAATCTGCATTTTGTTAGTCATATTTTTTACTTATAGTTGAATATTGCTACTTACTCATGACTATATTGTTAGCATGGTTACGTGTAGATTTTGAGGAACTAAGCATGGTGTGACTGTTGCAGTGTCCATACACATATTTGAATATCCAATGTGTATGGACGCAATTTATAAATTTGAAGTGTCCTTGTTACATTTCATGATAACCAATTTTAGATTTTCTATTTCTGTCAGTGTTTACATTTACCATTTCTAAACAATTTCAGCTCTTTGTAACATGATAGAAATTTTGTTTCAGTTTTAATTAGGAACATTTTGATTATAAGGAGAGGTTGAAAATGGATGCAATATCGAATTTAGTTGAAAGAATTGAATCTCTAACTATATCGCTCTTGCTTACGACCTCGTCTTCCTCTTATTCTCTATCTGCTATTCCTCTTATTCTCTATTTGCTAAGCTTCTTCAATTTCTTCTGTTTCTCCCACTGAACTTTTTGAAGTTTTTCTAAAGATCCTTGCTTTAAGAACTCTGAACAATCAAGAATACAAGGGTAATTTTATTATTTTTAGCACCAAGTGAGTATCAAACATAACAATTATCCAAAAGATAGACATGTCGCTAGCTCCTGTATTTCAGAGAATGAAACATCATTCTGTTCTTAGAATGAGTTACTTCATATTTTTATTGAAAATAAGTATTTTTGTTTCATAATATGACAGAAGCAAGGAATCAAGTCATGGCTGCAACAGAGAGATTGGGTGGTCAATACAGTCCACATCTACATCCACAATGCACCCATCTCGTTGTCCAGATATCCTCTTACAGAAAATTGTATTATGTAAAATGCTATTCTTTTTAACATTTTTACACCATTAAAGTTCTACATTGAAGTATACTGCTTTCTGGTATGTCAGTAGGATTCAGATCTGCCATTTATGTCAAAGGGACAGTCAATTCCCATTTATGACTTTTTTATATTCAAAATTTCAAATTTCCACTTCCATAGTCATTTTTTTTTTTACTGTTCAACATAATTTCCAACATCTAAGAACTTTGACTGCTATCATCTCGTCTTGTTCTTTGTGTTCATCGTCATTTAGGTTATTATTGTTTATTTATTTGTGTCTCATTTATATGATTGCCTTTCATCTTGTACTACTACTACTACTACTACTACTACTACTATTATTATTATTATTATTATTATTATTATTATTATTATTATTATTATTATTATTATTATTAATGTTTGTTTTATGTCAAGTATAATCTTGGGCCTAGATGATTACTTAAGATAATTTACAGCTTTGGTGGCCGAAAATTTGAGCATGCTCTGAAGCATGGTCTGAAGAATGGTCTCTTTGTTGTCACTTTGGGATGGTTTGTGGATAGCGTCAGAAGGAATGGTGAGTGTTTGCATTTTTTTTTATCTTTGATTACAATTGCACTTTTTCAAATTTATAATGTAGTGCAAGAGGGTTTTCCTCGTCCTTCTTTTCACATGTGAAAACATGTTTTGTTGAACATTAAAAAAAAATGTAAAAGCTGATTGAGATAACCTTGCACCAATTATCACTGTTAGAGGTTTCATCAGTGTTAGTAGGAGCATAAAGCTGATTGTTGTACTCTAAATGTCCTTGTAGCACTTACCATTGTGAGGAATTTTTCAGTACTTTACTGTAACTACTTTCTTCAGATTAGATTATCGGTATGTATCTTTTGCAGTGAGGTTGAGTGAATCACATTACAGTGTTAAAAGTGTGGGAGAAAATGGTTCACAAGTGGACTTGAGTCATCTTGTTGGAGCGCCCGACTCCGAGAAATCTTGTCTTCCCATTGGTTTGTATGAAGATGCCAAACAATCCAACACAACTCAGCGAGCACGTCCACAATTTTCTGGGAATCAATCTGGTACTAGTACCAATTCTGTTCTCATTGGCCAGTCCATATACGTGCATTCTGATATTTCAGACGATCTGCGAAACAAGGTAGTGTGTAAATGTTTTGATGCAGCTGTTTTATGTTTTGAATTTTGGGGTGGAATTATCGTATCTTTTTCTGATTCTCCACCGAGGTGTTTTGCTATATAAGTTCAGAAATTTCTGATGGGATTTTTGTTCAATTATTGAAAATATAGTATGTCATGGCAGATAATTTGTTCAGTTATGAGAGCTAGTGGTGCAATTATTAATCGCTGGTATGTTGGTTGCGGCGCAACCCACGTAGTGTGTGAAACCCCTTCAATACAGAGATATCTGGGGCATACAGATAACCTTGTTTCTGTAAGTTGTACTGTACTGCTTTATTGAGATTTTATTCTGTAAACTTTGCATACAATGATAGGTTTGGATATCCAGACTCGACATGAAAAGAATTTGTTCTTTTTATTGGGATCATAGCAGTGTGTAAACAGGAAAGTAAGTAATTCACATTTGGTCAAGTCTTTGCATAGCCTTGATCGTTGGTCTTCTGCACCACATGAAATCCTAGTCTAAATAAGATTACTTTAGTTTAGGCCGTACATCATTTATAAATTTGATTTTGTTTCAGCCGCTTTGGATACTGAAGACTGCAACAGAGAACTATATACAAAAGCTGGTTCACTTGTCAACTGACCTAGCGAGGCAGGTCTCTACGATCCTGGAACAATATCAAAATTGTGTTGCAGAACAGGTAGCCGTTGATCCTTAAAATATTTTACTCACTGTTTTGGCTGCATATAGTCACCATGAAAAACCTTCAGTTTCATCTGGCCATATTTACATTGGCTTGTGATTTGTATGAAACAAGTAAGTTCTTCTAGTGTTAACCAATTTTCCAAGGGTCCAGTTTGGCAGTTTCTATTTCGGAATATTAATACCCATGTTTGAATTGAAATTCAGATACTGATGCAAGTTCTTCCCTTTTGAATCAGACGGGTTGCTTGCAACGTTTTTGGAACAATGTTTTGTGTAGTTTGCAGTTTTAATTTTTTTTTTTTATACTCAAGTTCTTACCAAGTAAAAAACATTCCACCATTGTTACAAAGAGACAGTCATGCAGTTTGTATGAACAGATTTCGGTGAAATAACTTTGTTTGCCCCCAACATACCTCCTTTTCAATGTTACTGTTATTATAGCTTTCATTTACTGATTTCAGGAAACTAATGGGGTTGTCGGACTTCAAGGTTCTCTTAGTTCAAGGGAGCATCCAACATACCGAAAAAGTAGACCAAGCCTTGAAGACAGACAACAGATGGTGAATTCAGCTAAAGTTGGAATCCGCAGCCGTCGTGGTCGCCGAATGCAGGTAATCAAAAGGCAGATTCATTCTTGTGTACTTCCCGTTTCCTATTGTCATTTTTATTTCAACTCATTTTTATTCAACTAATGTAATCTTCATAGTCAATGTCATGATACCGATAAAAGCAAAATAATCATTTTGTTGATGGGTCAAATACCATATTTGTTGAACTTCTCTTGTTTGATCTAATTATAGTATCCTATTACAGGATACTTTGACATGAGTGCAATGTGAAGTAACATACTATCTGACATACAATATCTAATATGTCCATAGGCTTGTACAGTAGATTCCGTATGTTCTTTACTCTTTAGTTTACCATCATTGTGTATTTGTGTGTGTACCCACATGTTTATGTTAATATATTCTCACATGTCTATAGCCTCGTAAAATATATTTCCTCCTCTTTCTTGTTTCTCCCCCTCTTTGTATCTCCATTAGATAGATATATAGATGGATGGATAAATAGATAGAGCAGGTAGGAGTGGTGCGATTGTGTTGTCTGTTGACAATGTGAGGATGACAGGGGGCAGATGGGGGGTCATTGGAAGATGGGCTAAGAAGAGGACAATGTTTTTATGTGGGTGTTTTGGTATATGGTTTGGCATGGTTGAAGCGCTGGGGTGACAGTAGGGTTGCATAATGGTTAAAGTGATTAAGGAGTTACATTTTACCAATGTAGAAATAATTCCTGGAGACATAGCTTTCAAAGAAGTTAAGCTTTGATATAAGATGTGTTGGCTTGTTCTCAAATTCCTGTAAAATGGAACCCTTACAATGCAATGCAGTATGCTAGCTGGAATGTTCAGTCCCAATGAATAGATTATTTCCTAGCGATCATAATGAGGCTCTCTTGCTTCATTTATGTTCACGTGCAGTGTTCACTGCAGCTTGCTGCACAAGTTGCACAGATACACGGGAACATAGGCCAGCATTCACCTCGGCAATCACTGCAGCTGTTGTTGTCATCACCTCAAAGATATCTTTCCTGATTCCCATGATTGTTTTCAACCCAACTTCCCTCACAGGAGGCAAGTCGATTTTGTGACGCCAATTGTGACAAACATGCTTCATCCGGAGACTATTGAGCAGGTCCGCTCTCATTGAGCATATCTGGAGGTAGATCCTTCCGAGCCTTCTTTGCACAATAGAATATATAAATTAGAAAACAAGATTTTTGGCATCCAACTAGCAAGAAAACACTGGTTCGAATTAGTGGAAAGAACCAAGCACCGTCAAGTGATGGTGGTGGTTCATGAAGAACAACTGGGGTGGGTAGGGGACGCCTTGCATGTTGCCACAAAGGCCAAACTACCCTTAAAATCAAACATTTGGAGAAATGGCAGACCGTGGATACTGATGGAAACGTTTGAAAACAAACATGGCGGCTTCTCCAAGCAGTGGTTTTATTGGAAATCAAACTAAAAGCTCTTCATTATTCCAACGGGGGAAAACAGAGCCAAATGGTTACATTTTGCTAACTTCTTTTTTGCTAGTTTCATCAGCATAGTAAACCAGTGAGTTTAACACACTCACCTCCTCTCCTTCCACTCCTTATCTGAGTGCTCTCGCACTCCCTACCCCTCAAACTAAAGCTAGTAACTTCTTCAACCCTAAACCCTTGTTACATCTCCCTCCTCCCCCATCTCTAAAATCAGGGTCACTACACTGCATTCTAGCAGTTGGGTGAACATGTGTTGGTGAGCGACCATTTACTAGATGATGATGACTGTACACGATCAAATTGTCTACAACATACTTTGAGTGGGTGGAGCAACACTTACCAAACGAGAAACCAGCAATGGTGATTGTCAAACAAGATTAGAAAATGGTGAAGAGTGTGGCAAGGAACGGTGTTTCCGATCACTTACCTTTTATAGATAAATCCGGGGGAGAATTGAATAGGCACGAGAAAAGTGTCCTTCAATGTTGAGGGCAACTTAGTCTTTTGAGATGCTAGATCATTAGACAAAAGGAAGGTTCAAATTCTAATCCCAAGCAATTAAGCACCCAATTCGGGTCACGGGTCAACTTGCCTCCTTGTCCAATTGCCACCTCACCGTCTATTACCGTGGTTCTTCACAACCCGTTTTATGTTCTCTTGCCCATGCCCCATTTCTAGTTCTACTCCAAATATGGCTTCTGCTAGTTTTGGTTCCACTCATTTCCCAACAACCTCTCAACAATTGCACCTTCATTTATTGCCCCTCCTTCGAGCAATGGGAATGTTAGTCCCACTGGCAAGTTACCTCTCAATCACGTGTCCCCTAAACCACTCAATTCCTCCATTAATGCCATGGTATCATCCCTCACCAAACCTTTAAACCGCTCTTCCTTCACTCAAAACATAGCTCATTCCTTCTTCTCCACATCCTCATCTCTACCACTCCATCCCTTCCCATAAACCTCGTTTGAATTGCTTCCCCCTTCTCTAATTCTTCCGTCGCGCCCTTCTCGGAGGAACTACATGCAATCACCACCATCTCCCCTTCCAGATCAACAAATGTCACTAATAACCCAAATATGCATCGTGATTCTCAATTCGATTGCAGGGTTGTTGATGGCCTTAGAACTGGTGGTTTCAAGTTAGACAAACATCTCCCTGCCACACTTCTTAATATTATTCCAAGAAAGCTTGAAGATTTTCCTCGAGATGGGATGCATTCTCCATTAACCATAGCAGAAGAACTCTTCAAAAACTTCTCAAGGGCCCTAACCCAAACCCCTTTCTCATCCACATAAGCCCACTCATTCGAGCCCTTTGGGGTTTAGTCAGACCAACAATACTAATCTTTATATCCACTCATCTTCACAATCTTCTCCATCCCTTATTTTCACCAACCCAATTCTTTACACTTTCTCTTCTTCCTCTTCTTCCTCCATCCTTGTTCCTTCACTATCCCTCCCTCCCATGACAGCTGACCCATTTTTTACTCATGCAGGTTACCCAACCTTCCACTCGAGCAAACTTGTTGCTCGCCTAGTTCTTCTCTCTTTGCTAGAGATACAATATTCCTTTAGAAGGTGACACAATGGTCTGCAATAATGAGCTATGAACAAACTGGGTTTGTGTTACAAGAAGATACCTCAGAGGAAAGTGCTCTCGTGGATATACAAGCACTCACTATTGGGTTGGAAATTTCAAATAGTGAAGTCGTTAAGGCGGGAAACCTAATGGGAGTTCAGTTGACTGAGAACTCAGCAAAGCTATCCAACTCTTCACCAAAACGACACAAAGCAACAATGTTTTTGCCGAGAAATGTACTCAACAAGAAGGATAAATGGATGATGTTTAAACTATTCTCTTGGAACGTGAGGGGGCTTGGCTCGAAGGAGAAGTGTATCAATCTCCAAAAGTTGATTAGTCCAACAAACCAGACCTTGCTATCATTCAAGAAAATAAACTTCACTCTTTGGATCATAGCTTAAAGAAGTTTGGGGAAGGGGTTTTTTTGATTGGGCAATTGTACCAGCTTTGCATTTCTTAGAGGAATCCTTCTGGTCTAGGATAATATAGTGTTCAAATTAATGGACACATTGCGGGGAGCCTTCTCTATTTCTGCTCACCTTACACGTCTTGAAGATAATGTTGATTGGGTTTTCACTGGAGTTTATGGGCCAGTTATTAACTCCCACAGAGCAATTTGGGGGAGAACTGGAGAGTATTAAAGGGTTATGGAGTCTTCCTTGGTGCAACTGGGGAGATTTCAATGTCAACCTCCACTCGTCTGATTTTAGAAAGGGTAGCCGTATCACTCAAAACATGAAGCAATTCAACGCTTTCATCTCTGATTTTGAATTGAGAACTTTTGAGCTCAAAGGACGAGCTTTCACTTGGTCTAACATGCGCTTTTCTCCTTGTCTTCGCCGACTTGATAGATTCCTGGTGAATAATGAATGGGATGATTTGTTTGGCCATTCCTCTGAGAAGCTTTTGGATAAGGGAGGGTAAGACGATAATGCCATTGTCCTCCAGAGGGACATGCAGATTGGTATTCGAAAGTTGTTCAGAGTTGAGGCAATGTAGCTCTTGCATAAGAGCTTTGCTTATTTTATCCATGATTCTTGGAATTCTCTCTTGGTAAAGGGTCATCTGGGGTTTGTTCTTTGGAAGAAACTTAATCTCCTGAAGCTAAGGCTAAAAGGGTGCAACAAGGAGATGTTTGGGAAGGTTGATGTGCTCATTGGCAATTGTGAGGTTAAACTGGAAGTTTTTGAAGAGATTGAATAGAATATAGATCTTAATGACGACATATGGGCTGCCAGAATATCCCTCAAAACCGACCTCCAACAATTCTTGAAAAGAGTGCACACAAGTTGGAAAAGAAAAACAGGTATTAAATGGGGAAGATACGGTGATTTCTGCTCCAAATTCTTTCATAATATTGCCAATCATAGAACAATCTCTAATTCTATTGATTTTCTGTGGCTGACAAGGATTTGATTTCTGATCGCCAAAGTATTTCAAATCATATTGTTGCTTCTTCACTTAGCTTGTTCAATGAGCCTAAACCTTGGCATTCAAAACTTATGGGACTGCCATTCATGAGCAATCCTGTAAGTTAGAAAGGGAACTTATTGAGCTTGAAGTTCTCAAAGCCATTAAGGACCTCAAGTTTGTGGCCCCAGGCATTGACGGGTTCCCCACTGAATTCTTCTCCAATTGTTGGCACACGGTCAAAGATGATCTAATGAAAGTGGTCATAGAATTTGACAATATATCCGTTCTCGATTGGCGCTTGAATACTACACTGCTCTCCCTTATTCCAAAATTTCAAAGTAGCGGAACAGATTGAGGAATGCAATCCTATTAGTCTCATCTCAGTAGTAGTGAGAAAACTGTTTTCAAAGTGATTGCTTCTCGCTTGGGAGGGGTTATGGGGGATCTGATCTCTCCTTTTCAATCAGCGGCATTGGGTACCAGACAACTCATTGATGGGCCCCTCATTGCATTGAACTCGTCCACTCTAGAACTTTGCTAGGGAATAATGGTGTGGTGCTGAATATTGACTTCTCTAAGACGTTTGACACTGTGAATTGGAACTTCATTGATCATATGTTGGCTATAATGAGGTTTGGGCTAAATTCAGAAGTTGGGTGCAAACCATCATCAAAACAGTGTCTTTCTCCATCAACCTTAATGGCTGCTCAAGATAATGATCTTCTGTATGGTTTCTTGATTCATGAACAAGGCTCTCACATCCCAATTCTACAGTACGCTGTTGATACTATTTTTTTCTTGGACGCGAACCATGGTCAACTGAATGATCTCAGAACTATTCTTTTCCGGTTTGAAAATCAATTTCAATAAAACCACCCTTTCTGCTGTTAGTTCTTGCCTAATATTGATGAGCTTGCCAGTAACTTTGGTTGTAAACAGGAAGATCTTCTTACCACCTACCTTGGTATATCACTCGGTCACAATATATAATCAAAGGCGATTGGGATCACATAATTGAGAGAATGCAATCAAGATTGGCCGTGTGGAAAGGCAGATACTTGTCAAAAGCGGGTAGGCCTACTCTGATTAAAAGCATCTTCGCCAGTAACCCTGTTTTCTCTCTATCTCTCATCACTATCCCTGTTTCGGTGGCCAAACTCTTAGAGACGATTTGTAGGGATTTTCTGTAGGGAACAACTTCTGATGGGCATAAATATCACAATATTAATTGGAATACCATTTGGCGCCGCCCACACTCTCCTTCCCCCCGCCCCTGAAAAACCAAGGAGGCTTGGCCTTGGGCATCCGAAACATTAAAATAATGAATGAGGAGGCGTTGCTGGGAAAGTGGTTGTGGCGTTTTGGAACGGAAGAATAGGCTATGCGGCGTCAAATCATTGCTGAGAAATATACATTGGAGAGCAATGGGGGTGCACTAAGGCTAACTTTCACTTATGATTGATCATTTTTGGGTCAACTCCGGAGACAACACGGACCCGAATTGGAATATATCTTTGAGAAGAGGCATTCGCAATGCATAAGTTACCAAGATCATGGAGCTTTTGGACCTTCTATTTTAGTTATGATTGATAACACAGAGGATAGTTGGATTTGGGATGACAAAGGGGGAGTGTTTACAGTTGTAGACTTCTACAACAAATTGTCTAATAGAAAATAACGTAACTATGCAGCTGACTCATACGATGTTCACTTTCCAAGAGTCTTACTTTTGGAGGGAGGAAACCCCTCTGGACAAAACTTCTTCTTATGGTTGTTTGGGTCATGGTAGAGTTCTAACCTTTGACAATCTAGCTAAAAGAAGCCTGATCCTCCCTAACAGATGCCATCTTTGTGAGAGTCACGCTGAATCTATTCCACATCTTTTCCTGTTCTGTCCCGTCGTCTCAGATATCTGGGTTGCCATTGCTCTTGAATCCAACTGGTATCATCAGACAACGGATACTTTTCTCAATTTGCTGAATACTTGGAACTCAATAGTTCTTTCTCAAAATGGCAAGTGGAACTAGGAACGCGTCATCCTTATTGTCTTCTGGGTTGTGTGGAATGAAACAAATTAAAGCATCTTTGGGGCATATAAAAAAGACACTAACACTCTGTGGAAGATGGCTAAGGTCATCTCAATTCAGTGGGGTGTTGTCTGGAAGAAGGCTCCAAACAAGCAGTTTGCAATCCTTTTTTGGGACTGGGCAAGCTTTATCTTATATAAGCCTTTATTTGTAATTTCCTTTTTTAGTTTGTAGTTTTCTTCGTTTCTTTGAGCTTCTCACTCATGTTGTTCCTTCGGGGTCTTTTTTTTTTCTTCTCTTGGCTTCAATGAGAATGTCTTATCTATTAAAAAAAAAGTGAAAAGAAAATCTACATGCTTCATTTGGCTAAACTTGGTAGTGTGAAAAAGTAGTTATATTTAAAAAAAAAAAAAATGTGCGAGAAGAATGTATTTCACAGTTGTTTTTTTCAGAAGTTAAATGTAGACAACATCACACCTCCTGTAGCCTCCGTGCACGTTGGATGAAGAAGTATCTATGGATCTATGACTAAAGACTTGTAGGAATGGTTTGTGTCTATCTCATCCAGAGCTTATTGATTTGTTCGAAAACATCAGAATGGTTTTCCGTTCCGTGTAGAGTTAAGAGTGGTTGGGGAGCTCTAATGCAACAAATATTTTTTCGTTGTTAAAAATGGTGCTACAATGTCTGTCGTAAAGTAGAGCACATAGGAACTCTTTTTATTTTTTATTTTTTTTGTCTTGTTCAATATGCTGAAGTTGGTGTCCTGAGAACCCTGGTTCTTGACAAATATGTGGTTTGTGCCACTTTTTACCTTAGGATTGCATAGACCATCAAGTCGGACTAAGATTTGATTCACATGTAAGTGTTCTACCAATTTGATTCTCTTATTGTCCATTTTTCTAGATCCTTTACAGTGAAATCAATTTCTATAAAAATATTGGAATTTTTTATATGTTCAACATTTGGATTAGCTTTTATGTATTAACTTTGGCATTTATTTTGTTTTTTTGTTTTTTAAATTACAGACATGTCAAATGCAGATACGTCCAATAACACCGAGCACCCTTCTGGATTCAATCTGCTGGTCAATATCTGATTCTGCTTCAGCTGCTTGTATTTACACAGACTTTTCTGGGTTTGAAGATGGCAGTGAACACACGTCTGTCTTCATTGACGCAGAAGGGGATGGAAGGGATTTAGAAGGCTCATTTGAGAACTTATCTCGCCCTCTAAGAGAAAGGTGGTTAACTTCTACCTTTGTTTTTTGTTTTTTCATGTCATTTTACCATATACCAACTTCCAGATTCTCACAGATTTCGGGCAGGTACCTGGTGATTGGTGGTCAAATTCTTGGTAGAATTATATTTCATTGGAAGGCATGATTACAATTCATTTATTGGCCTATATATACTCAATTTTTTTATGGTCGAGCCAAGATATCAGGGAAGCAGTCAAACAATCCACAAGAATCATGGAAACCTGATGGTGGCACACACAATTACAATCATGCCACAGTTTTACCTTCTGAAACTGAGAATATTGTTTAGTGGCCTGTCAGATTGTGGTGATGCTATTGTTATCATTTATAGAAAATAGGTAGTCTGAGTGTATGACCCCAAAATTTTCTGAGTTGTAAGATCTACAAAAAACTTATTTCTGGTGAATTTCATTTTTTGTGTTGTATGCCATTAGTCTTATTGATCCAACAAAAGAGAACTGTATTTATTCTTTACAGTTGGGTTGTTGGCTTGTCACAGTGAAAAATCAGAGAAGATATTCAAAAACCACTTCCTTACCATACTGTTCCCAATAGATCGGTTTGGTGAGATGGGGCCTTCAGCCAGAACATTCTTCAGCGAGAGTGGTTTTACCTGTTTGCAGGTTCTAAACTATATACATACGTTTTATCAGGTACTCATTTAGGTGTATTTTACTTTTTTGTTTTGCTCTTATTAAACATTTTTTTGGGTTTATATTTAGCTTAATTCTGACCTAGAACAAGCATTTTAAGGTAATATTTTCCATGATTGTGATATTTACACATGTCGATTGTATGTAAATCGGTAAACGGAATCTATAATAGGATATGTGCTTTAAGAGCAACTGCAGACTCCTCTGTTTCTCCTTATTTTAGAAGTGAAGAAGCCAAAGTCCAACAGTCCTCTATATGTGACTCAAATTCAGAAGGTCATTGTATGGTTGATTAAAAACAAAGAGAAATTTCTGAAGGTCACTGTTTATTGTTTACCATCTAAAAGATTAAAGTATTAATAAATAAATTAATTAATTAAGAGAAAGAGGGAGAGAGAGAAACCAAGTCTTTTAGGAACACTTTTCTGTATTATTTAGTACTGTAGGTGAACATTATTTTTAGCTTTCAATTTAGAGGTGTGGGAAGACTTGAACTTGGCCTCCAGGAAAGATTCTTCTTCCAAAGTGTTTTCTACAGGCTTTGGTTAACAAGCAGCTTTTAGGTAAACATATTGCTTAATATTAAATTTTTGGTCATAACCATCATCCTTCCAAATGTATCTGATCAGAATTATTTCATTGATGGAGTGCTTAAATGCAGAACATTTATTTAGCACCTACGACTGTTTCACTGACCATTACCAATTGAGGATGCTTAATTCTTTTTGTTCTATTGTATTCAGGAGAATATGACAGAAGATGAAGTGGAAGTTGCAATTCACACGGACTCTAGGCACGCAGACAAACTTCGAGCAATTTATGCAAGTAAAGAATCGGTAGAAAGTGGAATTGTACATTTCAAGCGAATAGATTTCTTGGGTAGTCGGAGAAGCTTTGAAATGCTGAAGCGCGTTAGTGGGGATAACAACAGCAACGTTTATGAGCTGTTGATTAGAGCATGAGACTTGTCTTCTGAACTAGGGAGCTGCTTCATAGAAATCATTCTTCTACTGTTAATGACATACAAGATAAGTTGGATTGACTCATTGGACAATCCATTGTTCTATTATGGACGGATGAGTAAGGAGTGAAACTTACTATCCACTCGAACTGGTTTACCGACTTGGTTTGCTTTTCAGAAGCTTGGATTGAAATGTTTTGCTTATTGACTGTAAGTTCCACGTCCTGGGATCATTGAAGTTCCAAAGTAGCAAAACCAAGGGAAATTGACTTAATAAAGAAAAAGAAAAAAGTAGAAAACGTATAGTGAAGCTTATATGTATTGTAAATGTTTCTATCATCTGCATATTTCCTGTGTTGTTGAGAATTACTTGTAAATTCCAAAAATATGAGGAAGTGAGAAAAAAATTCTCCATTTTGAGGTTGAAGATGACTATTTTTTGCCAAAAAAAAAAAATTATTAGCTCCTCGCTATGAATTTTTATATTCACAATTTTGTAAAGGATGGTAATCATCACAAAGTCATGTTATTCATTCTGTTTTCCCCTCCCTCACTTTTGCCAGATTTTCTTGGGGAAAATTTTCTTGAAAGCAAACACCCTACAGATTTGGTTCCAAAAGGAAAAAAAAAAAGGAGTTTCCATATTCGATGGGTTTCCTTATTTGATAAATAAAAAATACTATATTTTCCTGACAGTTGGAGGAATTGTGGAAACTATTTTTCAGTTTATCTTTCCTTGTTTGTTTCCAATTTGGATGTTTTGGCAATTCAATAATGGAAACTTCTCGTTCTTGAATCTTGATCCATGAATTTGTAACACATAGGTTGTAGTTATGTAGATGGGGCCGGTTGGGATTGACTCTGTGACTTAGTGATACCATCTGCCACTGTTCAATCACTGAGCCGTCACATCTTTGGCACATAGGTTGTAGTTAAACAATTGCGTGTGAGGAAGAATAGAACTTTTTCTTGTTGAGAAAACAAGAATCAATCCATGGGATGCCATGAAGATAAAGAAGAGGCTACAAAGAGTACTTATAAAATATCTTTAAAGTGTTTGGACTTTTATATTTTTTCACTTAAGGTCTGTTTGGTTAACCATTTTTCTTGAGAAATTAATTCGTTGTTTTAGAATAATAAACCAAATCCCACCAAGATAACTTGGAAAACAAGTTCAATATCAATAAAATGTTTCAAAATGGATGTGCTTAGCAATATTTAAGATTTTGTGTGAGTGGGAATAAGAAGGTGTGGAAGGAATGAGGATCATAAGGGAACATACCTCCATAAATAGCACATATCAATTCACGTTTCCCTCCCATTTGAATTTTCAAAACACTTTGTATAGAGAGAGGCAGGCATAGTGCAAAGATAAGTTTATCCTCATTCAAGAGTTTTGATTGTTGAATTCCTCATTTGAACTCAATTCTATGTTCAAATCTGGATTGCGTATTTTGTTTCAAAATTATATGATTTACTTGTATGTGAAGCGTCTAGTTTTGATTTGAGTGTAAACATTCATTTGATCCATGTTTTCCATTGAAAACAACGGAAAGTAATCTCGAAAACAAGCATTATCGGTGTAGATTCGCCGGTTAAGAAGTTTCCAATGAATTTGGTTCACAAATCCAACGATTTGAATGTTTGATCTAATTTCACATAATTCCAATAGTTCTTAATTTCAAAAAAATTTAGATGCAAGAGTTATGATTATTATTTTTTGTTGAAACAAGACTAATTCACTCTGAAACAAAGCATTTAATGATCAAGTCAATTTAGTTTCAAAATTGAAAATATTCATCACAGGTTTGCAACATTTAGGTAGGTGTTCATAATTTTTGTATTAAAGTGATGTGATTGTTAGTTTTTTTGTTGAAACAGGAGAAATTCACAGTAGTGAAAGAGAGGATTATCGATGTAGCTTCGAAGATGGAGGAGTTCAAAGCGAATCTAGTTTCAAAATCGAACGATTCAACAAAGGTTTGTTTTACTTTTGCAATTTTTATACCTTGTTCAAATTTTAGATTCTATGAGTCGCGGTCGTTGTTTTTTTGTTTAAAGGAAAATTTAGGGGAGAAATAGAACCTCATTAAGTTGAAATCATTTGATGATCCAAATGTTTGATAGAATTTCAAAAGATTAAACGAGGCAAATTCATGCGAAATAGAGCATTTCGCAAGGAACTTCAAATTAGTCTGGTTTTACAATTGAAACATTAATCAAAGGTTCACAAGATTTAGATAGTTTTCATAATTTCTATGTGAAAGTGTTGTGATTGTTTGTTTCTTTGTTGAAACAGGAGAAATTCAAAGAGAAGAAGAGGACTATCGATATAGCTTCCAAGATGAAGGAGCTGAAAGTAAATCTATTTTCAAAATCGAATGATTCAATAAATGTTTGTTCCACTTTTGCAATTTCGATAGCTTTTTGAAATTTTGGATTCTAGGGGTCGCGATAGTTGTTTTTTATGTTTAAAAGGAAAAATTAGGCGAGAAACATATCCTCATTGAGATGAAATCATCTGATGATCTCAAAATTGAATATAATTTCAAAATGTTAAACACAACAAATTAACTGCAAAACAGAGCATTTTGATGATCAAGAAACTTCAATTCAGTATTGTTTCAAAATTGAAATATTCATCTAAGTTTCACAAGATTTCGATAGATTTTCATAATTTTTTATGAAAGATGATGCATCATTGGTTTTTTTTTTTTTTTTTTTTTTTTTTTTTTGAAAAATGTGAGGACTATTGATGTAGCTTCGAAGATGAAGGAGCTGAAAGCGAATATGGTTTCAAAATTGAATGATTCAACAAAGGTTTGTTCCACTTTCACAATTTTGATAGCTTGGTAAAATTTTGGATTCTAAGAGTCACAATCATTGTTTTTTTTGTTTAAAAGGCAAATTGGGTGAGAAACAAAACCTTATTGGAGGTGAAATCATTTGATGACCAAAGGTTTGATAGAACTTTAAAATATTAAATTGGGCAAATTCACTGCAAACACAAAACATTTCAATGATCAAGGAACTTCAAAGTCAAATTGAAATATCCATTAAAGTTTGCAAGATTTAAATTGTTTTCATAATTTTTGTATGAAAGTGATGCGGTTGTTGGTTTTTTTGTTGAAACATGAGAAATTTAAAGTGAATGAGATGACTATCAATTCATCAACTTCGAAGATGAAGGAGCTAAAATTCTAGAAAGGTTTGTTCTATTTTCGCAATTTTAATAGCTTGTTCAAAAGTTAGATTCTAAGAGTCGCAAAATTGTTGTTTTTCTATTCGGAAGGAAAATTTTGGTGAGAAATAGAGCCACATTGAGGTGAAATCATCTAATGATTCAAAAGTTGGTTTTGATATATTCTTCATGAATTTTAAAATCTAAGCATATTTTCATCTGTGTTTCTGCTTAAAATAGGATAATCTAAAGAATGATGAGTAGTTTCTGAAGGGAATGATGAAGCCAAACTTTGACTTCCTCCAGTAGCTTCAAATCTATCAAACCTAAGCTAATTCAATCTATTCTATTGTAAAAATTTATTCTCATGTATAATTAAGTAAAGAAATATTCTTCAATGCAACATTTTTTTTTCTCTATTAATTGTATGGTACATCAACAAATGTGGACTACATAGTTGTGTTTTGAAATTGACAATTGGTTGACCCTTTTCTTTTGGTTTTGTTTTATTTGACAATATATCATATGACCTTAAAAAGACAACATTGCTCCTATAAACAACTTTGAACCTTAAAAATGATTTTTTTTTGGAAAGTGAGCGGGGTTCTTTAGAATCCCAAACCTTTATATTAATAAAAATCAATGATGATTCAAATACAATCGCTCATACGTTCACTCATTACATCATCAATGGAAACATAAGTTTCCTTTAAATCCTCAACTAGCAACCTATTTATATCTAGCTCAATGGTCTCCAAGTTGGGAAGAAGACTCGAAATATGATTTGCTACAATAATAGTTTCTTGATGCACTTAACACAATTTTACTATTTTGAACGCACCAATCAATCCTTGAATCATCCTTATTGTTTGACTTATGCCAAATGAAGTGCTCAAGATGTAAGAGAAGTTGATGTAGAAGATTGGAGAGCACTGAACCCTGAAAGTATATCCATTGAATGCTAGCTTGAACCTAGCATCCATACAAGAATTCAACAAGCATCTGCATTCTATATGAATAATCTTCTTCAATTGCTAGAATGGTGATAGTGTCTCTCCTCTTGTTGCAGCACTGCAAAAGAATTCTTATTGTTGGCATTGAGCTTAGTCTTGCTTGCGACTTGGGGTCCTTTGATAGCCTTGTTCTGGGTTGTGTAGTAATACCTCCTACAATATATGCTTGTTGTTGCTGGCATCTTCACCGACTGGACATCAACAATGTCTTCTTGCATGGCGATCTTCATGAAGACGTGTACATATCCTCACCACCCGATTTCAGACCAAAAGGGGGAGACTCGTGTCTACAAACTTCACAAGTTCATCTACGGTCTCAAGCAAGCATCTCGCCAATGGTTTTTGAAGTCATCCACCTCTCTAAAATTTGTTGGGTACTATCAACCAAGGCAGACTATTCCATGTTCGTCCGAGACCAATGTGATTGTTTCATGGTTGTTTTGGTATACGTTGATGATGTTATTTTAGTAGGCAACAATTTGAAACACATTGAGGCAACCAAGCAATTCTTAGCTGGAAAATTCAAACTCAAGGACATGGACAAGCTGAAATATTTCTTGGGGTTAGAAGTGGCCCGTTTATCAAAGAGATTTCACTCTCACAGAGAAAATATGCTATTGAAATTTTGGAGGATACGGATTTCAAGGTGTAAAGCCAGCTGATTTTCCCATGGAACAAAATCTCCAACTTACACGAGATGAAGGTGACTTACTTAGCAATCCTTCCACATATAGAAGACCGGTTGGTCTGCTGGTTTACTTAACCATCATCGGGTCTGATTTGGCCCACCCTATCCATGTTCTCATCCAATTCATTGACAAACCGAGAACTCATCTTGATGCAGCTCACAGGGTCTTGAGGTACATCAAACGGACACCAGCCAAAGTATTCTTTCTCTACCACAAGTTCACTTCAATTGCGAGCTTTTTGTGATGCTGATTGGGCAAAGTGCAGAGTTACAAAATGTTCAGTTACTGGGTATTGTGTTATGCTTGGTCAATCGCCAATCTCTTGGAAAACCAAGAGGCAAACAACAATATCACGATCATCGGCTGAAGCAGAATATTGTTCCATGGCATCTACATGTTGTAAAGTTACTTGGCTCAAGTATCTTTTCAAATATTTGAACATACCACATCCTCAACCGGTTAAACTATTTTGTGACAATGAAGCAACACTTCATATTACCTCCAATCCGGTGTTTCACGAGCGTACAAAGCACATCGAGATCGATTGCCACCTTATTCGCGAAAAGATTCTAGATGGCACAATCCAAACAGCGCACATGCGAACAAAGTCACAACCAGCAAACATTTTCACAAAGTCGTTGAGGTCATCTCAGTTCACATTCTTGTTTGGCAAGTTGGGTGTAATCAACATAAACTCCAACTTGAGAGGGAGTGTTAGATAATGAATAAAATAAACAACAACCTGTTAAAGAATGAAAGAAATAAACAACAATCAGGTTAGAGAATGAAGTAGATAAACAACAATATGTTAGAAAATGAAGGAAATAAACAACAATCTGCCAGGATATTCTTCTGTTCTAAGTTTATTTTATTTGATATGATTTTATTTGTTTCTAAATGTAATTTTAGTGTAGGCTATATAAACCCATCTTGGGTCTCTTGTAAGATATACAATCAATAAAGTTTTCTTCTTCTTCTAAACTTAATAATGTCGCCACGGGGAGTTAAAAGCTATCTATTGTTGGCTTCATAGTTGCCAAAATCTAAAGGAGTTAATCATGCAGGTAAACGCACTATGCTAATAAAATTTGATTTATTTGAAGTGGTTATTTCTAATAGTTCCCAAATAGTTTTTCTAAATGGACACCTATTTATGTGGATAGTTCAGTTCATTAAGCTCGTCACTCAAAAAACTAAGTTGACTATGCCTTGAATCAAATTTCACTTCCATATATTAGATTTAAGGTTTGGCTAGATGTTTCTAAACCTCTTCCTAGCAAAATGCGTAGTTCTTTTGGGATCATAGATGGCAGGGTTTTTTTGGTCAATTTCTACTATGAGGACGTCCCTAACTTCTGTTTTTGTTGTGGCATGATGGGTCACAAAGAGGGGAACAAATGTCTGATCATTCAGCAAGCGGAAAAATCATTGAATGGAGCTAAACTTACTCCGGATATGATCAACAAACTGCTGTCATTGGGTCCTCGATCAAATATCAGATATAGACAAGCACTTTGGTCTAGTATGGCAATTTTTATAGGCAAACAACAATGGAACTGGTTTACTTTTCTCCAGGTATGACTACCATCCAAGGTCCTCCCCTAGTTTATGCCACAGTAGGTTTCAACACAGATGCATCATCTCCTCAGCCTCAGCGAACACAATCCCTAGTTCGGCCTCCAAGATCTACTTATGGTATGGGACAAACAAATGTACGCCTCATAGATCTTAATGCAACCGAGACAGATGAACAAGTGGACATGTTATTACTAGAGGCTGATACGGTCAATCTCTACGCTCCACCTCGTCCCTCACCTCAACAACGTCTTCTTTCTCCTAGGGCTTCTAGGATGGAGATGGGGATGACACAGACCCAAGCCCATATTGATATTGATGGGCTTCAGAATATGTCTTCTCATCAAGACATGCTTCAAGTGGACACTATTCTCTCCAATGTGAACAGTACAAGCCATGTTGGGCCTTTATTGGGCTGTGATTCATATCAAGAACATCCTCTTGATATGGCATCAAGATTGGACCAGACACAGTTTCGTCTTCGTCCAAATGAAGAGCCCCCTCTCTTGGCTCCTCTTCTCGCGCCCATGGTGGTCGGTCAGTGACACACTGCTCAGGCCACGGATGTTCTGGTCACAACTCAATTCCGCCTTGACGCGTCCAAATTTGTAACTGATCAAATGTTTGGACCACCGTCGCTCACAGTAGCTGCTATACTTGATTCCTTATTTGTCTGAACCGCCGTCCTTGGAGCACCATGATCCATCACAGGTCCTAACGGGTAGTGAAATGGGCTCATCTAGGCAACCACAATGTCCGACAATGACGGGTCGTCATCTGGAAACTACTTCCTTACAATTGAATCTACCGAATAGAGTTAATGCATCGTTTGCTCCAAAGACATATTTGGCAACGTTTCTTAGGGCAAATCGAAGGCATTCAATAAAGCAAATGAGAGCTCATTGCCTTAATAGGAGCTCTGCTAGTCAACATCTCCAGTCCTCGAAAAGTGCCCCTCCAAAACACTCAGGAAAGAACAAGGGTAAACAAGCTAGTAAAGGGCCAATGGCATGATAGCTCAACGGTTAGAGCTTGGCGGATGGTACCACTAGGTCATGGGCTCAAACCCAGCTTGCGGCATCTTTATGCGTTATGAGATCCTATAAAAACCCTGTTTGCATTTCAAAAAAAAAAAAAAAGGCAAGGGTAAGAGAAAAATGGATGTTAGACAGGATGCAGTGCAGGAATGTGAGTTCTTACAAATGGGAAAGAAACCTACTGTGGGTATCTCCTTTAGAGATGTCTCCACTTCCACTCAGTCAAACTCAGTTTCAGCAAGGATCACCCCCACAAGAAGCATATCCTATATAGGTACGAATGAACATACCAACATCTCTCGGACTCAGGATTGCTATATCAGTTCAGAGCCTTCACAACCTGCTCCATTGGGCTTACCTACTCTCATAAGGGCTGACATTCTTCGTATGACTACGACTAGCTACTCTCAATCTAGTCACCACAGCACATCCACTCAGTCGTCCATTAACCTGGAGACCACTCAGAGGCGACCACCGACAAAGGGTTGCCCAAGTTGCCATGACACTAAGTTGGAATGCAAGGGGCATTGGGTCACCCTGCACATTCAGCACCTTGAGGGCCCTCTCCTTACAGTCCAAGCCCGATATTCTCTTCATTTCTGAAACAAAAGCATCTTCACCAAAAATGAATCACATACGCAGGAGGCTGGGTTACAAATATGGAGCTTCAATTCTGACTAGTGGTTTGTTAGGTGGATTTGCTTTATTCTAAAAGGAAGGTAAGCAATTAAATATTATTTCACTTCAGTAAATATTTCTTTTATTGCACAGTAGATGATTATTATTCTAGTCATACTTGGTATTAGTGTTCTAAAAATCAGCGTAGGCGCTAGGCGTTAGAGAAACGCCCAGATTAATGGCTGGGCAAGTTCTGAGCGGTCTAGGCGGGTCTGGGCGGGGTCTGAGCGAGTTTGTTTTCTTTTAATAAGGCTGATTGTGTTCTTATTTTATTTTATTTTCTTCTTTTTGGAAATAAATAATTTAATTATTTTTTATTCAGTATATGTATATGTCTGAATGTAGAAAATGATGATTACTTAATGGAATTCTCAAATGATCTGCCGGTACCAATTTTAGTAATGTAGATTTTATCAAATATGACTGATGTCATTCAAGCAATTTGAAGAAAAATAAAAAAAGTAGGTTTGGATATTTGTCCACAAGTTCAACTTTGTATAAAGTACCCATCATGACCAACTTCAATCATTTGAGTTTTAATAAATTTTGTTCATGATTGTTAATTTTTCATGTTTTTAAATTTTGCATATGTATATTGGCATTAAATTGGATGTAATTGATAAAGTATTATGCTTAACTTTTGTAAATTATTAAAGTTATAATACAAAACCTAAGACCGCCTAGGTGCCGCTCGCCAACCCCCTAGCGCTTTTTAGAACACTGCTTAGTATATTATTTTTGTATATGGTGAACTTTATCCGTCTCTTCGATCCACTTTCTAGGACACTTGCTCTGACCTGGCATGATCAATTAAACACCCTTTCATAGTTATGGGAGATCTTAATGCTATAGGATTTCACGAGGATAAGAAAGGTGGGAGGAAAGTTACTGAGGCTAGGGTTAAACATCTTAGAGACTTCCTAGCTAACCACAATTTGATTGATTTCCCGCTCAATGGCTCGAAGTTTACTTGGAATTAGGGATGGCAACGGGGCGGATTTGGACAAATCCATCCCCGCCCCGCTGGAGATCACGGATATTCAAATCCGCCCCGAATATTCGTTTACCATATTTTGTAAAAACCATCCCCGAACCGGACGGATTGGTGGATATCCGCACCACCCCAAATACCTGAAGAAAAAAAAATAGATTCTCAACAACAAATCACACCACCATTTTCAACAACAAACAAACAGATCGAGCCACCATTTTCCAAAAAAAAAAAAAAAAACATATTCTCAACAACAAACAGATTGAACAACAACAAATCACACAACCATTTTCATTCTCAAATATCAACCAACAACAACAACCATTTCGATATCAAGCCAACAACAAATCGAGCCACCGCAGACGCAGATCAAACCACCAGATCTGACCTCCGACGATCTCACTGACGAGAAACCCATTAGATCTGACTCCCTTTCTTTGACCAAACACTTTCTTTCGAGTTGCGTGACGAGATTTACAGAGATTGAAGAAGAACTGTGGCAGAGATTTACAGAGTTGCGTGACGAGATTTACAAAGATTGAATAAGAACTTTCTGTTCGTGATTTGAAGACGTGAAGAAGGAAGGAAGGAGGGTTGCTTTGTTCGTTAACTGAAGCAGGGAGGCAGGGATGATATAGGTGGGGGTGTGAGTTTGTCTAGAGTTGGAAGATAGGAGATTTGATTCTCTGTGAGCGGCGGATTTAGGTTTTAGTTTTTTTTTTTAAATGGTTTAGTTAATAGTTACTTTAGGGCTGAAGGGTATTATAGTAATTTGAGCAGTATAAACGGATATCCGTGAGGCAGATATGGCTAAAATTGTATCCGCCCCGAATATTCAACGGATACTGTTTGAATACCCGAAACCACCCGAAAACCCATTCAGCCATATCCAAATCCACCCCATACGGATTGGGTGGGGCGGATATCCGCCCCACTGCCAACCCTACTTGGAATAACAAAAGAAAAGATAAAAATGGCATAAAATCTAAACTGGATAGGATCTTAGTTTCTACAGAGTAGTTAGTTCAATTCCCTTCAGCTATAGTGCACTCTATTCACACCTCTTCATCAAATCATAAGGCTATCACTCTTAACCTGTTTACTGATCCTAACGTGGGCCCAAAGCCTTTCCGTTTATTTCACATGTGGACTAGGGACCCCTGTTGCCAACATCTTGTCCAGTCCTCTTGGAACTCATCTTCTCACTCCCATCATGCTAATAATTTTGCCCTCAATACCAACAAACTTAGCTACAAACTCTCTCGATGGAACAAAGAGGTGTTCCGTAACATTGAGCAGAACATCAAGGACACCCTCAAAGACCTGGATAATCTTCAAAACTCCCTCCCTCAGATATAAATGTTTCCGCTACTTCGATCCTCGAAAACAGGCTGGATGAACTCTACCTTAGAAAAGAACTGTTTTGGAGAAATAAATCAGGACAATCTTGGCTCAAGGATGGGAATAAAAATGCCAAAATTGTCCATCTCTCAACTCTTCTTCGGAGAAAACGGAATCATATTATTCAACTTCGGGATCCAAGTAATAAATGGCACTCTGCTCATTCCGAGATTGGTCTGATCCTCAATGACTACATTCAACAGATTTACCAAACCTCCAACCCTTCAACCAATCAAGATATCAATTATTTTTTCACTCCTGTTGTGTTTAATGATGATAATGTGAATCTCCTTAAAATCCCGGATGAAGTGGAAATTCAAAACACAATTTTTAACATTGGTAGCCACAAAGCTCCGGGACCCGATGGCTTCCATACTTTTTTCTTTGAACACTACTGAGACATTGTTAAAAATGATGTGATTAAGGTAGTCCAACACTTCTTTTCTACTAAATCTTTGGATCCAAAACTTAATGAAACCTTCATCGCGCTTATCCCCAAGGTCTCGAACCCAATTACCTCGTATAAGTTTTGACCAATAGGTTTGTGCAATGTGATTTACAAGGTCATTTCCAAAATCCTGGCCAACAGGCTCAAACCTCTGCTAGACAATATCATCTCACCAAACCAAGGGGTTTTCCTTGAAGGCCGAGCTATCTCGGATAATGTCAACCTCACCCATGAAGCCTTTTTTCAAATGAAACATAGCAGAAGAAAAAAAAAAAAAAAAAAAAGGTTAGATGGCTATAAAAATAGACATGACAAAAGCTTATAACCAAGTGGAATGGAGTTTTCTTCTGCAAATTCTCAAGCAACTTGGGTTAGCCGATAGTTGGATTCGATTGATTGAACAATGCATCTCAACTTATTCACTCAAGGTTCTTCTCAATGGGACCCCTCTTGAGGCTATCAAACCAGCTAGAGGGCTCCGGCGAGGAGATCCCCTATCCCCTTACCTGTTCATCCTGGTTTTTGAAGCTCTCTCCAGAATGCTTTCAAAAGCGGAATCCAATCATATTCTGAAAGGTATTCAACTTATGAAACATGCCCCTTCCATTAGTCACCTCCTTTATGCTGATGATCTCATGATTTTCTGTCAGGCGTCCCTTAATGAAGCACACTCCATTAAAATAACTCAAACTTTCAATCACGAATTCCCTTTATCTAACGGTGTACAAAGTATGAAGTGTGGCCCCCAATCTCAATCTAAAATTACACAAACAGACAAATAAAAGATTACCTTTCAATTATTTCGCAAGGTAAGCAGGGGTTTGAGGACCCTTACCTTTCAATTAAAACAGACAGACAAAAGATTACACAAACAGGAAAAGAGAAGGTTAAATCCAGAAACAAACAAACAAACCAAAGAACAAACCTCTCCCGTACTTAAAAGGCTAAACGCAAGACCACGCATTGCATAAAACCTCAAAACCCCCATTCCTTCCTACATAAATAAGTTGTTAAGCATCATTTGTCACAAACTCCCAAGTATCGTTATCTAATAGAGGGAAAAGCTCGTACCAATAATGATTAGTGACTGTTACATTCCGTGAATATAGGTTTCTAGCTTGTATCTTTTTATCAGATTGACTAGCCCGTTGACTCTGTTCATTAAACTTTAGCCAAGCTGGGATTAATATGTTTTTAGTCCAATGAAATAAAAATATTGCCTAGCTGGGATTACTATGTTTTTAGTCCAATTAAATAAAATATTAGTTTTATAGTTCTTATAATTTGAATTAAAATTAACTCGTACAAGAGATAATGCCAACAAGGTAAGTGACGTCATCCACCTGAATGTAGCATGCACTATTTGCTCATCAGGTCAAGACAAAGCTCCTAAGATTAGAAATACTTCTCTGCTAGTTCAAGACTTCACGTAGAACTGATTTTGAGCAAAGAATAACATCATTGTCATTCGGGTTTGTGACATACAACGTGCAGAGGGCTCGGCCAGCAACTCTCCAAGCAAAGCTGCATCTCCCCACTCCATATTTCTCTGCATAATCATAAGTTATCTGATATATAGCTCGAGCCTCGTTAAATATATCTTCCATCTTCCTAGTGCTCTGCTCGAATTCCTTCCCACCATATAAAATCTAAAATTTGGTTTGAATAAGCAAGATCAGATAGTAAATTTGGCAGGGTAAGCAACCAAGTAAGCAACACGTGATCCTTAAATAGTATAGATAAATAACCTGCTTATACTTCAGTATAATTTCATTTGCTGACTTATCCTTGAAATCACCGTCAAGTTCCATGGCCTGATTCATTTCATCTCTATACGCTTCATAATACCCTTCCCATAACTTCAAGCAAGCTGCCGGGACTTCTTGTCTGAAGCACGGGAGTCGCCAGACTTCTACATGAAGAAAGGAAAAACAGATCAGAACATTTTTTTTTGTGAATGTTGTAAACCATGCATCACCATTTCCTGTAATAATAATGCCTCGTTTGTAATTAAGGCATTAAGCATTATCAGGATCACATTCAGTATAATCAGAATTTTTAGATGAATGCTAGACTCTTGGAGTTCAGGCACCAAAGTTTGAACATCATACTGACTTTCAGTTCAAGAAACTCTACTATGGCAATGAGGGAGTCTGACCTTCAGGTTCCTCCTCAGCTGTCTTAAATGAATCCACGGTATCATAAATCTGTCCTAAAATAGATTTTGACATATAAGAACTCGATCTCTCCATAAAATGTGGAAACTTGTCAGCCTTCAATTTCTTAGGAATGTCAACCTGTACAACAAACACAAAAATAAAACTAAGGGTGTGTTTGATTGTGGAAGAGAGAAGAGAAAAAGAGAGGGGGCAAGGGGGTCCATGGAAAACCCAAAGAACATCAAGGGATGGAAACTTTTCTCAGTTACTATCTCATCTCCACTACTTTTATGGTTTTTCATGGAAAATAAAAAATCAAACGAATTTCGGTATCATTTCAAGCAGTTGACAATTTTATTTTATCTTTTTCAAAAAGAAGCAGTTGACAGAACTCAAGAAAGTGAATAAACAAACAACTTAAGTAATTGGCAGAGTTTACAAGGTAATCAGTAGAACCACAAAGACGCAAAAATAATCTTGTAATAAACTTCTTTTCAAATCATTGTACTTTTCTTTGTATGAAGTGGAACTTACATACAAAAAAGAAGCAGATGCCACGCACATCATAAGGATTAGATGACCCAAAAATAGCTTTAGTATCATGCTCATTATGGATGTCACGATACAATGAACATGAGAATGCATGATTGCCACAAGCACAGTATGAGTACTGCATGCGTGTATAAATGTGTCATGAGCATCTCAAAACACAAACAACATATGCAACCACTGACAGATGTACATGTAGAGGACTGCACCCAGGGATAAATAGCTACTCTATAAAATCCCAAATTGTTAGAGGTGTGACTTGTGCAGATAAATGGACAAATAATGCTGAACTAGAATATAGCATTAGCATACCCAACATAGTGACATACAGTATGGCAAACACATGCAGAGAAGTAGAGAACATTAGGTCATTTTTGTGTACCCTTCTTAGAAGAGTCTTTCAACACAGTTAAAATGAAAATTGGACATTTCCCCTTGCAAATGGCAGACCCCAAGTTAGGTTAGTCAAACTTGGTTGACTAAAACAAATAAAGTATTCCATCACTAACCTAACATCTTCTTCCACCCTCCATTTATTTCCTCCATTAAACCCTCCTCAAGCTCTCTATCTCCTTCCCCAATTCCTCTCAAACTCTCTCTCTCTCTAATCTTTTCGAGATTTCAAAATACGGCGGATGTATTAACTCTATAAATAACCGAGCCGGATCTAGTGTATCATAAGGGATTTGCCTTTTCCATTGATTCATGCAGATTGGATCAAAAAATATTTATTGAATGCGGTATTCAACTCCAGTGTTAAGGATTTGCCCGAATTTACTTGGTGTGAGATACCACATTGTTTGAGGAACCCTAGATGTCATTGTAGTAAACAATTGTCAACAGGGGTGTTCTAGTGCATTGTAGATACTTATCCAAGTTTTTGTAATTCAATCATGGATGATGGAATCATTAGAGATTTGATGATTTCACTAGAGGCTCAAGAAACAAAGAGAAGATGTGTACAAACGATGTATCCAACAAAAAAAAGAAGGAAAATGATTGAATAAAAGAACTCCAGAGAATTTGGTGATCTGAGATGTACCCATATCAATGGAAGGGTGACTCATTATTTCGATGAATTATTTCTTCGGACAAAAGAAGACTATATAAACACTTATCCGAAATCTCTCTTTTCTGATTCCTACTATGTTTATCCCCATTAAATCATCTTCACTATCTTTCAAATCCACTCCATCTTTCTTCCCTAGTCTCTCATCCTATTCCATTTCTGCCATTAAACCCTTACTTTTTCTCAAATGTGAGATGGTGATGGATTGAGACCTTAGGTTCAAAATAATGAAATGGGTCATGATGTCTTCCCTGATTCGCTTGAGCCATAAACGAAATTGAGATAAAGGTTTCTCAGTTTATACTGGATCAAAATGTGATTTCCAACGTTAGAAGGTTAGTCTAACCATGAAACTTGGTTTGAGCTAACCTTGTGAAGTGCAAACTGTGCAATAATTTTCAAGAAATTTGCTCACGAAAAAACTTTTTGCAGTCAAATGGTTGGTTCAAAATTGTTTTCAGCCTACCACTGTTGGCCTAATCGTGAAACTTGAATTCTCGTGGTTTGAGCCAACCATGTTAATTGGCAACAACTTACCCAAAAACTTGTTCTCGGGCAACTGTTAGCTCAAACCGTGATTTCACGATAACCCACTTGGCCTAATTGTGAAACCTAAATTCTCACAGTTTGAGCCAACCATGTGAATACAACTTTTCATAAAACTTGTTCTTGATTTGAGTAAGTTGGGAAGATTAGGAAACTCAAACCAACTTTCCCTTGTAAGGAATCAATTTGGAGAGTATGGGAAGAAGAAATGAAAGGTGAGGAGGAGAGAGTAAGGGTTTGATGGAGAAAATGAATTAAGTGAGGAGAGATGGAAGAGAGACTTGAGAATTTGAGAGAACAAATAGAGTTTAATGAGGCAATGAAGATAATGGGGGGAGATGTGAGTTGAGGAAGAAGAAAAGGAAAAAGAGAGAAAGAGATTGAGGTTTAATGGAGGAAATGAAATGGGGGAAAATAGCAGAGTTGTGGAAGAAAGGTTAGATAAGGGTAAATAGGGGAAGTCAATTATTCAAGTTGGGTCAATGGGGTGTCATGATCCAAACAAGAGGAATATTCCTCAAATGACTTTTGTTTTAAAAAGCACATGTTGGGATCTGGAATAATCCAAATGGGATATTCCTTTATCATCCTGTTAGCTCCACAAAACTTAAATTGAAAACAATGACTAGTGAGAGAGGTATTTTGGTAATGCAAAGAATGACATCACAATTGACTGAAGGAAACTAAATGGAAATTGAACCTAGGAGACAACTCCAATTCCTAATTATATGCAGAGGTATCTTTAGTTGGCTATTATTATTGGGGAGGCAAGTCAAAATTGCCCAAAGAAAATACACAAGGTTTTACCTATTTTCTCGTTGATGCAAGTGTGGAAGACCATACCTTTTTTCCTGTTTTCGGTGCATCTAAGGCATCATAATATATATCTACTAGATGAAGCATCTTTTCTTTAAGAAAACATTTTTCTTCGGCATTTCTCACTGTCAAAATCCGATCCATAAATGCCAACCAGCTATCAGCGGCAGAACTAGTATTGTTACTGAAAAAAAAAAAAAAAAAAGGAATCACATAAGATATCATTATATTAGTATCAATGGAACAATGAAGCAAACATCATAAACGAGGCATCTACTAAGAAACAACAATGCCAATTATATAGTAATGTTGGAAATGAGGCTTTTCAAATCATAAACTAATATACAAACTCGAAAGGGGGTCATTCAAATGGTATCGTTAATTGTAAGATTTTATAAGATAGTATAGTGTAGAAAAAATAACAAAAAGATACATACTTATATTGAGTATTCCATTCAAAGCATTTTCAGAAATTTAAATACAATGCTCAATCAGCTTCAATAACCTCAAATTTCATTTTCAAATGATACATTCTAAATGTTCCAAAAAATGACAAAAATAACTAATCTCAATAAGAACTTTCTTCATTGTGTTTAGAGTGTACCTTTGTAGGAGACCATCCGAGCAATAAATGAACTAAAAACAATGAAAAAAGAAAACCCCTTTGTTGTGGTTTGAGACTATATCTGACTCTTTGAATCTGTTTTGGTATAAGAATACCCTGAGTGTGTTGGTAAAACGATCTCTATTTGACATGTTTGAGACGTGTTATTGTCAATGAAAACGCAAATGAATATAATAAAACAGAGTTGCAAAAGCTTTGAAAATCAATTGGGCATGAAAATTAATTTGCATGATTCGAGGTCAAACCGGGAATTGCAATCTAATATATGGTTTGCAAATCAAATCTCATGATTTACTTGTTTTATGATTTTTTAACCGATTTAACTTGCCTGCTATAAAATTTTATTTGAATCATAAGGTTCAACTCGTGAATCATACAATTTGGACTATATTGTTAATATATAGATTTTCACAATTTTTAGATTTGTTACATGTATCAATTCTTCTTGCAATCTTGAGAAGAAGAAAAAAAAGAAAAATATTAGGTAAATAATTACAATTTTACATTCGTTACATGTATCAATTCCTCTTAAGAAAAAAAAATTATAATTATATATATATATACACACACATTATGTATCAACTCCGGTCCCAAGCCTGAATAAAGGAGGGTTGGTGTTAGGCTCGTGACAATCAAGTGTAGAAAAAACTTGTCATGTCCCTTTTCATGGAATTTGGTTCAAGGCCGACCTCGACAGTATCGGGAATGGACTTTGATGATTTTGATAATGATTATGTAAACAAAAAGATGGAATCTAACTAGATAATAAGGATTATTAACACAGGATTAGGAGATAAATGTTTAACGTGAAAAAAAAAAAAAACTACAAGATAACTAAGGGTGTGTTTGGTTGCATGGAATCTTATGTCATGGGAATCCACGAGGGGACCCCTGCATTTTAGGCTAAATTGATGTATCACTCCACATCCACCATTTGGTTTTGTGATCAATGGTGGGAATGGAAGTCCCATGAACATGGGACTCACATGCCTTGGGGGACCAAGGAGTGGAATTCTCATGTTCATGGGACTTTCATTCCCACCATTGATCACAAAATCAAATGGTAGATGTGGAGTGATATATCAATTTAGCCTAAAATGTAGGGGTCCCCTCATGGATTCCCATGGCATAGGATTCCATGCAACCAAACACACCCTAATTGGAATACTTTATTTGAGATGGACCGTTGAGTTGTATTGTTATATACTTTTGGGAAAAAAGTGTGATGAATGCTTGTCTAATTGAGATTCACGATAAGTGAGCAGCGTAGTGATTACATAACTTCTATAACTTAAAATTCGATGTAACCACTATCATGTTATATAACGGTGCACAATATATCATGGATCATTAAAAAGAAGAAATTTAATTCAAAATTACTACACCGCATTTAAACAATTTAACTGATTCGTATTAATAGATTTTGAATACATGTAAAAGTTCATGTTTGCTTTAATTACCATGTGGGAGATGTTCTAGAAGATAAAGAAAAGTACTACAATTAGTTAAAAGAACGGCAACATCCACAAGATGTATATGTAATCAATTTAGTCAAAACGAACCAAAGCAATCGCTTAAAGGAAGAAGCGATGCAAAAAGGTGACAAAATTGTTTCGCCTTGGCCAAAGCGAGAAAATGGTAGCCTTTTGCTAAAGTGTAAAGTGGTCAAAGCGACTGCTTTGTAAAAAAAGTCTTGAATTTTTTAAATTTGTTATTATGTTTAATTGCCTTTTACAATAAAAATTTTAGTAATGAGATATATTAATATTAATAGGATTACATATTTTTTCAGTAAAGATTTGTTCCAATTTTTAAATACTCTAAAGTCCACACAAAGATCTTCATTGTCCTTTAATTTATTTATTTGTATATTTATTATTTTTAACAGTCATTTTCAAAGTTTAAGCATACAACTATATTTCTAATTCACTACATAGTATACTAACATCAAAAAATCTCTATTAAAATTATTAGTTACTTATATATCTTTAAATAAATTTAAAATTGCTTACTTAATATTTTTTCATACTTTAATTAGGTAATTTAATTGATCAAAGATTATAAATAAAATTTTAATTATTATATAGGAAATTACATGCCTATTTATCATTAATATAACATTATAATTATAATTTCCTATTTAAAGGCTTAAAAATAAGTAAAATGCATTTATTTGCATTTTATAAATTTATTATGATTTTTTTATTATGTTCATTTTACATTCACAATAAAGCGCTCGCTTTAGTTTTTTGCCTAAAGCGGTAAGAGGCATTCTCGCCTCGCCTTCACTTCAATGTTTTGACTACCTTGTGTGTAATACCAACAAAACATGGGATCGCGAAGAAAACAGATTTACTTGTAAATGACATTTATGATCGAGAAAATAAAATTTTGTCCTGAGTACCCAAGATTGAACTTACAAAAAGATCTCAAGTTAAACTAATACTCTAGACCTCAATAACAACATATATTAAAGCGATCAAAGTTAGTCATACGAACAATGCAAAATGTATATAGAATGGCACGAAGATAAAGGTGTTTAATGTTAAAATCTCTCATTGAAGAATATCAGTACTTCGTAACGGTCACATGGCGAGACAAAGAGTTTCAATAAGTTTAATATGTATTGAAACACGGATTACAAAGTACATAGTTGATTTGTAAATCAAGTAATTTATTCTTTGGAAAGAGTAAATTCTTTGGAGAGAGTATGCAAAATAATAATAATAATAATAATAATAATAATAATAATAATAATAATAATAATAATAATAATAATAATAATAATAATAAACATTGACAACAATTATTATATGATAATAATAATGGTTGTACAAAATAAGATTATAGGATGTCTAATAAAATATTTCAATGAAATTAAATACAATAAACCGAAGTCTAAAAATTCATAAATGGTCATGGAGCTTGAAATGCAAGCTAATGAAGATTTGGCCATTAATTTGAACATTGAGTTCATATGACAACAATTTTTTGGAAATGTGAACAAGATAGTAAACATCTGATCCAGAATTGATGATTAGAAATCATACCTAGGGTGAAATCTAGTTGTTAAGAATTGCTCCCAAAGCTCGTTCTCGCGTTCCTCGTCGCTATAGTGAATGGGCTTCCGTTGGCACACACTTTTTGTTGAGTATGCTCTTGTCCAAGGTTTACTAGGTTTATAACTTTCCAGAAGCTGAAATTTTCAAAAGTTAATTATGTTCTTCCACATTGAAACCTACCATAGATGTATTTCATGCCATAGAAACATTATTATTATTATTATTATTATTATTATTATTATTATTATTATTATTATTATTATTATTATTATTATTATTATTATTATTATTAACATGCCAAAAGAGATGTTTATGTGCTAGAGATGTCCACTTTCTTTATTAATGTTACAAAAGTAATGTAAATAAAATCTTATTTGTTACAAGGGCACGCTGGTATGTAAAGTTAGATTAATATGTGAATATATGCAATGGCTGCAACATCCTAGAATCTCTTCAAAGAGTTGGTGTTGAAAAGGTGCCTAGCCCAAAACGAGGCAATGGAAACATCATCAAAAAAGACTGTCCAAGTAAAAAATTTCAGTGTTAACTTTCACACATCTAACACAAGGTCCTTTAGGCCTTTTCATCTCAACTAGCAAAGCTTGTAGTTGAGGCTTCCACAAGTATGGGTTTCAAACTAAAATCCCCATAGCATCATAACAAGGTTAAGTGGGGACAATGACAATGGTACTAGAGTAGAGTGTTACAATTGGTAGAGTTTGGGCAGTTCATTCCTAAGTTCGGTGAGAGTAGGAGGGGAAATTATGACACACAAATCACAAGGAGGTGGTGTGCTGGAAAAGGCTCTTAACCCAAGATGAGTTGATGTTTGCGCCATTATTTTTCACAAGTGTTGTGGGACTTGCAGTCGATGAAATGATGAGTTCGAGTTCAAACCTGGCAGCACCATTTGTTGATTTGAGTGAAACACACACATACATACACTCTTATGAGGATAATGCTAGCATCCGTAGCACTAGAGTGGGTTGTTACATAGCCATTTGGAACCAATAATCATGTAGAACTGTTAATGGTGTTTAGGTTTGCTAATAATCACGAGGACTTGTATATAATAAACAAGAAGATATTAATGGTGTTTAGGCTTGCCATTACAGCCCAATATGTTGAAAGTTGAAACCTAAAAGTGAAAACCCCAAAGCCCAGTAGAATTGATGGCATGATAAGGGGTAGCATCAATACTGTACCAAGGGCATAAAAGAAAATATCAGTTACACTACAAATCAACATGGCTAAAGTTTTAACTCTATTCCAAAGGATCAACTTGAGTCTCTTCCTGTAAAAGTCTCATTATGCTCTGCAAGCCCTATCAACAAAAAGTAACAAAATCTACCTATCCCCAATGAACAGAACTACAGGCATCTCTTGAATAATTCATACAACATTCACCAATCAACTTATTGGTGATAACAAGGAAAGCCAAACAAGTTCAAAATGTATAACGTTGTAGCTTTATTTTCTTTGTGTACTGAGAGTGTATCCTTTCTTTCTTCCTAAGAATGGGCAAGAAAAAGAAGAATTGGATCGACATACCATATTTGGTTTAACAATTAATAATTTCAAATAATATTAATATAGATCAGTACAAAACAAATACAATTGTAGGTCATATATAATGGCAAAAAATATACATGAAAGAAAATCACTTCATGAGGGAAATCGAGGCCTCATTGACCACTATGTCCAGGTCACCTGAATAGTTAAGCATATTTGACAGTGAAAAAACAATAGCTAAAGTATTCAAATGAAAGTGTAGTACTAAATTTTAATTAATTATCCATCACCACTGACCTGTGGGTTTCTTGACACCCAATACATATCACCATCAAAATCACCATTTGCAATCTCATCTGCCAAGGAGCGTGGGCCTTTAGTAGGAAAGAAAATAGCGTATTTGGCATTGCCAACAAATTTCTCCAACTCTTTGACGTATATTGCATTCAAGACATGTACATCACCAAAGTGCAACCCTGGATGCCTGTAGACTAACACTTGCCCAGAAATTTGTCCATCACCACTGTATTTCAGAAAATATAGACCTTAGATGCCCCATCCAAAACAGTGTTTTTATGCTGAATTTGTGTGTCCATTAGTAAGTAAATAAATAAAGAATGGCAATGAATAAATAACTAAATAAGTTGAACATTTGCTTAGTTTACGGAAATAAGACTTCAATGAAATTCCTTCCAACCCCTGGTTTGTCTTATGCTCAACATCTAAGGTGATCAACTTTGACAGGGTCTGAAATTGAACGAGGAAAGAGCCACAGAGATAAGAGAAACTCCATCTTTGTTTAGCACCCTAACCCCCACATTAATCACAATTTAAAATGTTGATTAAATATATTTTTTTAAAGTAGTTATAACCATACGCACAGTATGACACAAACTTCGTCATTGTTTAAAAGTCCTGTTGGATCAACTGTCCCCATCAAATAATAACATTCATTAATAGGGAGCTTTCCGCCCTTGAGTCCCTTCCGTTCTTCCCTCATTAGCACTGATAAGCGATACCGTAGGTAAGGTTCATCAAGAGGGATCCCACATAAAATCATCCTTGGCAGTAAAAAATCATCCATTTCTCCATAATTGACAGAAACTGCAAATGGTGTCAAGGAATTAGATTAACCTCCTGTAGAGTAAGTTCAGAACACCATGAGCAACAATATCCATAATAAACTTACCTGTTAACGCTGAGCGTTTATTGTAACGAGCATCTTGAGCAACTTCCAAAGCATTCATCAAAAGACCAATAAAGAAATCTTTTGGCACCCCTCCATAGTTAAGAAGAGCGATTAAATATCTTGATAAACACGACGTTTTTCGAGGTTTATTGCTGGAAAAATAAAATGGGTACTTCAGGATACCTTTTAGACTTTGAAACGAAATAGCTTAAAATTTATATTTACCATGTAAACACCATCAAACAAGATCATATATCACTGAAATCACTTGTTTCTTATAAGTACCAAATAGCTAAATTTACTGAAATCACTGAAATCTTTCTTCTTTTCTTCAAAATTTTGTAAATATCTCATGTGTGTGTGTGTTCAAAAGAGTTGGCTTATCCCAAGATTTGTACCAAATAAATCTGGTCATGTTAAAGCATACCTGGTTGAAACAATTTCAAAAGAGTTGGCTGATTGTAAATTTGTCAGTTTAGGATCTCTCTCAACCTTTATCATTGAAGGCCGTATCTGAATTGTCCGAGGAGGTAGCTGCAAAACATGAAGATAATCAAGATTACTAAAGTATGCACTCAGGGAAAACAAGAACATGCTGTAAAAGCTAACATGGTACTACTCAGCTGGCGGATGGTATCACAAGTCCAGGGTTCGAACCCTGCCGGAGGCGTTTAATGGTTCTAGGATCCAATAAAAACCATGCTCGCATTTCAAAGAAAACATACTCTAAGAGTTATTATTTATTAACATAGAAAAGTAAGAAATATCTAGAGTAGGTTTACTTTTAGCTATGAAGTCCCAGAACTTCCGCAATTTGTATCACAATATGCCAAACAGTGTCTCTTCACATCTTGCATCCAGTAAAATGTGATTTATTTATATTTTAGAGAAACTTTTATTTAGCTAGTTATATTAAGAGTCAGTGAAATGGTGCTTCAAAAAATAGGGAAAGGAGCAGTTGACTAAAGCAATAGTACTCCCAAGATTCAGGGGGTTGTTTGTTTCCTCTTAATTTAATTAGGAGCTAAAATTTCCTGCAATTAGATGTGAGCCTCTAAATGAGGTGGGTGTTCTTTTGCATCTAATTACAGGTTCCCTCTATTTGAAACTAGAGATACGTGAGCATCTGCATATTTTAGTAAGAACAATACAGTCAAAGTAGTTAATAAGAAATTCTCCGACAAACTCACAGCCTCTGGTTACATATTGCCTCTGCCTCAAATTAGAGGTTGCTAACACCCTTGAAAATGCTCAGACTTAAAAACCTAAGCACTGGGGAGGGTGATCACTCCGCAGTTGACTCATCTACAAGACTGATTCTTAGCATTTGCAAGGATGATCTCCTTTCCATATAGATAACCTCCTTGAAAAGATTTGCCATGTTTTAAATTTCTCTCTCTCACAAAAATCACCAATTACAAGACTTCTAAGTGGGTCAAGGGGGTCTAGAACAGTTTTACTCAACAGATACATGTTTGACTGATACCAAAGGATGAGAATAATAAATAGATCCTGCATCAGTAATACCACGGATTTAGAATTTAAACAAATAAGGGAAACCACCCCTCGATCTTTCAACATAAACAACTATCAAAAGTACCTTTCTGTTAAGAAGAAAAGTTCCTTTTACCGCCATACCATTGTAGAATAAGCGACCTTGGATAAGCAATGGCTAGAAGACAGGGAGACAAAATCAATCTTATGTAATATAAATGAGTAGAATTACAAAAAATAAAAACAACAAATGGAAGATGGCAAAATCTAACAGGTGTCCCCCCTGGTCCAGAAATGCAAGACTCTGTATTTGTCAGCTCTGATGATCTAACCACATGTTCAACACGATCAGGATTCCTCTGAATGAAGAAAGCATTGAATTGCAAATGTTAAGCACACATACAATGTTTGGTAGGTGTTAATGTAAAACACGATATCAAATAGGTAAATTTTCAACAGGAAACTGAAGTGCTACATGTGTACTATGGCTCCATCCGTTTTATGGAAATATTTTTTCCGGAATATTTATTTTTAAGAATTTGAATTTTTCAGTGTTTGTTTCACATAAAATTATAAATCTCTGGAAAAAATCTATCCCAAAAGAGCTTCATGGATGGAAAATCAACATCCCGTTTTGAAGGTATGTTTATTTTCCATGATTTTCCTTTAGTTTTTTATTCTGACGGTCTCACCATTTCAATTATCCAATACATCACTAGTGACCACCCTTCCACTACAGCCACCAGTTCAATTCCACAACCATGCCACCATGTCACAACCGCCATCTTCCATAGCACAACTGCCATCACCACCACCACCGCCATCACCACCACAAACCCCAATTTCAACTCCATAACCTCATCACCACCAACATATCACAACCACAGCCACCACCACCACCACTACTGCCATAACCACCATCATCATTACTACCACCATAACAGCTACTGCTACCACCACCATCCTCATTACTACCACCATAACAGCATAACAGCTACTGCCACCACCACCATCATCATTACTACCACCTTGACAACTACCACACAACCACCATACCACAGCCACCGCCATCACCACCACAACCATCATTGCTACCCAAGAAATCAATCACTACCTCCACCGTTGCCTCCACAATCAACTCAGTTATCATCTCACAAAGCAAATACAACCAAACAACGTGAAAAGTTTTTATGAAAATAAAAATTCTTGACATTTTTTTCCAGAATTTCCTTGGTATTTTCCGTGACACAAATAGAGCTTAAAAAGAAAAGGCAAGAGTAGACATCAGGGCTGTATGGATGAAGCAACAAGAAGAAAAGCAATCTAAAACAGAAACTGAATAGGAGGAGTTATCTTTAGAACTCATTATCTGTCTAAAACATCATATCCAATGTGAGTACTACGTTTAGAATATCACTAGGTGAACTGTTAAATGAAAACCTCAAATTCTCGCTGCACCAAGCAATGTCCTTTAAGTACATTCCAGGGACATGTTAAAGCTAAATCTTCCGATATAAACCCAGTGCCATCCGTATGTATCAAGGCTTCGCCATCATCACCATAGGTGATGTGGCCATCCTCATCCTGCATAATGCAAAAGACTTTAGTTTTTTGCCACCTATATTGAACATAAGAAGCAAATATAATACCAATCAGAATAAAGCTTTAGCATCCATGTCAATTATACAAATATATGAGCAATGATCATGCCTGGCAAGGTTTATCCTCAATTCTCTCAATACGCACAGATGAGAGATCCACTTCCAACTTTACTGTTTTCGACAGTATAAGAGAGAACCTGCATTTACCAGTATACTTTTAACTCATAAAAGAGCAACGTGCAAGTTCAATTGAGAAAGGTCATATTTCACCAACCTAGCCATGTATTTAGCCAAAGTGGAAACCATGTGCACGTGCATAAACACGCACCGAGCCTCATGAACTGGCTTCTCTAACAAAATATAAGGCTTGTTCTTATCAAAAAGAGCATCAGACTCAAAGCAAACGAAATAACACTTGACAGGAGATGAAGTTGGACTTTTCTTCTTCTCCTCTTTGCCTCCATCTTTAAAAACTGAAACAGATTGGTGAATAACATAAAAGCAAAATTAGCATTCTCGAAACTGATAGCTTACATGCTGGCAAAACACAAGGTGTGGGACAACAACCAGTAATGGATCAGATATTTACTAAGAAAATGTAAAATCAAATAACTTCTTGTGGTTATGTCCAAGAACTAACAAAAGTTTGCACCAACTAAACCATTTCCTATTCTAAGTCATTGCCATCCAAATTGCTTAGAGAATAGGAATTATATGATCTGATTACGGGTTTTAAACTTATTTTTGATTATTTAATTTGCAGTTAGTTGGGTCGGGAATGTTAAGCCCAATAGTAATAGCTAGGGCACTAGTAGGGAATTAGGCTTAGTAACTTGTCTCACAAGAGAGCTGCATTATAAATAAGGCTTTACAGCCATTACTGTAGGTTATTTGAATGAAATATGAATTATTTTCTTTTATGAGTTTTCCCTTTCAGCAATTATCCTTTGATTTCCCTTTAAGTATTTATTTCTTTCTTCATAATCTGATCAACCCAGGCAATAAGTGGTATGCCTCCAACAACAAAGAGTACTAAATAAGTTGAAGATAAGGCAACAAAGATGTCAGAAGAAGAGAGGACCAAAGCTATCGAGTCATCAAATGTTGGAAGATTGAAAAAGAGAATCAGGATTCAGGAGGCTGATTGGAAGGTGAAGATGGCAAACTGGCAGCAGATGAACAACCTGGACAAAGAAAAGGAGAAGCGTGCAAGAGACGAAGACTAGACCTAGTGATGCAGGAGGAGTTTAAGCAGGTAGTGCGGGAAGAGTTAAGACAGGTACAATTGATCCACCAACCACCACCATTGGCAGCAACCAACAGGTAGTGGGTCACACCTTGCCGTCCACGCCGACGCCTCCCTGCACATCCCTCCTTCATTGCAAGTCGCCCCCACCCCTCCTCTACTACTTCAGCTGAACACCTCCATCCACATCAACCAGATCTACCTACTTCAACGAGGGCAACCCTTCCAGTAACTGTGATGTTTTTCTTCCCAATGGTTATCCACTTCGTCATACAGCAGCACATCCACCCCCACCATCTCCATGTATCTGCCATTAATCACTTTCCCTTAACCCGTATGCCATCACTCTGTCATCAAATCCACAACATGCTACAGGTCAGGCTAAATTCGACCCCACATCAGGCAGTTGACTTAATTCGAACTTTCTACCACACTACCAACTTCCCCATCCAATACGACAACCAACTATGCCGCTCTCTCATTTGCTACCTCCGCACATCCATAGTTTTGACTACTAGGAAGAGGGGAATGGGCATTTCGCCATGTCTACGCGGCTTTCTATTGCCGATCCGACTGAGTACCCTCAGGAACAGGTCAGGCAGTAGATAGAAGACCAACAGGTTGATCCACATCCACTGTGACGGCCTCAGCAGGATCTGGTGCCTCCCAGTGTCCGAGGGCTTCATTGGGTAGGGGAAGAGGGGCAGGCAGGAGTGCATCCCTTCCATTTCATCAGCCTCCGTTAGGTGAACACATGAATGGGGGATGGCCCCTTTGAGGAGACTAACCAGTTTGCTAGGTATGGCATGAACATGCTAGAGTTCGAGATATTCATAATCAATGAAGAGAAAAGGTCCCAAGTATGCATATAAAGGTAAACTGTGAAATCGCAAAATATGTATCAGAACTGGGGTAAATCCTATTGCTACCTACCACCCTCTTTGTAATACAAATAGAACCCATGCCAGATGCTATTACGTCTCGTTTATATTTTTAGAGATCTGATACTAGATTTTTGAGCTGCTAACTCAACAAGGGCATTCTGAAGATCCAACTCATATCATAAAAGATTAAAGACATCCCTTGTAATGAAGGGTGTCACTTGGAGATGCTTTTATAATTAATAAGTACCATGTGAACATGCTAGAGTTTGAGATGTTCATAATCAATGAAGAGAAAAGGTCCCAATTACACATAAAAAGGTAAACAGTGAAATCACAGAATATGTATCAGGACTGGGGTAAATCCTATTGCTAGCTACCACTCTTTGTAATACAAATAGAACTCATACCAGATGTTATTATGTCTTGTCTATATTTTTAGAGACCTGATACTAGACTTTTGAGCTTCTAACTCAACAAGGTCATTCTGAAGATCCAACTCATATCATAAAAAATTAAAGACATCCCTTGTAATGGGTGGTGACACTTGGAGATGCACATGTGAACCTACCAGAAGGTTGTGCGTACATGCTATCAATTGTTGTAAAAGTGATCAAGGAAACTAAAAGAAAACATACTATGATAAACTCCACAGCAAAACAAAAGTACAAACTAAGGGACTGACCAAAAAGACGGTAACGTCGCAACCCCACAAGAATGCCATCTTTTGCAATCTTTTCGTATCCAGCATAAGACAGTTTTGAACTGACAGCTGACTTATTTCTCTCAGATACTTCTTCGGCAAACTTGACAAGTAATACTCTGTCATCTCCTAAGACTCTGTGAAGGTGAGTTTTCTGCTTGTTCAGACAGGGGCCCTGAAAAGTATGCAATTATGAGATCTTGTATATGTATGAGAATTAAAATCAAAAAAAGGGCATCGCTAATTCCATATATATCATCTTGACCCAAATTCTAAAAATTCCAGCAGACATTGAATATCATCCTCTTTATAAAGCACGAGAAACAGGTCAAGTTCAAAACTTGGTACATGGAATTGAGACTAAAATAAAATATTATCAAAAAATGCTTCCCAATCTGATACATTTTTATTGAATCAGATTGTATAAAATTTCTTACACAGGACACAAATAGAACAGTACCGAAATCTTTTGACGCTTGTTAGTCAGAGACATGTTAGAATCATGGATAGGATGGGCATTCCTTCAGAATTCTTGAGATGCATGAACTGTTCACTTAGCTCTAGTTGCTTCAGTGAAGAAGACATGAGATCATAGACAAATCTTTAACTTGTTTTTTTCAGTAAAACCTTCTTCAATCCCAAATACATTTTTCTTATATATGTTCCTCTCTCTATTTGAATTTACTCCTAAAACCCTTCTATCCCATAGTAACCTTTCCAAGTAGTTCAATCATTTAGCAAGAGTCGTCATGGAAAATAAAGGTTCAAACGATGGCTCGATTGTATCAATCTACTTGGGAAGCCCTACAACTGCCCAAACCACACACCTAGATTACACTTTGGAACCTGAACCAACCTATAAAAATTGATACCCCAAGTACAGATCTAGCCAAACCAAAGCCACACCGTCACCGTCACATGTACTTGGCAGGAATTTACATAGGCTGCAACAGCAAAAGAAGTACGATGAAGAAAATTTTAAGCATCTTTTCTTGCTTCTAAATCTAATTAGATGTATGATTCTGAATACTAATATGTGAGCCTCCAAACTAGGCGATTGCCTTTCCCGCCAGAATAGAGACTTAGAGGTGGCCTCGTATTACAGTCAGAGGAAAATGAGACTGACTATTTCTTACCTCTGAAAAAAACAGAGTTTCAGGATATATGTTGACCACCACCAAATATCACTCTTCTATATATAGGAGTAGAATAAGCACTTCTAATTAAAGTTCATGATTTAAAAATAAATAAATAAATATAACAGATTTTTAAGAACTTCTAGTTAGACAGTCTCTAGTTAGAGATCTAACTATTGGGGGGATGGCCTAGTAGAAGGATTGTGACACCAGTCTCAGCCAACAAAGAGTCACAGACTGCCCCAGTTGCACTCTTACAAAAGTGGATGAATTTCTTTTCTTAATTGGTCATTTTCCATATGTGATTGCCCCAGTAAAACTTGTGGGTGCAACAATCAGGACTTCCCTCATGGACGAGCATATAATCTGGTGCAGGACAACACATAGTAATGCATCCAGCAAGACTTATATCACATATGTCCATCAATTACTCACAGTACAGTATAAAACTTGACATTAGTACACAGAATAAATACTTAGTAAGCAACACTGAACATTTTACGAGGTATGGTGAACCTTAAATGTGAAATTGACCTCATGACATGACTCATACATAATCACAAATGCACTGTATTTGAGAAAAATATCAACAAATGAATAGTTGTATGCTAGTGGAAATCGCGTTCCGTGAAATTTAACAAATATGATTAGTTACTCTAAGTTACTCATTGAGCAGCAATTGAAACTGACCAGCAAATCTTGATGTATATTGCATTTGGCAGCACACTGATAAGTTACTCTAAGTTACTCATTTGCTCATAACTACAAATAACTATAAAGCTTCTTTATTTACTCCATAGTTTTTAACTAGTCAATAATTGGTTGCCAAAAATTGCCCCTTTCTTCTTTTTCTCTTTTTTATTTAAATTTGGTTTTTGACTTGTTAAATAATTGTGAAATAAAATAACCATTTCTCCTTTGCCTATGCAACCACTTTAGCTATTTTTTCACCAAATTAACTTTGAGGCACTGGTGCCTGTACAAGAAGTAAAAGTGCTAATGCTATTGGTATTTCGGTTGGTATGTGCGGCCTTAAGTGAAACAAGAAGATGCATAAAAATTGCATTATTAATTTATTACTTCTAAAACAAGTAGTGTGTAGAAAATGCAAACCTTAAAGAAGTAAGTTCCATCAGGATTGACATGGCAATAGTATAAATGGGTTTTTCCAGAATCCCAATCAAGTTTCTGAAATATGAATGAGTACAAATAATCAGTGACAGTATTTAAGTCACATTTCAGAAAGCAAGAGATAAGCTGGCCAAAGATAAAGAGATAGAACTAAAAGGCCATAATTTCTATGTACAACAGCCCAAAAAAGATACTGATTACCTTGATTACCTAGACCTGGCAATTTGGCCAGAACACGATAACAAAACCCGAAACTGGCCCATTTTAAATGTTCCGGTCATATTTTTTTTTTCGGGTCATTCCAGGTTGACCCATTAGATGAGTCGTGTTCGTGTTTGGCACCTTGACTCGTGTCAACCCATTTGACCAGTCAACTTTCTGGTCAAAAAGGTTGTTTTGTGTTAGTTTATGCCGGGTTAACAGTCATTTTCATATTAACAGTCATTTCGTGTTATGTCGGATTGGATTTAAAAGGTTTGTGTTGAAACAAGTCCAACAGATCAGGTCGTGTCAACCCATTTCTTGTCATGTCGGATTCATGGTTTATTTTTCTGACCCGCTAATGAAATGGGTCATGTTCGTGTCTTATATACATGACCCGTTACCCGAATGACCCGACGTGAAACCAACCTGACCCATTGTCAGGTCCATAATTACCATAAAAAGTACTGGCTTTCTATAAAAACGAAATGTGCAGCTGATTTTTTCTTCATTTCTAAATTGTGTGACACTCTTCTAGGGCACACTTGGAGTAGAGTCATAATCTGTGAAGATGATATCCTCACCAGAAAGATCTTTCCCACCAATATTCACTTCATTACAACAATACTAATTATATCAAATGTTCCCTTGAAGTTTCTATAAAATGAACGGCTGAAAGCAGGTAAATGTTTTATTTTAATAATATTGTTTGATGGAGTTAGAAATAATTGATATCATAAAAACAAACTTGTTCTACTTATATGTAGTTTGTTGTGGATTATATTCATATCATATAAATCACCCCCTCAAAAGTTCAGCAAATTTAAGAGAGAGGGAGGGTAAATATGCTACATGAATATGGTGGAGTTAGCAATTTCAAAAATTAATGAACTTTTGTTGCATGATCTACATGCTGAAACGGCCATCCTAAAAACAATTAACTGAGTGGGAGTCATTGGTTGGTGACTTGTAAATACTAAGGAATTGTAAGTTGACCACAGTAACTCAAGCCCATTCACCATTCTATTTAAGACAATTCAACATGTTCCATAATGCTATTTCGTATATAATTGTTGCATTTTGAGTTCTCAGTTAATAGAATGTGAATGATATGTTTGTATCAAATTTTCAGAGATTTTGTAAATTGCTAACTTTATCAAATGTGGTCTTCAAGTTAATAATTAGATCAAAGAGTTCACATTAATTTCCAAATGTAGTTGGAGGTATGCCCTGCATAGTAAGAATATCACCTCAACAAATAAATAAGTAAATATTAATGATATTTCTATGTGGGTGTGTCCAAATTTTAGTCAAAAACTAGAATCTCTTGATCCCCACCCATAACTAATAGAATGAGAGAGACATTCAAACCTTTTGTCTGTCCGATCCTTGGATACATTTCTGACCCAGGACTTTCCACAATTCAGACTCAAAAAGAGGCATGGGCAAATCTTTTATACTTTTAATTGCATCCACTGTAATAACATCCTCGAGCTTCTTACTGCAAATCAAATAAGAGAAAATTCAATAACTCCAACAACAGATGCAGCTTCACTCAACTCAATAATTAGTACAGAATATAAATGTAACTAAGGGGGTGTCTATTCTATGTCTAATAAAGACATAAATCTCTGAGAAAAATTGAAACTATGGTGATTACTATAAGCATTGCCTCTAATTTTCATAAGACATTAGTAAACCGCTTAACAGCCTATGAACCAATGGTTTTCATGAGTTAGACGTTCTAATTAGAGCCTACACATACCAAACATTTGCCATCCACTCTCATTAATAAGAGGTTCGACGTTAACTGAAAGATGATGTGAAAATCACCGCTCTAATACTAATTTGTTCTGCGAGGAAGCCTTACACATAGTGAAATACAAAGTTACCAAACCAAAACAACTAATAGCAGAGCCACAACAAACTCGCTACATCCACAACAAACAAACCTTATTGTTTCAAATTCATATTACAACAAATTCCGAACACCCTCATACAAATTGGTTTCTCAAAAGAAACCCAAATACAAAACCCTAAACAAATACACAAATGAAGAACAATCAAAACCTTGAACGAAACAAATAAAAACCCGACAAACAGACAATTGGAAATCCGACAAACCAAGGAACAAACTAATTCGGATTTCCCAACTAACAAATTTTTCAAACTACTTTCGGAAACAAACTCGGGTTTTTCAAAAACTGGGTTGGGTCTCTCATAGGGATGGCAGTGAGGCGGATTTTCACGGATATCCGCCTCGAATGGGGCAGTTTTGAATATGCCTAAATGGATTTCGAGGCAGTTTCGGGGGTCCAAACAATATTCGTCTAATATTCGGGCGGATACTGATTTGACCATATCCGCTCTACGAATATCCGTTTATGTATTAAATTTATGGAAATACCCTTAATATAAAAAAATTTAAAAATAAAAATAAAATAAAACTTAAACCTAAACAACTCATCTCCATTGATGACTCTCTACTACCACTCTCTAAAGCGGAGTGACGGCGACGACACAGGTACTTCCTATCACGATTAATGTATCTCTTCTTCTTCTTCTTCTTTTTTATAGATTTTTCCTCTTCTTCTTAACAGATCCTCTTCTTCCAGATCTATTAACAGATCTTCTGATAATCTGTTGTGGGTTTTGCAGATCTGGTGGATAGAGAGGAAGAAACCAAAAGACGAGTGGGAGGAGATTGTAGGTTGTTGATAGAAAAGGAAATCAGAGGACGGAGGAAGAGACAGACCACCAACCCTCCCATGTTGCTTTTGATGAGCTGAGAGGCACTAATTAAACTGCACCCTCTTCTCTAGGGATGATGTTCATCTCCTTCCTCACCTTAGTCATCCTATGTATGTTTGTTGATTAGTGATGAGACGTGTCTATTGATGAAGCATTTTCCATGTGGTTTATTGGTCTAAAACTGTGACCAATGATGAACACTTGTTCAACTAGCTACAGAATTGATGACACATACATTACATGAACCAACCAATTAACCCACCCCCAACTTACACAAGGAATCCTAATAATGGTGATGGCAATAAGATCCATATTTGTCCTATATATTGTTGTTGTAAAAAAAAAGAATTTAAATGTTTCCACATATGGCACCGTTGTACTTACTACTTAACTGCACTTTATTGGCTTCAGTCTCATTTTTTTTAACACAGACAATAACAAAATTTAGGTGCATTAATCACCAATGGAAAACAATCTAATATAACAAAATTTAGCTCAAATTGAAGAAAGCAATTTTCAATGTCTGTATATGTAATCCAATGGATATAACTGAATACACACAAAAAGAACAACTTTGTAGTAATATATTTGTTTTGTGAAAATGTAAGCAAATTATTATTTTCGAAAATTTTGAGAAGACAATTATTTTTTAAACGGATAGTCAGGCAGGGCGGATATCCGTAAAAAAGCGGAGATGGTTTTTGAAAAATTGTATAAACGGATATTCGGGGTGGAATCGGGGATCCGCGATCTCTAGCGGGATGGGAACGGATTTGCCCAGATTCGCCCCATTGCCATCCTTAGTCTCTCACATCTCTTGAGACTAAATCAGATTAGGGATTGATTCAAATGATGGGATTACAAACAGAATATAGATTCTCACTCGAATTGGTTTCTATAAAGAAACAAATGAAACCTACAACCAAACAAATGAAAAATTCGACAAACAAATGAATCATATTTCAAATTTTCCAAACAGATAGGTTTCACCTTTACCTCACATTCCAAATATTGACTTGAAGTTATTCAGCCAAGGGACCTAGTCCTTATTTATAGACAAACTGAGTAGGTTGGAAACCACTTCTCTTCCTGGTTTCATCCTTAAGAAAGTCAATCAACAATGGTGGTTATCTTCACTTATTTATTCAAATTGATTTCTTTTACTTCATCCTTAAGAAAGCAAAGTCAACAATAGTGGTTATCTCACCACTTGTTCAAACTATTTTTTTTTTTTGCTTAATTCTTAAGCAAGCCGAAGTCTGCCCTAAAAGCTTTCACAACCTTCAAGCCAAGTCACTTGAAACATGTCCGTCGGCCAGCAATCTCATATTTTCGCTTCATTAAGTGTTTCTGGGGCTTTGGTCCTTCACCCCAGACTATGTTCGTCGGCCAGCAATCTCATATATTCATTGTGTTTGATGGTTTTGGGACTTTGGCCCTTCACCCCAGACCCAACAAGTGATATCAGAACTGATGGTTCGGCTAGGTTTAGTTTGACACAATGTTCTAAAGATTGGCCTAGGCGCTAGGCGACCTTTTGGGCGGGTTTTTGAAATTTCTTTTAATTTTATATTAGTTCTAAAAAATAAAAAATAAGACTTTTTTTAATACATTTTGCATATATATCTTGGGATTGAATTGGAAGTAATTTATATGTTATTATGTTTAACTTTTATAAATTATAAATTATAATAAATATATAACCACTTGGGCTCCAACCTAGTCCTCTAGGCGCTAGTCTCATGCTCGCCGCCCGCCTACTGCCTAGCGATTTTAGAATACTAGTTTGAAGTAGAGATTGTTCAAATCTCTTCAATGTGGAAATTGTTGGAGATGTAGCTCAATTTGAATTAGTCTTACATCGGCTATGGAGTCACATCGTGTGAAGTTAATAAGGTTGGACATTCTCTCAATAGCAACAAGACCTTCTCGGGGTGACTAAACCAATTGATAAACCACGCCCGAGCCCGACGGGTACTTAAGTTGGGACAATATTGTTGCTTGAGACGTGTCCATTGACTAGCAATCTCATATGTTTGTTGGGTTTGGTGGTTCTAGGCCTTTAATCTTCACCCTATACCATGGTCATTGGCCAGAAATATCATATGTTAGCTGCATTTGGTGGTTCGGTTCTGGGGCTTTAATCTCCACCTCAGACCCAACAAAAGAAACACCCCCAACTGATTGTTAAGTTATTTACCTTCCGGAGTAGCTTAATATCAAGAAGGCTTTTCGAAATTCAAGCTCGCCTAAAGCTTCCAACTGAGAACTCTTGGGGATGCTGCTCCGGCTCGGGCTCTGTGCCTCCAAACTCAAAGAGTCCAACATTTCATCTTCTGAATCATCCAGAAAAAAAAGTGCAAGATCATGAAACACTGCAAGACTTGAATTCACTTAACTGAATTTGTAATCAATTAATCAATCTAGAGGAGTTTACCAGGAGAAGAAGAAGAGGTAAGTGTGGTTTTGAGCGGAGGAGGAGGACTTGAGACGGAAGCAACGCTGGCGGCGTGATCAGTGGAAACAAGAGACTCAGAAACCCTGGCCATGAAAGAGATGTACCCAGCAAAGTTGCCGAAGTTGTTGATGAGTTGCAATGACGCCTCTTCTCCAAGATTTGCGAGGACTGCCTTCGTTTTCTCATCTAATGGTGGAAGATGTCGAACCGCTTCCTCTACGGACGGTGGAAGAGACGGAGAATCCTCCTCCGCCATTCTTCTTGATCTTTCTTTAGGAGCGAGTGTGCAAACAATCTGAATTTCTTTCTCCAAACTGGATTCCCGCTTTTACTTTTGCTTTTGCTTTTGCTTTTGCTTTTGAAAAGCGTACGTACGGTAAATGACGAACCCATCTAAGTGTCGAGGAAACCAGCGAGGGACCCCACAGGGGGAGGGGGAGGGGGGAGGGCCGTCCATCTCCCCTTGGGATGCGCGTTTGAATTTTCAACGCACGCCCAGGGTTCAAATGCGCATCCCGGGGGAATGGACGGCCCTCCCCCTGTGGGGTCCCTCGCTGTTTTCCTCGCCATTTCCCTCGACACTTAGAATTTTTCGTAAATGACACCACCACTTCTACTGAGGGCAAGGATTGTGATTTCGTTTTTTGTGATATTTTTTTATTTTTTATTTTTTATTTTAAGAAAGGCAACGACTGCCTTGCACTACCATTGAATTTTTTTATTTTTATTTTTATACTTTCTCACACCGCATATGTAAATAAAAACCATGCATTTTCCCCTCATCATTCGAATCGACAATAGTTTCTCCTCCATTTGAAATCTCCTCTTTCAAATCTCTTCCCACACTCAAATCGCTTGCAAATCTCCTCACTCTCCCTCGAAAACTCTGAAAATTTCTTTAAAGTCGAAACCCTTAAACCCAAATTCAATAAATATGCATAACTTAACATAACAAAAAAACTAAAACGAAAAAAAATGCAAAATAGGCCAACTTTCGACTAATTTAAACCCTCAATTGAGATTGATTCTCAAACTCATCAAAACATGAAAATTGTAGTACTATGAGTTATCTAATAAACACAACTTGAATTACTTAAAAATGTTTTTAAATGAGCAGGTTATGATCATTTTACTAAAGTCGCGCAAATCTGTCTGAAAAATGAAAACGGGATAGTGTTCCTGACTTTCAGCCAACTTATGTGCTCGATCGAGACCGATTCTCAAGTTGATCAAAACACAAAAGTTGTAGTACTCTCAGTTATCTAATAAACATAACTTTAATTACTTGAAAATGTTTGAAACGAACAAGTTATGATCATTTTACTAAAGTCGCACAGAACAGGAAAAAAAAATTATGTTCGCAGAGTGCACAACAAGCTATCCCAAATACCTTGCATTGCACAATGCGAACAGAAGAAAAAAAAAGTCTTATTCTACACGACTTTAGTAAAATGACCATAACTTTCTCATTTCAAAACATTTTCAAGTGATTCAAGTTGGTTTTATTAGATAACTTAGAGTACTACAACTTTTGTGTTTTGATTAACTTGAGAATCGGTCTCAATCGTAAGTTGGCCAAAAGTCAGGAACACTATCCCGTTTTCATTTTTCGGACAGATTTGCGCGACTTTAAAAAATGACCATAACTTACTCATTTAAAAACATTTTCAAGTGATTCAAGTTGTGTTTATTAGATAACTCAGAGTATTACAACTTTCGTGTGTTGATGAACTTGATAATCAGTCTCAACTCAAGGTTTAAATTGGTTTGAAAGTTACCCTACTTTTCATTTTTTCGTTTTGAGTTTGGATTTGTTTGTTATGTTAAGTTATGCATATTTATTGAGTTTGGGTTTAAGGATTTCAACTTTAAGGGGATTTTGAGAGTTTTCAAGGGAGAGGGATGAGATTTACAAGAGATTTGAGTGTGGAGAGAAATTTGGAATAGATTTGCAAGATATTTTGAATGGGGGAGGAACCATTGTCGATTTGAATGGTGAGGCGGAAAAATGAGTGGTTTTTGTTTATATAGATGGTGTGAGAAAGTTTGGTGGTGTGAGAGAGTAAAATGGTGTAAAATAGAGGAAATGGTGGTGCGAGGTAGTCGTTGTCATTAAGAAATATTTCGATGTCCAAAGAAAAAATGTAAAAAATTTGAGAATAGATGAAATATATATAATAAATTTCGTGAGTATATGAAATATGTGAAAAAGATAGATGTAATTAAATAAATTTATTAAACACAAAAAATGAAACCTAAATACCAAGAAATAAAACAAAAATAAAATTAATATATAATTAGGAAATAAGGGAATGGTTTTAAAAATCAATATATAAGTAGAAGAAATTATAATTAGAAAATTAGGGTGTGGATTCAAAAATTAATAAATAAATAGAAGAAATGATAATTAAAAAAATCTCAAAATTTTACGAAAAACCATGAAAATTTTCAAAAAAATCATCGAAAAAATGTAATTTTTGGTAGTTGGTTTTTGTATTTTCACAAATTTATGAAAAAAAAAATCCGAAATTTATGAAAAAAAACTCGAAATTTTTCAAAAAAGACCCTCGAAAAAATATAATTATTTATTTCGCACTTTTTCTTTTCGTAATTTAAAAAAAAACGAAATTATCACTTAAATTTCGCATAATTTCGTGAAATCACATTCCTTGGCTGAGGGACACTATCACTCCACTTTTTTTTATCTGCTGAACCACTACCCTCACCTTCTCTTCTCTCTTCGTAGGAGCAACACCACCACCCCGGCCCACCACCTCATGTCCTGTCGCCGCCGATTGACGGTGACAGGGTGGTGGTGGTGCTTGATAGTAAAGAGAGGGAGAATAAGAGGAAAAGAAGAATAAGAAGAAGAATAAGAGGTGAAGGGAAAGGCAGCCTATTGAGGGTGGCAGTGGAGGGTGGTGGTGGTGCTTGATGGAAAGAGATAGATAATAAGAATAAGAGAAAAATAGGAAGAGGATGAGGAGAAGTAAAAGATGAAGAGATGAAGAAAAAAAAAATAAGAGGTGAGTGGAGAGGTCAGGGTGGTGGTGGTGTTTGATGGAGAAGATATGGAGAGAGAATAAGAGAGGTGGTAGGGTTTTTTCTATTTTATATAGGTGGTGTCATTCAATAGGTGGTGGTGTCCTTAAAAAAGGTGGTAATATCCTTAAGCATAGTTGGTGTTGTCATTTAATCATTACCGAGAAAATAGGAGGACACAAGTTCTAACTTCAAAGTGCCCATAAAAACAACATTTTTCAAACAGACAAATAGAGTTGTAGCTATTGACGAGACACCTCGCACTGCACTTTTCACGTGTCCTCATAGTACGCCCAATTTTGACTCGACTCTCGTTGGAGAGTGATTACTTTGTGCTCTCCCATTTCCATTCAACATATTAAAAAAAGGGGAATTCTAAATGTCGAGGAAACGGGCGAGGAAACCAGCGAGGAGAGGGACGTGGCGGGGTGGGAGCCGTCCACCCCGCTCGGGATGCGCGCACAAAAAATTGCGGCACGCATCCCGAGCGGGGTGGACGGCTCCCACCCCGCCACGTCCCTCTCCTCGCTGGTTTCCTCGCCCGTTTCCTCGCTCTCTAGCCTCATTCTTAAAAAAATAATGGTTGTCTGTCACCTTGGCAACCCAGTCAAATCGAGTTTGGGGTGGAAGTTGCTTTTGCACTTCTCCACAAGGTATAATACCAAATTCACTCAATCAAGAATTCATTAGAATTTTATATTACAAATAAGCTAAGTGTTTTATTATTTATAAGGATTTGAAAATAAAACAGGGCTATGACTGAGAGTTGTGAGAGATGTTTAGGGTTGAGATTCATTATTTAGAATGGTATATTTGTAATTATAAAATAGTATAAGGGTAATGAAAATAGAAAAATGATGAAAAAAGTCGGTGGAATATCCATGTGTTGGAGAGATGAAATTTTACATATTTTTTCTCAAAATTCAAATTTTCATAATTTTTTACCTGGTTGTTGAGTTTTAGTAAACATTTTTGAAGATTTTTCAAATGAAATCACTGATCAATACAAATGCTAAAAATGTAAAAATTCGTATTTTATTATTAAAAATGTCTAATGTATTTCATGTAGTTAGTAGTTTTCAATTTTTTCAAAGAAATGAGAAGGACGATCTTACTAAAAAAAAATTATATGGCCATCTTGATACATATTTAAACAAAAACCTTGAATTTCATGTTGGCGAATTCAAAGTTTGGGGGAGAGCTCACTTTCGGCATTTGAAATTTTTTTCCCTGACTAAGTCTAACCCTAAAGTTTGTAGTATGTATTTTTACCTTAGAATAAGTTTGCACTTCCAAATAGGGGTGGGCATCTCATCCCATAATTTTGATCCCATCCCGATCCTGTCTCGATTTTTCAGATCTTATTGGGATTAGTCAATCTCGTCCCATCTCGATCTAGAGTGAGATGAGATCGGGTTAAAGATTTTCAATCTCGCTCATCCCGTCCCGAATTGAATTTTTTATATTTATTATCAATAATTTTAATATTTTTATTTGGAATGCTTTTGTAGTTGGGGGTGGGTAGTATTTTTTTTAATCTTTGTAACGTACAACTTTTCAGTGTGTATCTTTTATGCGTCCAACTAGAGGAAATTTTCGTTCGTATGCACATGGGCCTAACACTTTCCTCTCACGCGTTAGTTTTGAATAATATTTTGTACTTTTATCTACTTACAATTTAAAACATGTTAATCCCATCCCGTTCTCGTTTCGACCCCGTTTGGGATGGGCAAGGACGGGATGAGGTATATCCCGTCCCGATCCAAAAGTAACGGAATGGAATAGGGATGAGGTTCATCCCGTCTCGTGCCCACCCCTACTTTTAAAGGATTTCACTTCTAAACTGATTAAAGGCGAAAGTGAGGATAGTGGCAGGGTATCCAGTACATGACATTTAGCAAAAAATAAAAAATATAAAAAAAGTATGTGAAGTGTCAACGACATGGGGATTATCCTAGTACAACCACAATTCACAATGCCACATCAAAATTAATAAATGTCTCAAAACCTACAACGAGTTCAAGTTGAGTAAAGACAAGTTTTCAATAAACATTATATCCTCTGGTAATTTTTTTGTTTGTTTTGTAGACTATTTGTTTATTTACAATCGATTTCATATTTAATGGGTAATTGAATCTCCACCTCACCTCAAAATGAGGTGATTTATCACCATCCAAAATGAGGTATAAACCAAAATCAAATTTCTCGTCAACCTTTTATGACCTCTCTATTTCAATTTGAACCCGGATATAAAACAATTGAAAGGGTTCAAGTCCTAAAATGGGGATTTTTTTTTTCCAGATCTTGACACACCTAGTCGATTAGGCCTACAATCCTAACGAGCTATTTTTTATGAGGTTCTGCATAACTTTTCACCTAGTCACGGTATTTGGTTGACTTCAAATTTGATAAACTTTGGACTTTCATTTCCAGTTCCTTGAATCTACTTATTCTTAAAACAAATTAATGGTTGCCTTTATTGGATGATTTTTAGATCTTTACTGCCACGACAACAATATTGGCATTTTGCTCAACTTGTTGGCATTAATGTATCAAATACTTACAGAAAGCTAAAGGCTCCAACAATCAAATGCTACTTGAAAAATTCATTGAGAAATTAATACTACCTTGTCGGCAACAAAAGGCTCTGAAATATTAACTACTTTGACAAAATTTCACAAATCAATACAAAATAAACATAGATTTTATGCAAATTTCATTCATTATTTATACTATAATGAAACTTCATTCATTCTACACTTACGTTCACTCAAAGATCATTCAACACTATAACGAAGTTGGTTAAAACATCACTAAGGGTCGAAAAATTCTAATTGTCGAGGGAATCAGCGAGGAAACCAGCGAGGGACCCCACAGGGGGGGGGGGGTGGGAGCCGTCCATCCCCCCGAGATGCGCGCTTGAATATTCGGGATCTGTGCATTGAAAATTCAAGTGCGCATCCCGGGGGAGATGAACGGCTCTCTCCCCCCCTATGGGGTCCCTCGCTGGTTTCCTCGCTGTCTTCCTCGACAGTTAGACGGGTTCCTAAGGGTCTCATTAAGATGACTCTTTAAGTTGGTTGAATCCATCCGTTCAAAGCATAAAAAAAATCAAATTCACGTCTTATCAAACCAAATAATTGGTATACATACTATGAACCAATATAAAATAAATAACAAACAAAGTCTAGATTAAAATAAACTTCATCATCAATGTCATTCATCAATTACAAAAAATAAAATAAAAAATATATTAAAGATAACAGTATTTCTCCCTAAAAATACATGTTATAGGAAAATAATCAAATCAGGAAAGACATATTTGAATCATGCATTCCAAAATATTTTGATAAATATTCATTTAAGTAAAATATTAAATCAAATATTTCTGAATTTGTACAAATTGTACATAGTATGTGATTAATGATTTCCTCAAGTACAAATTATTTTGAAATTATAAAAAAGGAAGGAGATGCATAAAATGGTTTTACCAGTTTGTTGTTCACAGGTCATATGGGTCAAAACAAGTTACACGGGCTCAACCTAGACATGGCCCTTCAACTTAGCGAGTATGGTAGGCTGATTCGAAATAACCTAAAACCCATAAAGTTCAACTTGAACCCCTTTATAGCGAGCGTGGCCCGTGTCAGGTTGGTGGATTCTTACCAAATTGTCTGCGCTACAAGAAACCACCGGATTTTGTTTTTACATAGGTGGTACTTGGTGGCATAATTTTTTTTTAATTAGTTTCCCTTAAAAATGTGGTGGCAAAAAGAGGAAAGGTTCGGTATAGTTAGAACTTAAAAACTGCCTTTTAGTATTGGCAAGCCCCCACCAAAAGTGTAGTCCCACACCACCATCCAAGTTTTTTTTTTGTTTCTATCTCCCACACCACTCCTTTATCTTTCACACCACCAATAAAAAGTTGTTTGTGTTTCCTCTCCCCTCCCAAATTGAATTCAAATCTTTCCTCTAAATCTCTCATCTTCCCTCTCACCACCATGACTCTCTCCCACACTCCACTCACTCTCCCAAATCATCTTCTTCCATGCCAACTCTCCCCCACTTTTTCAAATGTTTTTCCCCAAATTCTGAACATCTTCTCCCCTCTCACTTCACTCACTCTCCCATAGTCTTTGTCTTCCCTCCCAAACTCGTCCATGTCTCCTCCATTCTCTCAACAGGTTTTCATTGTCCCAAAGGGTTCGTGTGCGATATCTCCAAAGATCGATTGTGTGTTATCTCTCCCACATGTAATTTCGAACACTAAATTGAACTCCAAACCGAATTCTAAAATGTGGAACAACAAACAATGATAATAACATTCTTCAATGTAAAATTTAAACAAACTTCAAAACTCAAAATCTGAAGAAAAAATCTAGACAAAGTATGCGTTTTCACCCATTCGCACTGGACAATGCGAGTGGGAGTCTCACATTCGCATAGGGCTGGGCGAGTTTGAGACTTCCATTTGCATAAGTCTGGGCGAAATTGAGACTCCCATTCTCATTGTACAATGCGAATGGGTGAAAACGCTTTCTGTTTATTTTCTGGACAAATTTGCGCGATTTTAGTAAAAGGACCATAACTTGCTCATTTCAAAACATTTTTAAGTGATTCAAATTGTATTCATTAGATAACTCAGAGTACTACATTTTTTTTGTTAAATGAGCTTGAAAATCGGTCTCCATCGAGTGTATAAGTTAGCTGAAAGTCAGAGACACTACCATGTTTTCTTTACTGGACAAATTTGAGTGACTTATTAAAATGACCATAACTTGCTCATTTGAAGACATTTTCAATTTATTCAAATTGTGTTTATTAGGTATCTCAGAGTACTACATTTTTTTGTGTTTCGATGAGCTTGAGAATTGATCTCAATTGAGCATATCAATTGGCCGAAAGTCAGGGATAATACCCTGATTTTATTTTCTGGACAGTTTTGAGTGATTGTCGTAAAATGACCCTAGGTTGCTTAATTGAGATGGATTCTCAAACTCATTACACATGAAAATTGTAATACTCGGAGTTATCTAATAAACACAATTTGAATCAGTTCAAAATGTTTTGAAATGAGCAAGTTATGGTCACTTTACTAAAGTCACTTCAATCTGTCCAATAAAAAAAACATGGTAGTGTCCCTGAATTTTGGCCCACTTATCTGATCGATTGAGACCGATTCTCAAACTCATTAAAACACAGAAAATGTAGTACTCTGAGTTATCTAATTAATATAATTTGAATCACTTGAAAATGTTTTAAGATGAGAAAGTGATGACCATTTTACGACAAACACTCAAAATGTCTAGAAATAAAATGTCTGTTTTCACCCATTCACATTGGACGAATGGGAGTCTCAAATTTGCACGGACCTATGCGAATAAAGGTATCAAATTCGCATAGGCCAATGCGAATGTCCCAGTCGCATTACCCAATGTGATTGTGTGAGGATGAGTACGACACTGACGTTGATGGAATTGCAGTTTCTATTTTTTTGTGGTGAATTGTGTTCAGACTTTCTCAATCTGTTCACTTGAGCCAAAGAGATATATGAAATATATATTTTTATATTCTTTTACTCATCTCAATAAAAAAAATCAAGTGTTTGTTGAAATCCATGTCCTTTCAGTGCATACTTGCAGTAATTTTAGTTTCTCTTCATACATGTAGTTTCCATGGGTTTCATATTTTATTGGCAATTGGTTGTTCTTTACTCTTACATTGACGATTATAGTTTCCACCAAAATCAAGTGTTTGTTGAAGGGGTTGTGCGTGAGAAGAGAAGAGAAAATGAAAGCGGGGAAAGGGCGGTGCGGCTGGCGACAAATGGGGCGGGTGGCATTCTTCCTGTGAAGAAGAGAAAGATGAGAGAAAAAAAACACTTACTTAATGGCGGTGTGGTTCAATAGATAAAAAAAAAGGTGGTGGTGTGGGACAACACTTTTAGTGGTGTTAAACAGGGCTTGCCTTTAATATTATTTGCAGAAGACGAGTTGGATCTCATTATCATGAAGTCAGTCAGTAAGTGGGGACTCTTAGCTCCAAAATCCTTATTTAAGAAGGATAATTTAATTTATTTTAAGGGTTTTTTTTTAGTTTGACACTAATTATTTTATACCTATTAGAATTTTATCATAATTTTGAAAACTATTTGTCTAACCCTCGTTTTCTGACGGAACTGTTAAGTCCACGTCATTGACCAGTCAAGATTATTTTTCGGACCCTTTACCCTTACCTTAGGTTAAACCATAGTTAAACCCAAGAGGTAAATTCTCAGTGACTAGCTCCCCCAAATAACTGCAGCTTATCTTTCCATTTTTACTGGCAAATCTTGAGTTTTCATATTATGCTAATTGAGAATGTGACTTTGTCAAAACTCATAATCTTGCAAAAGCCTCTAGAATGGATTAGAGTCGATGAAATTAATTAGCTTTTAATCTTGCATCCCCAATGTCGAAAGCCTCATAATCTTGCATCCCCACAGTTACATCCACCAATATTCTTGAACAAGAGCCACTAACAAACACTGATCTCAAGGAGAAATCCAACAACTTCTGAGAACAGAATGACGTAGTGTTCAATTTAGAGAAAGTGGACTATCATCTTCATTGCAGAGACTTCATGTCAAAGCTATTGTATCATTTTCCGTAACAGTAGTTCTGCCACACAGTGACGGAGCCAGGATTTTTGTCGAGGGGGGCGGAGTGATGTCATAATTAATTAAATATAATATAAAAATTAGTTACTTTAACATGAATTTTTTTTTAAAATCCGAAATTCTTCCTGGCCTGAAAAAACCAGCGAGGTTGCTGCCTGGGGAGGCAAAAATACACTTTTGCCCCCTTATTTAACAACTTTTTTGGAAAAGGTGTTTAAATGGGGGGGGGGCAAAAGTGTATTTTTGCCCCCCAGGCAGCAAACCAAGCAGGGGGACCCAGGCCCTGTAGAATTACTACTATATTCATTGATTACTACTATAGCAAAAAGGGGAGTACAACAAAGACAGTCATTGAAGATGATTACTATTATATTCATTGAAGATGATTACTACTTATAGAAACACAACAGAAGAGAAGGGTTTGAATCGTTGATTACTACTACAAGAAGAAAATGAGGAAGAGATTGAGTTGCTTACGATTTTTTGTGTGGAGATGACCAACACAGTGATTAATGAAGGCACCTGGTACCTAGAAAAAGAAGAATAAGGTGGTTTGGATCCTACTGGATCTTGTGAAGATGAGCTCAAATAACTCAATAGTTATAGATCTTTGAAGATGATGAAATATAGGGATTTCCCTCATCTTATCCAATCGATGGAGTGTGAAGAAGAAACTGTGGATTTTGGTTTCTTTGAGGAGCAATTCTAGCTGACCTGGGAAACCAGCCTGGTCCCTGCCTGGGGGGCGAAAATACATTTTTGCCCCCCTCTTTAAAACACCTTTTTAGAGTGTGTTTAAAGGGGGGGGGGGCAAAAATGTATTTTTGCCCCCCAGGCAGTGGTTTCCCAGGTCCGCTAGAATTTCTGTTCTTTGAGAGATTTGAGGGATTTAACCTATATCTCTAACAATAAAAGTAGAGTTTGAATTTGATATGTACATGATTTGAAGGATGAAGTCCTGGTTGAAGTGAAAAGTGAAAATAGAGGAGCAAATTAAAAACTAATTGAGAAACAAATAAATTATTATAAAAAAATAAAAAAAAATCTCAAAAGTCAGTGGGGGCAAGTGCCCCCACCTGAATCCGTGCCTGCTGCCACAAATGAAACGCTAGACTTCAGAAATCAACAGTTTCGGGTATTAAACGACTAAATTCACCATCATTTTAGATGAAAGAACCAATCGAACACTAGTTGAAGAAATTATCAACATTTTTGGTAAAAACAGCTATAAACTAATATATAAAGAGTGATTCTACGTGACGAGGAAACCAGCGAGGAAAGGGAGGTGGCAGGGGGTGAACCGTTCACCCCCCTCGGGATGCGCGCACCAAAAAAGCGGGCACACATCCCGAGGGGGGTGAACGGTTCACCCCCTGCCACCTCCCTTTCCTCGCTGGTTTCCTCGCCCACTTCCTCGACATTTAGAATTTCTGATAAATTAAACAGCTCCACTGAAGAAACTTTCAACCCAAACAACCCAAAATCAGTTGAACAAATTTTCAAAGCTTATGCAGACAATCAAATTGCAATTCAGCTAAAAATAAAACAACCCATTGATGACAATTTCTAAAGTAACGTAAAGAGCTAACTGATTGTTCATCATTTGGTATCTCAGTACCTGCTAGCCCCTTAATTTGGGGACCCTAGGATTCATGGGTTCCTTCCAAACCTGTACATCATTTCACAAGCTAATCAAAACCTAGACTCCAAAATCCAAACTTGAGAATAAAAACATTGAGAAAAATTGAAATAAAACAAACCGATGATGAGAAGCACTTTGATTGGTCCATGATAGAGTGTTCCATGGTGAGGTATCTTTGTCCCTGCTCCGCAGCTAATTTGCATCGTGAATGGCTCTGCATTTCAAGAAATTCAAGTCAAGAAAGTGTGAGTGAGTGAAACTGTGAGTGACGTGAAATGTAGATAGATAGAAATGATGTAAGTTCTAGAGCATCTCCAGTGAGAAACTTAACCCCTTCCAATTGTGTCTCGAGATCTTAAATGCAGGGAGCAACATCGTTGTTGCAGGGAGCAATAGCTTGATCGCATGGACGAGCGTCTTTGCCACAGCAGGGAGGAGGGAGGTGCCTCGTCGCAGCAGGAAGGAGATCGTTGCCGGGAGGAGGAGGTTAAAAAAAAAATGGTTTCGTGACTTAGGTGAAATGTCGTTCTTAAGTTAAAACCTAAGGCAAGGGTAAAAGAATTCAAAAATAAAATTTAACCGATCAATGACGTGGACTTAACGATTTCTTTTGAAAATGAGAATTAAACTCAAATAGTTTTTGAAATTAAGTCCAACTCTAATACATATAAACTAACTAGTGTCAAACTAAAGAAAACCCTTATTTTAATCAGCTCTTGATCAATAGAAAACGAGAGACTCAGGATTTCACATCGACGTTGAGCTTGTGGCCTGGGTTTATTCACTTTTCACACTTGACTTGTCTCTCTCTCAGGTTTGCATTCCAAACCTTTTTTTTAATGCTGGTTTCGCCTATTAAGTTATGATTAATGCAAGAAATTTTAGTTTTTTGCTAAAAAAATGACTGAGTTTGAAGCCATAATAGTTGATTGGTGAAACGTGGTTTAAGAATCAGGGATAATAACTAACTTTTGGTTTTTCTCCGGATCAACTTTTGTTCAAAATGTTTTTCAAGCCAAGAGATTGGCATACACTTGAATTTTAACTGCATACATACATATACAGACTTGTGGTCGTCTAATCACTCGAGACATAACATACAAGTCCTTTCTATTGACGATAATCTGCATCTAATTTATCCAAGGCAAGCTCAAAAAACCAACGAGTTGCTTTTACCATCACCCTAATTCGAAATTCGGTCGGTTTGTGGGGATTAGTGTGCACCTCAAGGTTTGGTTAAAAGAATCATAGTCCATGGGGTAATCGCAGTAGAGCTCATTTTGTGCATTTATATCACTATTTTCGTTGTTATTAGTTGACCATGTTTGTTCATTTCTATAATTAGTGTGCACGTGTTGAGCAAGTGAATACTTTAGCAATCTACTTTAAATATGAGGATTTTTCACTTGTGCTATTTCATGATACTACTAACATTTATCGAAGAAAAGTTAAAAGGGTTTAGAATAAAATAAAGATAAATGCTTGCTGATGACTTCGTAAATTTTGTATGGACCTTTATTTGAATTGTAATATTTATATGAGTGTTTTTTTTTTTTTGGATAAAGCATTATGCATTAGATAGAATAAGAAAAGTCATACAAAGCTTGACCCGCTAGAGCTGCGAGTTTGTGAGCCTCAGAGTTGAGGCTTCTACTGATATACATACAATGCCAGTTGGTAAGTAAAAGATGAAGGCATTTAATATTCCAAAAAAGTGGACGTCAAGCCCAGTCCAACACAAAAGACGAGCTAATGTCCTCCAAAATTAGCACATCCAGCAAGTTGGTAGAATCTCAAAAAACAAGACCAGTCTTCCACCGTTGGGCTTGAATCAACAAAAGGGTTGCCTCTCCTGCAAAGAACTCATCCATTGTGCTATCCAAGACCTTTTCTTGAATTGTATTAGCCATAGTAACAAGAACATTTCCTTTCAGATCCATTGTTATGACACCAATAGCTCCCGCTTAGTATGGTAAAAAAAACATGCATCAAAATTAACAATCACTGTGTTTGGGTCTAGCAACAAGGGAGACTCAATATGAGAAGAGACAAATGTTTAGACTATTAGAACTGGTGAACTCAAGCTTTGCCTGGATGAGATCAATTCTACCAGCTGCAGAAGTAGTAGGGGGGCCTTCAACTTGGTGATTAGGAAGATAGGATGAGTGGGAATTGCTATCTATATGGGCAAAGTAGAAAATATGAGGAATTGACTTTAGAGCCAGTTCAAAATTAAAAGCAGTGGTTCTGAACCAATGAAAAAACCAAGTATACTAGATCTTGTCCAGAGTAGAGGTGAACTATTTGGTGTGGAACCTGGATTTATTGAAGATAATATTATTCTGAACCCTCCAGATAGAAAACAAGATAACAATAAATTGGGAAAGCATCTCCTCGGAGGAAATGGGATGCGCCTTGGCGGAATTCCACATAAACTTGAAAAAGCCCGAGATGGAAGAAGTGTGAAGAGAATGATTGTGCCAGTCAATGGGAAAAGAGGAAAGAAGCCAAAGATGGTTGGTAATAAGGCACAGGAAGAAAAGATGGATAACATATTCGTTATGATTCTGACAGAAGACGCATCAGTTCTCAATAGGAACATGCACCCTAACCAAATTGGAAATGGTAAGTAGGATATTTTGACTAACGTTCCAGAGGAAGAAGATGGCATTGGGGGGGGGGGGGGGGGGGTGGGCTTTAGGGCGCCATATATGGCGAAGAATTTTAGGCCCCAGGTTGGTAGAAAAAATGCCCGAGGAAAAGCTTTCTCTTTCAACAGAAGAGAAAGCTATAGTAGTACTCTTAACCGAGAAGATACATTTTTTTGTCTCCACTCTAGATGAAACGATCAGGCCTAGAAGTGGCTCTGATACAACATTTGAAATATACTGAACCATCGGAGTGGGAAAAAAGGAATGGAGGAGAGCCACATTCCAGTGAATCAAGAATGAAGGAGATACTGACCAAAGGTCAAGGAGACAGGAAGGGAGATTAGGTGCTAAAGGATCCAGAACACACTCGGCTAAAAGTAAACCTACTTTGACCTAAGTGTCGTGCCATAGGTTAATTTGATCCCCCCCCCCAAAGAGCATCTGTCAATAAACAAACCGCTTCATGACAACTAGTGCTTTATTATTGCCTTGCCAGGCAAAGGAAGCCTGCACGGAAGGTTTGACTAGCTGGAACATGGTTTTAGAATTGTAATAAATGGCCTTGAGCAACCGGAACCTCAGAGAATGCGGGGAAGAAATGGCATTCCACACATTTTTTTTTGCCATAAAGGGCAAGATTCTTGTTCCCAAAACAAGAAATATTGAAACCCCCAAGGTGGCGGAGTTTGGTAATTGATAGGAGCATAATTAGGCTATTTTTAGTACCATATTTCTATATATATTTTTGGCTATTACTTGTTAATTATGGTACTAATTGCTATTTTGGTGTTTGTGTAGGTTTTCAATTACAATATTCCAAAATAGAAGATAAGTGAAGCAAATTGGCAATTTAGAAATACTAGTTGCAAAAGGAAACCTAGCAGAAAACAATTATAAAAGGGATGATACTTTTCTTTGGAAAAATCATCCAGCAATAGCCTCTTCTTCCTTCCATCCAGCAATAGCCTCCTCATCCACGCTTGCAACCATAGCCACCCATCGTCACCGTCCAACTCTCTGTCGAGCCCATCGTTCTAAACCCATCTACAGCCTCCATCCAACCATCACCCTCCTCCTCGAAACAACAACCTCGCCAAACCCTAGCCACATCGCCCTGTTTCACTCCCATCACAGCCACACAGACCTCTTCACCGTCTTCATCTCTCTTGACCTCCTCCCTCCTTGTTTTTCCAATCATTATCTTCGCCACCCATCGTCACCGTCTTCATATCTCTCTCGCCTGACTCCCTGATCGCCGCCAACCCTAGCCAAATCTCATACTCCACTCAGTCCTTCATCGTCCCATTTCCCTTTTCATAGCAACAAGGAGCAGAGATTAAAGAAGGAGCAGAGATTGAAGAAGGAGCAGATCGAAGAAGGAAAAAAGAAGAGAAACTTATTTCTCTTCCTCTCTGCTATTTGCACCCATCAGTCCACTCAGTACCACCACGCACGACGACAGTGTTTTGTTTCTTCTCATCTGTTTACTTATTTTAGTTTGATTATTAATTATGGATTACTGTTTGAACATAATTAATATATCTAGCTAAACTCTTCTTAGTTAGGAGTGGATTCGAAGCCCTGAACATGTGTTTTATAAATTAATTGAATTTAATCTTCCTTGCTATTAGTGATTGTGTTTTGCTTAACTGATTTATAGATAACTTTTCTTTGTATGTTTGTTAAGGTGGCCAACTTAGTAAACATGCTAGGATCTGAAGCTAGAGTATAGGAGAGTTTCATCTAATCGTTACAATTTTGTACTCATTAGTAGTAAATACCAAAGAACGTTGGTAAGGTTAAGTAAAAACCTAGGTAAGAACATGACGCTGATTATACTTGTAATTGCCTAGTCAGTGTTCATATTTTCCACAAAACTTAATGATATTGGATTGTTTATCTAACTTGCGATTCCAGATTAGTTAGCATGATAAGAATAGTTTAAAAGCGACGCTAAGTTTAATTCAACAAACTTGGGAAAATAATAAGATTAATGCAGTGTTGATCATGGTTAATCTTGAGCATTGTTTCTCACAAGTTAGCAAGTGATTATTGAAGATTGATTTATGAACATATGTTTGGTGTGTGGAGATAAACTCTTAGCTAATTTCTCATCTTTGCCATCATTTTTTAGTTTTATTATCTTTATAGTAATTTTTGTAGTTATTTTCATAGTTTAACTTAGAAATCCAATCCCCCATTATTTGCTTAATTAGGTTGTTAGTTGTCTTTTAACTATTCTTAGTGTTAATTGGCAAGCCCTCTAATCCCCGGTACAGAATAATCCCTACTTATTCTATACTACAATCACAAAGCAGGGTATTAAGTTATGTGCTACTAAAATAGCGCATCAACTTTTGGCGCCGTTGCCGGGGATTAGTAAAAACTTTAATTACTTTATTAGTTTTTATTTATTTATTATTGATTTTTTCTTTGTTATGTCTTTATCTTAGGTACCTGTTCATGCGCAATAGGAGATCCAGCAAAACTTATAGGAATACGATTCAGAGCCTGAGAAAACATTTAGAAGACAAATGAGAGAAACAAAAGAGTCACAAACATCTAGTTCTGAATTTGAATATGAAGAGTTCGACATGAGAGACAATAAATCTATTAAAGAACTTTCGGTATCCACTTTGGACAATGTCGCACCCCTGTGCATTCAGTATCCAACAGTTGCGCAGGGCAAGATAGAGTCACTCGAGCTGAAATCCAGCCTACTTCATCATATTCCGAAGTATCATGGTATTTCTATGGAGGATCCAAATAAACATTTAAAGGAATTTGAAGTTGTATGCTCTAGTATGACGCCAATGATTGTGGATGAGAACATTCTGAAACTTAGAGTATTTTCATTTTCTCTGACTGATAGGGCTAAGGATTGGCTCTATGAACTACCTTTCGGAATAGTATATTCTTGGGATAGCATGAAGAATGTGTTTCTAGAAAAGTTCTTCCAAACTTCCAAAATTATATTGTTGAGGAAGAAAATAAGTGGTATACAACAAGGTCCAGAAGAATCATATCCAGCTTACTATGAGTGCTTCAAAACTCTCATAACATCATGTCTGCGGCATTAGATGAAGGAGGAGCTCCTGATTCAATACTTTTATGAGGGATTGCTTCCTCTTGAGCGACAGATGTTAGATGCAGTGGCAGGAGGAATTTTGGTTGATAAAACTCTAGCAACAACAAAGAATTTAATTGCAAACCAAGCCTTAAACGCCCAACAGTATGAAGGAATTGGAGAGCCTTAACGCCAAGTCAATGAGGTAAGTACTAATTCTAGTTTGGAAGCTCAAATGGCTAATTTTACTTCACTTGTGACTTAGGCTCTAGGAAAGCCGAATATGCCAAGGAGTTGCACAAGTTTGCGGTGTGTGTACTAAGCCAGGACATCCAACTGATTGAGAATGATGGTTGGGAGAATGTCAATGCAGTAGGGTTTCAGGGGCAAAATCATTATAGGAATAACTCTTATTCAAACACTTACAATGAAGGTTGGAGAAACCATCACAGCTTTGAATAGAAAAATTCAAAACAACCTCAACAACAAACTTCGAATCGTCCACCCCCTGGTTTCGTCCAAAGGCAGCCAGAACCACCTCAGCACAATTCAGGTATGCCCCTTAATTATGATGAGATTTTGAAATCGTTAACTATTTCTTAGCAGAACCAATAAAAAAATATAGCAAATTTGAAACTACAAATGGGACAGATAGCTGAGTTTATTGGACAAATTCGCGAGCAAGGAAAACTTCCTAGTTCTACCATTCCAAATCCAAAATGCGGGCTTGAAATCGCAAAGAAATTGCATTGAGGAGTGGTAGGAAAATTGAGAATGAACCATTAGTCCCTAAACAAAGTCGAAATAGGGAAGCTGAGTTACAGAAGGACGATCCAGCCATCGTTAAAACACCAGAGCTCAAAGGTTAGAAGGTGAGATTTCCCAATTCAGTTTCTGCTAATCTTTTTATACCTTTTGTGCATTTTCCATGTAGGTTTGCCAAATCTAAGAAAGATGAACAGGATAAGGAAATTTTGGAAACCTTCCTAAAAGTCCAAGTCAATATTCCTCTTCTTGATGCTATTAAGCAAGTGCCTAAGTATGCAAATTTTCTTAAGGAGTTTTGCACAACAAAGAGACGACTTTAAGACGAAGATGTAGTTAAGGTAAATGAGAATGTCTCCGCAGTTCTTCAAAGAAAATTGCCACCGAAGTGTAAGGATCCGGGTAGTTTCACTATCCCTTGTATTATCGGTAATACTAAAATTGAAATGCAATGTTAGACTTAGGTGCTTCAATTAATGTTATGTTGTATTTTGTTTATCGTTCTATGAATCTCGGGGAGCTAAAAAATGATGGTGTAATTATTCAACTGGATGACTGCTCTAATGCATATCCTCGAAGTTTGTTGGAAGATGTGTTGGTGCAGGTTAATCATTTGATCTTCCCAGCAGATTTCTATGTGCTTGAAATGGAAGATTCGACATTGTTATCACCTTTGCCTCTTATTTTAGGGCGCCCCTTCATGAAAACTACAAGAACAAATATTGATGTGCATGCGGGGAAACTGACCATGGAATTTGTTGGTGATGTGATTGGCTTCAACATCTTTGAAGCCATGAGGTATCCTGTTGATAATCATTCTTGTTTTTCTATTGGCGTGGTTGATATTTTGTCCCATAAATTTCTTGAAGTCATGAATGAGGATGAACTTGAAATCACCATTACTACTGCTGCCGGATATGAGAGATATGGAGTTCTTTGTGACAATAAGAAGATCTCGTCCGATAACACGAGGGAGGATATCATTGAGACTGTGGCAACCTTGGAGTCAATGCCACGAATTGTTAGTGAGTTACCTCCCCCAACTATTATTCCCTCATCTACTAATAAACTTTTACCTTCTGTGATTCAGGCACCTACACTTGAGCTTAAACCGTTACCTGATCACTTGAAGTACGTGTATTTGGGAGATGATGAGACATTGTCTGTCATCATATCATCATCACTCACAATTTTAGAGGAGGAAAAGCTTATTCGAGTTTTGAAGGAATACAAGACTGCAATTAGGTGGACATTGGTAGACATAAAGGGTATTAGCCCTACCACTTGTATGCACCGTATACTTCTTGAGGAAGGTGGAAAATCCACTAGAGAAGCCTAGCAGAAAACAATTATAAAAGGGATGATACTTTGCTTTGGAAAAATCATCTAGCAATAGCCTCTTCTTCCTTCCATCCAACAATAACCTCCTCATCCACACTTGCAACGATAGCCACCCATCGTCACCGTCCAACTCTCTGTCGAGCCCATCGTTCTGAACCCATCTACAACCTCCATCCAGCCATCACCCTCCTCCTCGAAACAACAACCTTGCCAAACCCTAGCCACATCGCCCTGTTTCACTCCCATCACAGCCACACAAACCCCTTCACCATCTTCATCTCTCTCTTGACCTCCTCCCTCCTTGTTTGTCCACTCATTATCTTCGCCACCCATCGTCACCGTCTTCATCTCTCTCTCGCCTGACTCTCTGATCGCCGCCAACCCTAGCCACATCTCATATTCCCACTCAGTCTTTCATCGTCCCATTTCCCTTTTCATAGCAACAAGGAGCAGAGATTAAAGAAGGAACAGAGATTGAAGAAGGAGCAGATCGAAGAAGGAAAAAGAGAAGAGAAACTTATTTATCTTTCTCTCTGCTATTAGCAACCCATCAGTCCTCTCAGTACCACCACGCACGGCGACAGTGTTTTGTTTATTCTCACATTTTTACTTATTTTAGTTTGATTATGGATTACTGTTTGAACATAATTAACATGTCTAGCTAAACTCCTCTTACTTAGGGGTGGATTCGAAGTCTCGAACATGTGTTTTATAAATTAATTGAATTTAATCTTCTTTGCTATTAGTGATTGTGTTTTGCTTAATTGCTTTATAGATAACTTTTCTTTGCATGTTTGTTAAGGTGGCCAACTTAGTAGCATGCTAGGATCTGGGGCTAGAGTATAGGAGAGTTTCACTTAATCGTTACAATTTTGTACTAATAAGTAGTAAACGCCAATGAACGTTGGTAAGGTTAAGTAAAAATCTAGGTAAGAACAAGATGTTAATCATACTTGTAATTGCCTAGTCTGTGTTCATATTTTTCACAAAACTTAATGATCTTGGATTGTTTATCTAACTTGCGATTCCCGATTAGATAGCATGATAAGAATAGTTTTAAAGCGATGCTAAGTTTAATTCAACGAACTTGGAAAAATAATAAGATTAATGCAGTGTTGATCACGATTAATCTTGAGCATTGTCTCTCACGAGTTAGCAAGTAATTATTGAAGATTTATTTATGAGCATATGTTTGGTGTGTGGAGATAAACCCTTAGCTAATTTTTCATATTTGCCATCCTTTTTAGTTTTATTATCTTTATAGTAATTTTCGTAGTTATTTTCATAGTTTAACTTAGAAAATCCAATCCCCCATTATCTACTTAATTAGGTTGTTAGTTGTCTTTTAGCTATTCTTAGTGTTAATTGGGAAACCCTCTAATCCCCGGTCCAGAATGATCCTTACTTATTCTATACTACAATCACAAAGCAGGGTATTAAGTTGTGTGCTACTAAAATAGCGCATCAGTAATTTTATCCCAAGTACATAGATGCTTAGTACGACCGTCCTCTTGGACATTCCACAAAAAGTTGTGAGCTATAGCATTTATACAGTTAGTTAACCACGAAGGGAGAAAGAAAGTTTGCATAGTATAGACTGGGATAGAATTGAGAACCGCTTTGATCATCACAGTTCCCCTTGTTTGGGAGTAAACTTTTCCAAGTCGCTAGCCCGTTCGAGATTTTGTCCATAAGGAAATGGAAATCTGCGGTTTTATGCTTCGAGAATAACAGGGGGATCATAGGTATACTTGGGGTTGAAAGCTTAGATCCCAAGATCTTGTTTATCATCTTTGCATACTTGGGGTGAACGTTGGAGCTATACAAAATAGAAGATTTATCGAAATTAGCTCATTGGCCTGAAACAAGGCAATATTGATGAAGAATGTCTTTAATCGAGTGGGCTTGGCCAAAGAAGACTGAGAAAAACAGAAGGTCGTCAATATAGAAAAGGTGGCTGATGGAAGGGGAATGGCGTCTGATTTATTACCTTTGAGAATGCCATTAGTTTTTACATGAGCCAACAAGCGAGAGAGAGCTTCGAAAATCAGGATAAAAAGATAAGGAGACAGAGGATCCTCCTGTCTTATTCCATGGGAAGGCTTTAACAAGGGCAGATGAGAGTCGTTTAAAAGGACCCGAAGGGAAGAAGTGGATATGCATTACTCGATCCATTCGGCAGAAAAAGCCAATTGTTGGAAGATTTGGAGAAGGAATGACCATTCAACCCGGTCATAGGCTTTAGCCATATTTATTTTAATTACCATCAAACCTTGAGATTTCCGTTTAAAATATTTCATTTGGAAGAAAGTTTCATGAGCTATACTAACATTATCAGATATGGATCGCCTTTTCAGGAAAGCTATTTGGTTAGGGGAGATTATGTTATCTAAAAAATGTTTGAGCCTGTTAGCCAGAATTTTGAAATAACCTTGTAGATAACATTACAAAGACCAATGGGACAAAATTTGTCCGGAGTGACACGATTACCAACTTTAGGCAACAAAGCTATAAAAGTTTCGTTTAGCTTTGGGTCCATCCGTTTGGTAGAGAAATTTTTTTGGACTACCGCAATAACATCCTGTTTGACAATATCCCAATAATGTTGAAAGAAGAAAGCATGGAAACCATTAGGTCCTGGGGCTTTGTGACTTCCAAGGGAAAACATTGTATCCTTAATGAGTTCCTCGTTGGGGACAACGAGAATAGACTCATTATCCGTGTCTGAGATAACCAGATGAAAGAGCTGAAGGATAGTAGGGTTCGGCTGGGGTTCGGATGATTGGAAAATATTAGAGAAGTAGTCAATAAGGACTTGACCAATAGCCTCGGTTCAGATTGCCAGTTATTTGCCTGGTCCTTAAGTCTCAGAATAAAATTGGATTTACGACGCATCAAGGCTGAGAGGTGAAAGAATTTGGTGTTTCTATCACCGTCAAAGAGTTGGGAGATACCAAATTTATTGAGCCAGAATAACTCTTCCCTAACCAAGAGTTCCGCTAAGCAGGTTTCTAAGATGGAAATGGCTGAAGCATTGTTCCTAGGGGGGGGCATTTTGAAGTTTATCTAGAGTGGCTTGGGTCTCTTGGATGCATACATGAATATTCTGAAAATCAGATTTGTTTCATCTAGTGAGGGCATGGCTAAGGTTTTTGATCTTGTTAAGGAAAATGTGAGCCTGAAAACCTTGCCATCGAGGGGACCAGGAATTGGACACTATATGACGACAACAAAGGTCATGACGAGTGCACGTGTGAAAGAATTTGAAAGGTTTTGTTGAAAGATTGCAATGAGAAACCAGTTGTAAAGAAATAACCTGATGATCTAAAGAGGGAACATGAATAAATCGGCAAGAAGCCGAAGGAAACAGGTCCATCCACTCCGTAGTAGCCAGAACTCTATCCAACTTAGCTTTGATGTCATGTTAATCCTGGCACTTATTGAACCAAGTAAACTGAGAACCTTTGAGAGGGAGATCCATGAGTTGATTAACATCTATTAAATTTTGGAAATGACTGAGAGTAGAAAAGGTGGGAGTAATGCCGCCTAAAATTTCTTTGGGATCTAGATAACACTGATATTTCCAATGATCACCCTCGGGAGGGGTTGACTATTATAAACCTGTAGCATAGTGTTCTAGAAGTGAACTCAGCGAGCCGAATTTGGTTCGCCATAGACAAAAAGAGCCGATCAGACATTAGTGGCATAGTAATAAAAAATAGTACAATTAAAATAATATTTACAAAACAAAAGAATGGTGAGATGAATATTTTCCTTCCAAAAGATAGCTATTCCTCTAAACTGTCCTAGCGCAGGAACTGAAAGCCCATGTTTAAAGTCGAGTCTCTGCTAGTACGGTCAATTGTAGAAAAACTAGCCTTAGTCTCATAAAGAAAAAATATATTTACATTGGACTCACGGGAGATGGTTTTTAAATTTTGGAACGTTTTGAAAAACCCTGCGCCTCTAACGTTCCAAGAAATGATCAAGGTGAAGGGGGCGAACTATCTGAGGTGGTTGCCTGAACCTGAGAAGAAGAAACTGAAGCTGAAGGAGGAATAGGAAGAATAGTGTTGACATCTGAGTCGACAGCACGAACATACTGTAATAGTGGGAATGTCAGAACATAAGAAGCTGTCCATACCAACTATATCAACCACTGTTGGAGGAATGGAATGATGAGTAGTCTCCTCAACTTGGACTGCCAGAATGACTGAGTTTCTTATTGCTACCCAGATCAGAAGGACATTCAGTACAGGAAACCAACTTACGTTTGCCCAATTGCAGGGCTACCTCGTGACGAACCTTTGCCATATTACTTAAACCCTGAAGTTGAAATTTTTTTCGCAACTTGGTAAGGTCCCTGTGACTTTGAAGAAGACACCGAAGTGTGCTTTGAAGCTGGAAGGGACGCCTTGGAAGGAGAGAGAGTCTGGACAGCTAATGCAGGTGTTTTTGCTTGCGCCGTAAGTGATTCTTCCTGAGAAACAACTTGAATAAAAGAAGAAGAAAAAATGTCTGATGTACGAATTGCAGCACCTGAGGAGTGGAGAGTTGAGCAGGTGGTGGCGAGTGTAGACGGGGGATATCGTATAAAATATAGTGGAAGCCGGAGAAGAGTGGTGTCGCCGGAGCTTTGCGTTGAGGATGAGTACTGATCTATTAAAGGGGATGGGGAGAAGATAAAGTGAAAAGTTGGGCCTGCTGAGACTAAAAATGCAGCCCAACTTGTGGAAAGAGGATATGCTCCTGAAGAGCCCATTATTGAAACAAGCTCTGATTGCTGAATTTGAGAGGCCCAAGAGAAGCCCGAAGCAAATCGTTGAAATGGGCCCAAAGCAGGCCCGCCATTAGTAACATTAGGCCTAAAAGAGGGAGCCCAAGTGTTGTGATCCGATGCTATGGAAGCAACTTGCTTAAGTGACGTCTGTCCAACATAGCTAGAAGTAGTGAAAGTGGGCCCCAGTGTGAGAACAATTATTTGATTTTGTTGATTTTTGCTGAATTACAAGAGAAATTTCTCCAAAAAACTAGAGAGCTAGCCCCTAGCGCTAGGACAACACAAAGGTGGCTTTCTATACGTGGGATTATGTTCAAATAGGCCTATTGGGCATCTCTAGGATGATGGAGGGTATTGGGCTTGCCCTGGCGCGGGCTTGGCTTGGCTCTCTAGACAAGTTCGAAATCTCTTGCTGGGTTGATTGAGAGTGAGCAGATGCATTAAATGCTTGAGAAAAGTGGGAAGATTTTTCACCCTCGAGTTGACAGGTGGCAGTTCTTGGGGGGCTGAGAGTGTATGAGACTCTGAGATCTCAGCGGAGTCCAAGACCTGTTCTGAATGGGTTTTGATTCGAGATCTTCGAGAGGCTGGTAGTAAAATGGACGCCGGTGATCGACCGAGCTCCAGGAACTGAAGTGTTTTATAATACAGAGGGCAGTGCTTCCCAAACACATGACCAATATAACCACAACAAAAGCAAAAGTACGAGGATCTTCATAACAAAAATGCTCCAGAAATTGCCTCACATTCTGAATCCCAAAGCTCTATTTTCATAAAACAGGGAAGAGTTTTAGTAATGTTGAGCCAAACTTTGAACCATATATATGGAATGCATGGATTTTGTAGTGAATTTGAATAAAGCTCCATAAGTTCACCAAAATTGGAAGCTAAAATTTGAAGGTCAGATTCCTCTATTTTGTTAGCAGGGGAACTCGTGGAAGCGAAACCAGCAAGGAACCTCTATAAAATCTACGTTTAGGTAGTTCTCATGCCACGGTTTGGGGATTACAAGCCATCCGAACAAGACCCATGGCCCTTAAAGCAAGCATATCTGACATTTCTGAGAACTGTACCAAATAACGTGTGTTATCCGGATCAGATCCCATTTACGAGCCATAATTTCTATGCTTACTTTTCAACTGAGATGCCATCCTTTTAGTAAGGACTTCTTGTCGCTGGCGTTGATGACAGCAATATTTGGCCACAATACAAAGGTGAATGGCTTCCCTGGAGCAGACATTACGACGAGTGAAAGGGGGAGTAGGCAGAGTCAAATTGCATTTGAGGTGTGTTTCAAGACTGAATAGTGGGCGGGAAAAAATGATGAGTTGCATATGGTATTTGGGAAGACGTGGAAGAAGGTGGAGGTGAGTCCTGTGACGGATGAGGAGTCGTGGAGGATGTTTGTAAACGAGGAATAGGAATCATAGTTTGAGAAGGTGAAGGGAGGAGAGGATTTGAAGGAAGAGGTGCAAGTGAAGAACCTGAGTAATCCATTTGAATAGCCCTGAAACAGAAATGGGTTTGCAAGATGGAGACTATGCGAAGTGATGTGCGTGGTGTAATGTTCATCAAATTGAGAGAGAGAGAGAGAGAGGTTGGGATTTAGAACAGAGGATCTTGATGTATTCAATATAGGATCTGAGAATTTATTATCGGTGGGTGAAAAGGGTGGCGGATGACTCATGGAGATGAAATGGGATGTGCAAGACGGCGAGAGGTAATGTCTATGTAATGATGAATTTGAAGATTAATGAGACCGTACTGCACCAAAGACCTGCAAAAGAAAACAACAAAATGAACTTACAGAACCATAACTAAGAGCATATCTTAGGAAAAGCTTCCTAATTAGAGAGAAGGGATATGGGGGAAGAAGAGAACAGGAAGATCAAGAAAGAGATTGGAGATCAATTTGAGAACAAGTAAAAGAGGAAGAAGATGAGCTAAGGGGCAAGTAGATCGAGTGAAGAAGATGAGCTTGGTTCACTGTGATTTAGAACCAGAAAAGCTGTGTTACCATTTGAAAACCAAAGTTGCTTTTACATGAGCTCTTATACTGTTTGAGAACATGAAACGACTCTCAGTAATATTAAATATAGCGAAAATGCTAATAAGGTTTTGTAATCAAGATGATGTGGCATGATTGTGAAAGAAAAATGAAATATCCAAAGTGTATATATGTATTTCGAGGTTGTAAAAAAACTTCCCTAATGATGCCATATCATCCTGATTATAAAACATGGTTGCAAAACTCGACTCCCTAGCCTCGCTCTAAATATATAGTTTAATGCAAGAATTACAAAAATAAATACATAAAAGTTAGAAACCTTCATCATGATCCTTCTTATGACATTCGACTGGATCTTTCAAGTCCTATTTATGTTATACATTTGTTGTTTCTTGGTAAATAGAAAGTTCAGTGAAACTTAAGACAAATTTGGCTTTTGATTCAGACCAATTATTTTATTGGGGATAGAATTACAGCTGAGATGAAAAAGAAGAGGAGAACAGAAGCAATCACTGTGGTTTCGTTTCTCAGTCGAGAAACTAATGACGCAGAGAAAGTTGACCGCCTGACTTGCCTTCATGATGTTATTATAAAGAAAATTCTTGCGTGTTTGCCAATGAAATTTGCATGAAGAACTTGCTATTCCTCCAAAAAGTTGATGCCATTTTCGAACTCCATTGCAAATCTTCACTTTGGCTGCAAAAAAACGTGCATTTGAGCCTGAGGATCAGGAGGGCTCCAGTTGATATTGTTGAGAGGTTCTTAGAGCAACATGATGGACCAATCAAAAGCTTCATGCTCCAGATTGATCTTCAGAAGGACACTAATGATCTTGATAGCTAGCTGGATTACTCTGATTATGGAAAATGGTATAGAAGATCTTGGACTTGAAATTCTTAATGGAATCTATGAGTTGCCTTCGTCTCTTTACAAATCTGAAACTTTTCGAGTGTTGACATTGTGGCACTGTAAATATAGATTACCTCCTAGTCTTACTGGTTTTGGATTAATTGAGACGATGTCAATAGGTTATATTTGTCTCTCAGATCACATCATTAGTTGCCTTATCTCCAAGTGTGCGGTTCTTCGAACTTTGACTCTCTGCTACTGCCGCAGGTTTAAGAAAATTGAGATTTTGATACCTGATAGCAGACTTGAATGTTTGAAGCTGGAACACTGCGATACTGCCATAACAATAAATGCACTAAACCTCCATACTTTGTATTACAGTTGTGCAGGGGCTGTACTGAACCTCCATTTGAAAGGTGCTTAATGCGATATCCTTTGGACGATTCAGAAAGTTAGGAATTTCATGATCATAAGTCATAACTACCGTTTTTATATTGGAGAAGGCTGAGGTTGAGGAATTATGTACTAAACAATTTGTCTAACATCCAGTCTCCTTCCCTAACGGGATGGGGACTTAAGGTAACATGTCTACTCTTCTTACATATGATTTGTCACTGAACATGAACTTAATTGCAAAAAATTTCTGACTGATGCTGTGCTGTTAGAAGTCCTTGGTTGAAGTTAGAGTTCCGAGAACCATGAGTTTGATTTATTGCGGTCTAGCAATGTTAACTCTTCAGATAGATTTGAGTCGCCACAGGGAGTTAAAAGCTCTCTCTTGTTGGCTTCATAGTTGCCCGAATCTAAGGGAGTTAATCCTGCAGGTAAACATATCATGCTATTAAACTTTGATGTGATTATTTCTGATACTGCTACTGTGGAGATGACACAACATGTTATCCATATAGATTGTCTTCATGGACTCCAATTGCCATTTATAATTTGGTTCATTAAGCTCTTCAGTGATATATAGGAAAAAATGATTCGAGGATGTGTTATAAATGTTATGAAATCCACCAAAATTTAGTTTCAAGAATGCTAGGCTTTTAAGCTCTTTATTCATTTGTTTATTTATTTTAACTTGTGGACTATATAAAAATGAGTATATCATGGTAGTGCCATCAGATTTTATGTTAGTTTGCAATCTGGTCCATTTAAAATGCCTGACCTCAATTCAAAGCTTCGTTTTTATTTATTTATTTATTGATCCGAGTACTTCATTTATATTAAATTTAATTTAGTATTTCTTATGCTTCCAGCTGGGTAATCATGTTGCTGATTCGAGATCAATGAAGAGTGTTAGAATCTAAGACAGACTATGATATGAGAAAGTTCTGTATATTTCATACTTGAGAATTGTACAATGTACATTGTTTATATAGACATTCTAATGTCTGATTAGCTAGCAAAACAAACTAACAGACAGCTTAACAAACTAACTAACTAATGTACACTTCTTGATTCCTCTGTTTATTGCTTAACATGCCCCCTCAAACTAAGTGTAGATGCATCTATTACACTAAGTTTGTCACGTAGCAATAAGAACCTGGAACGACCAACTGCTTTAGTGAAAACATTAGCAACTTGATCAGTGGCTTGAATATGACGGACATGAACAACCTTGCGAGCAACTTTTTCACGAACAAAATAAATGTCAATCTCAATATGTTTAGTTCTAGAATGAAGCACTGGATTAGCACTAAGCATGACAGTGCTCTTGTTATCACACCAGATATTTGGAGTTGAACAACCAATCCTCAACTCATGAAACAAAGTTTGCAGCCATGTTAATTCAGCTGTAACAGATGCTAGACTTCTGTATTCCGCTTCGGTGCTGCTTCGAGAGACAGTGCTTTGCTTCTTGGATGACCAGGATATGAGATTATCACCCAGATACACACAATAACCTGATGTAGATCTCCTATCATTAGGATCAGATGCCCAATCAGCATCACAGTATCCACTTAACCGAAATGAAGGAGTTGGAACAATGTGAAGTCCAAAGTTGGGTGTAGCCTTGAGATACCTCAAAATTCTTTTCACCACTCGCCAGTGTGACTCAAGAGGAGCCTGCATGAATTGGCAAACACGATTTACTGAATATGCAATTTCAGGCCTAGTAATTGTGACATATTGTAATGCTCCCACAATACTGCGATATAGCTGAACATCTCGGATAGGATCACTACCCGTAGCAAATAATTTCTCCCCACCACTCATGGGAGTAGGCAGTCCATTAGCATACTGCATCTTGGCTCTACACAAGAGGTCACCAATGTATTTGGACTGAGACAAAAACAACCCATTGATAGTGTGCTGCACTTGAATACCAAGGAAGAAATGAACAAGTCCTAAGTCTTTTAAGGAGAACTGAGCATTCAGCTGTTGGATGATTTGGGACACAGAATGAGAGTCAGCACCAGTGATGAGTATATCATCAACATAGACAAGAAGAAAAATAGGAGAGGGAGTATGTCGGATGAACAAGGATGAATCAGACTTTGTAGACTCAAAACCAAGCATGAGAAGTGAATGTTGAAGCTTGTCAAACCATGCTCGGGGAGCCTGCTTGAGGCCATATAAGGCCTTATGAAGCTTGCAAACAGCCTTAGGTCGTGAAGGATCTATGAACCCAGGGGGTTGCATCATGTAAACCTGCTCTTGTAGATCCCCATTCAAGAAGGCATTGTTGATATCTAACTGGAATATAGACCATCCATATGTAACTGCCACTGTGAGCATAACTCGTATAGTAGTTGGCTTCACAACTGGACTAAAGGTCTCTGAATAGTCAAAGCCAGCCACCTGTTGAAATCCTCTAGCCACTAACCTGGCTTTATACCTGTGCACAGTGCCATCAGAATTATGCTTAACCTTGAGAAGCCATCGACACCCAACTACATCTCTATCTTTGGGAAGATCCACTAGAGACCATGTATTATTTCGAAGTAATGCCATATATTCATCTTGCATCGCAGACATCCAGTGTGGAGTGTCCAAAGCTTCCTGAAGACTAGATGGGGCAGTAGTAGAAGCCATGTAAACTTTGGGTTTGTAAATGCCTGCTTTCGACCTTGTGAGCATAGGATGACCAGGAGCAGTAGTAGGAACAGGGGTAGGAGCAGTAGGTAACAAAGCAGGACTAGACATAGACTGTGATGTGCCAGTAGCAGGAGGAGTAGTAGTAGGATTATTGACTGGACTGGAAAAAGAACTAGCATCAGGATGACATGAAGGAACCAGTGGACTAGAAGAGGGATTCTGATCAGGAATAATAATGACAGCAGGAGTAGGAAAAATAGCAGTAGGAGTGGAGGTAGGAAGACTGTGCCATTTGACATATGGAAAAGAGTATTCATTGAATAGAACATCACGAGAAATATAAACTCTGCCAGTAGAAGACAGACATTTGTATCCTTTGTGCTGTAGACTATAGCCAAGGAATACACATTCATCTGATCGAAATTGAAGTTTAGTAGAATTGTAGGGCCTGATATTAGGGAAACAGGAACACCCAAATACTTTGAGATTATGATACTCAGGAACTTTGTTATATAGAGTTTCATATGGTGAACGACCTCTAAGAACAGCAGAAGGTACTCTATTTAGAAGAAAAACAGACGTTTTTACTACTTCATCCCAGAATTTCATGGGAAGTGATGCATGAGCAAGAAGAGTAAGGGCAGACTCTATGATGTGTCTGTGTTTCCTCTCAGCCACACCATTCTGTTGATGTGTAGTTGGGCAGGCAAGTCTATGCTGGATCCCATGTTGAGCAAGCAACTTTGAAATAGACCTATACTCCCCTCCCCAATCAGACTGAACACTTTTGATGGGAAGACCAAACTCTAACTCAACTTGAGCTTTAAATTTAAGGAAAGTGGAGAAAGCATCAGACTTATTTTGTAATAGAAAAACCCAAGTGAAACGACTAAAAGCATCGATAAAATGAATGTAATACTTGAACCCAGATGAAGAGGTGGTAGAAGCAGGTCCCCAGAGGTCAGTATGAATTAATTCCAAGGGTTTTGTATACACAGTAGATGACTTTGAAAAAGGAAGTTTATGTATTTTGCCTAAGCAGCAAGAGGAACAGAGACTCATATTGTCATGTGTAGGAACTGAAATGTTACAAGTAGTAAGTATGGTTTTGACCAATGGAAAAGACGGATGGCCTAACCTAGCATGCCACAACCACAAAATATCAGAGGACTTAGCAGCATGATAACTAGAATGACAGACATTCTGAGTGACTAATTGCTGAGAAAGATCAGAATGCTGAAATGAATGTAGCGGAGAACTGTTGAACTGCTGAGAAGGACTATTGAAATACTGAGAAGAATTGCTGAATTGCTGAGAAGTATGCTGAGTGGGACTACTGGAATGCTGAGCAGATTGCTGAGCAGCATGCTGAGGACTACTGAAATGTTGAGCTGAATGCTGGGCAGATTGCTGAGCAGCATGCTGAGGACTACTGAAATGCTGAGCTGAATGCTGAGCAGCATGCTGAGAAGATTGCTGAGCAGAATGCTGAGCATGCTGGAAAGAGTACTGAGGACTACTGGAATGCTGAGCAGAATGCTGAGAAAAGTGCTGAGACGAATGCTGAGTAGCATGCTGAGGACTACTGGAATGCTGAACTGACTGCTGAGGACTACTGGAATGTGGAGTATAGTGCTGAGCAGTATGCTGAGCACGATGACTAGGATGCTGAGAATACTGAGGACTACTGGAACAATGAAGAGAGTGCTGAGCAGTAAGCTGAGCAAGACAACTAGAGTGCTGAGAATACTGAGGACTACTGGAATACTGAGAAGAGGGCTGAGCAAGACATTGCTGACCCGTACTACTACTAGAATGCTGAACTTGAGAGGCAGACTTTTCATCAGAAAGAACCATTGACGGAAACACATATAGACCTCCCTTAAGTGTCCCTTCCAGAAGAATTTGTTGTGTGACCTGATCCTTGACAAAATAGATATCAGGATGAAACTCAAAGAAGACATTGTTATCCCTAGCAAACCTAGACACACTCAATAAATTCTTGGTTAATTGAGGGACTTGAAGAATATTTCTGAGATGTAAAATTCTAGAAGAATGCTGAGTAATAAAAGAGGACTGACCGATGTTTTCAATTGGTAAAGCAGTGCCATCACCCACAAAAAGTTGCTCATTGCCATGATAAGGCATGGCATTCATCAAGTTTTGAGGTGTGCAATGATCAGTGGCTCCTGAATCAGGATACCACCTAGTATCAGTGGTAGTCTGCATCTGAGGTGTTGAAACATTGGCTTGTATCTGAAATGGAGAATCAGCTCTCCAAGAAGGATGAGGAGATTGACTTGTAGACGCAGAGAAGACCTGCCTTGGATTTGATGATTGAGATGAAGAACCAGAACTCCATGGACTTGAAACAGATTCATCAAACCTATTGTAACATTTTAATGCAATGTGACCAAGTTTGCCACAGATTTGACATTGAGGACGAGTTGATTGAGAACTAGCGCCAGATGGCCGAAAATTTCTTCCAGATCTGGCACCTCTGTGATTGTGAGATCCTCTAGACTGAGGTCTCCAACTGTGTGAGCTGGACACAAAAGACCTGGGTGAAGGTCTGTATGTAGACTGAGCCAAATTGACAGAGATGTCAAGATCTTTTGTATGTCTCTCAATTCTAGCTTCTTGAGCAAGTAGAAGAGACTCTATTTCAGCGACACTATACTCGTCAGATCTTGAACTTACTGAAACCACAAAAGTGTCATAAATTTGTGGTAGACCATCAAAGATGGCATTGACATAATCTCTAGAAGACAATGGATGTCCGACTGATGCTAGTTGATCAGTAATGGCTTTGAGTTTCAACAAATAGGCATTGATGGACATGTCGCCTTTCTTGAGATGTTGTAGTTGATTCCTAAACTGAGAAATCTTGGCTACTGTCTGTGAGTTGAAGAAGACCTCAAGAACTTGCCAAACATGTGCTGAGGTTAGACATCCTACTAACCTGGTAAGTAGAGACTCTGTCATGGAAGAAAGTAGCCATGATAGTAGTAATTGATCTTGCTGTTCCCAACTAACAAATTCAGGATTAACACGATTGCTGGCTTGATCTTCATTAGAAAGAAACTGTGCTGGAGATGAGTCTTTTGCAAGAAATCTTTGAAGCTTGTGTCCTCTAATGGTTGCCAAAACTTGCTGTTTCCATAGTAAGTGGTTTTGTTCACTCAGCTTGACAGACAATGCATGTGTGAACATGACAGGTTTAGACTCTGCTGAAGCAGAGTTAGAGAATGGTGTAGCACTAGATGATGTTGCATCTGCCATTAGACTAACTATGATAAACTGAGAAGAAGGAGATGAAGAGACGACTGCTCTGATACCATGTTAGAATCTAAGACAGACTATGATATGAGAAAGTTCTGTATATTTCATACTTGAGAATTGTACAATGTACATTGTTTATATAGACATTCTAATGTCTGATTAGCTAGCAAAACAAACTAACAGACATCTTAACAAACTAACTAACTAATGTACACTTCTTGATTCCTCTGTTTATTGCTTAACAAAGAGGAACCCTATGGAGTATGAATGCCTGCATACTCTTGAACTCATTGAGGTGAACTTGAGCAATTTTAGTTTAGATATTTGTGATATTGCCAATCACGAAGGGGTTGAAGAGTTCAACAAATTCTTCTTGGGAAGCACAAAACAGTTGAAGAAGATGACATTGTTGAATTAGAAGATGCAATGGGGATGGGATCATGAAGGTGAAGATATTATGAAGATGCCAAGGGCTTCTAGAGATGCCATAATTGAAGTCAAGCATTCTGACAGATACTATTGAGCATGGTTCAAATAATATTTTCATTGTCTGTCTTCAGACATTTCAATGTTTTCACGATCTTTTTGGTTTGACTTCTGTCATTTTGTTTCTCGGCTAATCTGCTTTTAGGGCCTAATCTGCGGTTTCATGACAGTATCTTTGTCGTTTTGCTACATTCTGTGGTGTTTCCTGTTGAGTTAAATACACTACTTTCTTTTTTGCATTCGTTGTTCTTGAATTGAATAATTCACTTTCATTTAAAGCGAGGGTGATCAGTTTTTGCGATCCTTCTTTTTTATTTTCATGTTATGGTACTACTACTACTACGTCCATATACTGGACAATAATGTTTATTGCAATAGTTTGATCTTCATTGGAAAACATTGAGATTGTCTGTCTACTTCATCGGAAGTTGTTTATTAAGAAGCATATTTAGAGGGGTGACTTGACGACTCATTTAGCCGGACTTAATTGATTGCATATATGTAGAAGTCAGTTACAATGTGATGGTTCACATGTTGTCTGATACTTATTTGTTGTGCCGAGGGTGTGCAAACCTCCACACTTTAATACGAACAGATTCGGATGTGGTAGACTTTAACAAGAAAATATACAAACGTAATAACAAACAGAAAATTAAACCTGGAGAGACACTGGCATTATGTGTTTGGCCAATTTCCCACCTCTACCTGAGTAAAGATAAAATTTCATTGCAATAAGAACAACAATAAAAGTTAAAGCAGATGATGTTAAACATAAATTATTACATGAAAGATTGTATTGTATTAAAAAAAATAAAAAAATCTAAGATGAGTATGGGCATTGGTCATTGATGCGTCCAAATTTGTTCTCCTCAAGATCTGGCCTGCGAAACAGGGTTAGATTGCCAAAGACCACTTAGTTGGTGGCCGAAGTCACTCTGATGCTTAAGTCAACTGAGGAAGAAGATGAACTGTGACAAAGTATAGTTGTATGGTTTTTCGTACCTCCCTCATCTTTTCTCTCATTTACCTTATATAATAAAAGTAATTAATTTTGTACGTGACTTAAACATGCATGCGCAATGAAGGGAGACGTTTCTCATAATGGTCTCCTCCTTAATTGAGATGCGTCCTTGGGGGACAAATATCTGCTATAACTTGTCTCCTTCGCAACGTCTCTGTTATCTGGGGAGAGATTCGTTGGGTTTGAAGTCTGGACCTTTAACCTGGATCGTGGTTTATTACTTAGTGATCAGACCTGTTAATTGTCCCTAATGAGAGATGTTTTATGCCACGTGTTTGGCTATGATCAAAGACTGTTTGATGTATCATCAACTATTCCCCCTAGTTAGTGAGCTGACCACTAACTGTGCGGCGGTGGGTTATCAAGGTTCATCATAACTTCTCTGCGCAATATTTAATGTCGTTAAAAACTGTCGAATCAATGGCCACGATTTAACTACTACTCCACTACGCCACCAATCAACTTGTTTTCGCGTGATTTTAGGGTTTCGTGCATCTATCATTTCATACATGATTTCCCATTGCCTTTCTTTTCGCTGTCTAATCCTATGTAATGGCGTTAGAAAGTTGTGTTATCTTCTTTACACCATTTTTCATTTATAGAACTTGTTTTTCTTTTTTCCTATCGCTTTCCAAGTCAACAATTTTTTTACCATGAATCCTAAGAAATCTCTGAGTGCAGATCATTTGACAGCCTGTGTGGGGTTATTCGATTCGATGCTGACAACCCAGGCCACCTTGGATGACCTCCGTCATGCCTATTATATTCCGTCCGACCATCTCGCACTGCTAGGAGATGGTGATAGCCCTATCCAGCCAAAGGCTGATTTACATAGCCCTGTACCCTGAAATGTTTAGGGTTGGTCTCCGTTTCCCAGTTTCAGAGATCATATGCTCTTATCTGGATTTGATCGGTATTTATCCTGCTCAGTTGGGTTTTAATGACTGGAGTTTCTTGGTTGGTACCTTGGTTAAGGCTTTGCAGGCTGGGATCCGTTTGAACGATAATCTACTGCATTCTTTATTGACGTTGAAGTTCAACAAGAATGTTGTCTGCTATCTGATTTTGCCTACTTGTTTGGGCAAGCCTAAGGATGATTTCAAGTTCTTGTAGAGAACCTGGTTCTACGCTTCCATGAAATTTGGGTATTTCAATGTTGACGATAAATCCATTCTCAGGTCGTTTAGGAACCTCGGGAACTTGAACGACTTGCAACTGACTGCAGAAGAATAGTCGACGAAGGCTTGATTCCTTTCCCTTCCTTGGATGCCGTTGGAAGATGTGCTCCAGGTGGAGGTTGTTGACGAGAGTGGCCTCTACGATCTTAATGTTCCAGAATGATCGTTGGTTGTTTATGAACGTGACTCTGGTGTCATTGTTGCTGAGGCTGGTTCTTCTGCTGGCGTTGGTGGTTAGGATGCGGATCTGATCACGAGGAAGAGGAGGGCTCTGAAGCCTCCATTCCTTCCAATAGGAAGGTTGTGAGTGGTTTGGTCGATGTTGGTCGGCTTACAAAGCGAAAAATGATTGTTGGGTTAGGTTCTTCTGCCAGAGTCATTTCTTCCACGAGGAATGTTCCGATTGCCCTTCCTCGTATGGTTTTGGAGAGGGGAGTAAGTCCCAATCGTTATATTATCCATAGATCAGGAAATAAGAATTACAGTTCTTTGAGAAGAACCATGAGGATGAATCCCATTTTGTTGCTCAAGAAGATGACGAGATGCAACTGGCTTTGCCGAAGAGTTGGGAGGAAGTTTCTTGTCCTCGTGCTCTGCTAAGAAGGACCTCCTTGCTTATGCTGGTGTGACAAACATCAACAAGGTGTCAGATGGGGATGCTCGTGTCTTTTCGAATAAAATGACATAGCTTGCGTTGAAGAAGTCTCGGGATCCAAACGTCGAGCTGTCTTTGGATGACTTCGAATACGATCCGACTTTTGATGAGGCTGTTGATCAGGGTCAGAGCTCAAGGTCTCCTCCTCATGTTGATTCGAGTATGAAGCTGTTGTTTGACTCTCCTCCTTTCCATCCAGTGTTGTCTATTGTTGTTCTTTCTACTGACAAGAAGGGGTGTTGTTGTTCCTTCTACTGACAAAAAGGGGGAGGCCGGTGTGTCCATCCTCGCTGGTGCCTCAGTCACTAATGGGTTACCAAGGGTGGCTCCTCAGTCATCCCTGACCCTTTTGTGCTCAATCCACAAGTCATCTGGAAGGAGCCCCCATCTATAGGGCTATCCGTATCAATATGGATGGTGGGTTTTCATGGCACATGGAGATTGGCATGCAAGATAGTGCACTCAATCATATCAACTCATGGCATCAATGCTTGGAACCAGCTGACGAGTCCTCCAAATTGTTGCACCAAGCACATGGGGAGTATCTTCCACATTTGAGTTGCAGAGGGAAGAAGAGATGTTGCCCTTTGAAACATATCTATAATACATAACTCCTTGCCAGTCAAGCTTTGGTTGGGTTTTGAAACTTTTAAATCACATGGGTGTTTCCTTTGTGTTGTTGTTTTAGAGTTGGGATCTTATTCCCTTAGGGATTTTTAGATGATGTTTGCCGAGGATAAATGAAGGAGGGATGAAAATAATAATACAAAAGGAGATTGAGTTCTCTACTTGGGTTTCACATAGAAACTTGATCTCAATCAGGTATGACGATCCATTTCTTTATTTAATAAGAAAGAACCATTTTATTGTTTAGTAAGCTTTGGACATATCAATTTTGATAGCCATCAAACCTTGTTTTTTCTTACGACTATGCTTGTAACACTCCTAAGTTTCATAAAACTAATTTATTTTATTTTGCATTTAATAAAATAAGGTTACATTTAATTGAATTTAAATTTCAAAATTTAGGGTTTTATTTGATGAGTTTAGAAGGTGGGTGCTTTTAAAAGATCAATGGGGGCGAATAACCACCCACCTTATAAAGAGAAAAAACCCTCTTTTCTTCTTTCTCCTTCTTCCCTTCTTTGCGTTTTTTTCTCTCTTCTTCTGTTCATTGGCGGCGAGGACACTCTCTAATCGAGCGTCGCAGTCGATCCCACCGCCCCGAAATCCTCCATCTCTCTTCTTTTTCTCCTTCCTGTTTGATTTCATCACCAAAAAGAACAGATTCGCACAAATAGGGAGAGCTCGATCGGACAACCCAGCTCCGATCAATCTTTTGGCGGTGCGTGGTGTTGTGGCAGAGAATGGTCGATGTGGCGATTAGAATGGTGAGTTTATTTTTCATCTTTTTTTTGTGATCCTTTGTTTTAATTTTGTGAAAATTTTTGTTTTGTGGGTTAGGCAGAATATTGAGTTTTGTTTGTAATTAATAAAGTTTTAAGACTTGGAGAGTGTTGAGGGTTTGATATACTTGAAATAGGTATTTGTATTTGAGTTGATTTGGTATAGAAAATATTCGATTTTTGTGTGTGGGTGTTGGAAAACTGAACTTTGAGTCCATTCCAGCTTCCAACATTAGTCTTATTTGGAACTTCCAATACGTAAAACACAAAGAGAGAATACAATTTAAAGGAGCTGAATGAATTTTTGAATAGAACTTCTAGGTAAAACATATTCTAAACCTTTTTTATGTATTGTAGTTTATGCATGCAACATCAAAACTTGTCAGGATACCATTTAAAGGAGCTGAATGGATGTTCAAATAGAACAAGTTCAAGTAGAACAAACTAATATTTTTTCTTAATAGGCCCTTTTTAGTTTTTATGTTTTCTTTATTATACCTACAACATGATAACTTTTAATAACAACTTGCTTTGTTTTTAGCTCCCAAGCATATAAACAGAATTGAGATTGTTAGGCTGATAGAATAATGTTTTCCGGATTGAAAAGGTGTGACTAGGGTGCTTTAATTAACGGACATCGATGTTATCTATGGTTCTCAGTAGTTTTTTTTAGCTAGATTTATCTCATTTTATCTAAAATGAGACAGTCAAAAGCATGCACCTTCTGGTGATGTTTCCTGTGTTGTCTGTACATGTTAGCATTAAGTCATTGGAGGTTATTGAATGAATTCATTTAGCTCACTGATGCATTCAGTCTAAAGTCTGCGCTTTCTATCGATGTTTTCTATGAATTCGTTTGTGTAGAAAATATGCTTTCACACTACATACTTTTGATGCTAGCATTACAAGCATGTCTACCATCTTGTGATCATCCAGAAGTGTGTGTTTTACATGATTGGGTGACAAATCCAAGAAAGAGAACCATGTTTTCTTTCTCAATGTCCAGGTAATGAATCCAAGAGAAATCATAGAACATTCCCCGCCGATATTGTCACATGCTCATGGATTTGAAAATTAGGAGAAATATGTGTAAGCTCATTCATCTGAGTTGTGTGATCCATCCTAAAGAAGCTATTGATGAATCCAATGATAATAAGCCAGATAATGCTAACGCAGGGGGTAGTAGTACAGTGGAATCAAAGGGAGAAACATCATTTTCATATATGCTAAGACAAGAAGCTGAGAAATATTTCGGGTTGGCCCTTGGATTTTCTAGAAGAGACGGAACAATCAATAAGTTGTAACTGACAATATTGGGAGAACCTAAATTGAATTTAGGCTAGATTTAGTTGGAGCTTTTGATGGCTTTGGCTGGAAGCAGACATTGATTGCCGCTTGTTTAGAAGTTGCAAATTGTACGCGTGTCTTGGTCAATATTGCATCTGTCTTTCTTTTTATATTAGTGTGGGTTTGTGATTGAATGCCCAATAAATTGTCTTGATTTCACTCTATCTCTTGATTTGATCAGTGAAGTGTGGGTTTGGCTAGTTTGGTTCCATTCCTTACTTTTGTTTGAGTGGATGTCTTTAGACTTATTTGGGAAAGGGGTAGAACATAACTTTAGTTGGTGTTATTTGCGAATTTGCGTGTTTGGGCTTGGATATGTTTTGATCATGCATGTTCTTGATATACTTTTGCATTTACTTTATAGAAATTGGATCTACCTCATTCTAAGTGATTGTTGCGAAGGAAACTCTGATTGAAATATGTTTGAGGAATTAATTTGTGAAAAACTTATATTTTGATGAGATCAGTTTGAATAATTATATTCTTCTGCTAATTGACTTGTAAAGGAGTCTAAATTCCTTGCATTGCATGGGTTTTGATCCTCTTTTTGTTATCGAAAGTTTATATATATGAAATGCTATGTTTCCCCAAAAGTGTGGGCAAAGATTGTGGATTGAATTTTGAATGACAAAATGTCATTGTGGAGGAATTCTGAAATATCAAAAACAAATGATATTGTTAAACTTTGACTCCCGAAAATTTAAATCACTTGGAATTGTATCACTTAGAACTACTACACCTCTTTGGTTTATTATTTTCCCTATCTTACTAAAGAAACCAAATAACCTGCGGGTTGTCTTGCGGAGGTGGGGCACCCATTTCTTACTAGAGAAACTAAAATAATCTTTGGGTTAGTCTTGCGGAAATGAGGTGAATTTGTATGCCTAAAATAGGCTTTGATATTTATCCGTAAAAAATGTGACGTGACTTTATGCGCATTGATTGCCCAAGAGTGGCTTCTTGTTACTCATATAGTTAGGAGTATCCGGTGACTTCACAAAGATTCAATGGAAGGAAGGAGCTCTTCTCTGCCCTCAACATGTTCGGGAGAAAGCCAAAGAGATTTGGCAGAACCACTTAGTTGGAATCTTTCTTGAAAAGCCCCCTGCCTTCGGTTTGGTGAGAAATGCAGCAGAAAGGAGATGGAAACCTAAGGGACACATGGAGGTGAGCTTCAATGGCGATTTCTACTTCTTCAAGTTTACGAACAATGAGGACAGAGATGCGGCTATGGAAGCTGGTCCTTTCATGCATGCCTATATGTGATGTGTCCCCACTTAGGCATGGATGACGAAGAAGTCCTCCTTTATATGAGAGAGGCATATGGGCATGTATGTTCGGCACAGAGGTGGTGCGAATGTGGTATTATCTAAGTGATCAATCCGTTAAAAGATGAATCAAATTCAAATAAAATTGAATAAATTACGTTTACATTGTTTCTAACCTTTTTTCATGCAGGATGACAAGTCCACTAATATTTCTGCAGGTTAGACTTGCCATAGTCATCTTCTACAGTGTAAGTATAAGTAAATGAATTTTTACTTAATTGGGATGATGATATGATGGCCTCGACGAGGAACTAATTCTTTGAACCGTGTTTTCTTGCATGACACCTTTGCCTCGTTGAGGAACTACCTATTGGTGTGATGGTTTGTTGTTTGTGTTTAGCTTGATGTTTATCACGTGCGAGTTTATTGATTTTGGGATGAAAATTACTCACACCGGCTTTATTGCTGACCCTAGTGAGCTTTTACTTCTTGGGTACATTCCTTTGGAATGTAGCCGATTAGCCTTTCAGGTTTAGAGATTTTTGAGCAGCGTTACTGGAGTTTCGTTAGTGGGGCTAGCAAGGTCAGAGTCTTTCCGGGTTAAAGTTTTTATTTGTTTCAGTAATTTAATTATGTTTTAGTTGTTGTTGCTAATTGTTTATGTTGTTATTGAATTTTCACGTCCCGAGTTTTGGGGAACGGATAATCCTACGTGGATTTTAGGATTTTCGTTTTCTTCGAAAATCGGGGCGTGACAATGCTTCATCTAGAAAAAGCTTCATGAGCAAGGTTGACATTATCCGAAATGGACCGGCCTTTGAGAAAAGCTCCCTGATTTGGGGAGATGATATTGTCGAGCAAAGGTTTCATACGATTGGCAAGGATTTTAGAAATGACCTTGTATATCACACTGTAGAGATCGATAGGTCAAACTTTATCAGGAGTTGAGGGATTCGACACCTTAGGGATCAAAACTAAAAATATTTCATTAAGTTTGGGGTCTAAAGTTCGAGAAATGAAAAAATTATTGACCACCTCATTAAAATCCTTTTTAACTATGTCCCAGTAAAGCTAAAAAAAGAAAGCATGGAAACCATCTAGACCAGGGGCTTTGTGACTGCTCATGCTAAAAATGGTTGAACGAATCTCTTCTTCATCAAGAGTCTCAAGGAGCATCTCGTTGTTTATATCTGAGACAACAGGAGTGAACAAGGACAAGATATCCTGATTAAGCTCCGAATGCAAGGATTGAAAGATGGTATCAAAATACCTATTAAGGATTTGCCCTACCGATGAGCTGGTGGATTGCCAATTGTTTGCCGCATTTCAAAGGAGAATAATATGATTTCTTTTATGGCGAAGCAGGGATGAGAAGTGGAAAAAATGAGTATTTTTATTACCATCTCGAAGCCAGGATTCGCCTGACTTATTTCTCAAAAAAATTTCTTCCCTATAATAGAGCTTCGAGAGACGATATTCCAAGACTTAGATAGCAGAAGCATTAACCGAGGAGGGAGGAGAATTTTGGACTTTGTCCAAATCAGCTAGGGTTTCTTTGATGCTTTGATCAATATTCCGAAAAACCTCCTTATTCCATCGATAAAGTTGATAATTGAGTTTTTTAATTTTTACATGGAAATTATGAGCAGGGGTAGGATGATGATTGGAAGCCCAAGAAGACTGAACTAAATGCTGACTGCGAGGGTCTCTGGTCGACATATGAATGAACTGGAAAAGCTTTGGGCAAGAGTTGTGCCAAGACACCAGTTGCAAGGAGAGAACTCTATGGTCTGAAGTTGAAGTATGAATAGACCTAGCCAAGGCCGAAGGGAATAATTCTATCCAGTTAGTGGAACCAAGGATTCTACCAAGTTTAGATTTGATACCATGGCTATCTTTTATCTTGTTATTCCAAGTGAAATTAGACCCATTGAGAGGAAAAATATATAAGGTTGTGTGAGTCCATGAAGTTTCTAAGGTGTTTCACATTTGAGGCTGTGACTTTCTTGCCACCTAACTTATCTTCTTGTGAAGCAATGGCATTTTGGTCTCCAATAACTATAATAGGAATACGTAGTAGTGAAAAAACATGAGAGAGAGTGCCCCGGAAAGGTGAGCGGAGAAAGGGGTTTGGTTCTCCATAAGGAAAAATAATAGACCAAATTTCATGAGCCTAAAAGCCATCAACAATGCAGTAAAAATAGTATTTACAAGAAGAAATAATATTTAAATGCATACCTTTTCAAGAAAAAACAAGACCACCTGAAAACTCCATATTTATAGCCTAGTCTCCTGCGTATGCGTTCCATAGTAGATAAAAATGATTTTGTTTCGGAGATGAAAATAACATCGAGATTTGACTATTGGGAGAGGGCCTCAAGGGATCTGAATGCGCAGGGCATCCATATGCCCCTTGCATTCCAACGGATAATTATGGCAACGTGGGCGACCCTATTGCGGCGACCGCCTCTTCCTCAATGGTGGTAGCTCGATTAGTGGATGACTGGCTAGAAGACTTTGTTTGACTGGACTGAGAACCGAACTCTGTGGCTTTCTAGAGGATCTCTGCACCTATAAGTGTGGGTAGACCTGGTGGTGGTTGATGGGCATGGGCTTCTACCTTATAGCTTAGGGGGGCAACCTTAGCTTTTTATGAAATTTCACTAAACTAACAATATTTGCAATCTTGCCCCCCTTTAAAATTTTAGATTGCCCCCTCTCATAGATAATAAAATACAAATATACACAAAATGGCAAACCCTTCGCAAGTTCACCTCTCCGCCTTCTCAATTGCCCAAAATGATTTCGACAAAGATCGATTTTCTCCAATCCCCTCCAATCACACAAGATGATTTCAACGGAGATTGATTTCTCCAATCGCACAATACGATTTCGATTAGACATAGATCGATTTATGGAGGTGGTCTTACTCTCTCTCTTGCTTGTTTGCTCCTCATCGACACTCTTCAGTCTTCACGGTAGCTTCCTTCAGCTAAGCAATTGGACGGTAACATTCTTAATATTAACAGTTGTCCACCAATTGTAGCTCAGTTAATCGGACATCAACTTTCCTTGAAAGAGGTCGCAAGTTTGAGACTCACCAGTTAAGATTTTGTGAGTTTTCATCTGATTATTAGAAGCACATGTGCTTTGTCGTGGATAAACCATCTTCATGCAAGGTGGAGACAACGGGCCGAAACGAAAGCAAGTCTCCCTACGAGATAAGGGCGACGAGGATATTAAGTGGCAACAATATTGTAGCATTCGAGCCTGATTTGGTAAACCCTATAGGGTTAGTTAAGCTGCAGTTTAATCATATTTATTTATTTATTTTAAGAATTAAATTATCTGTGATTTTTTTTTTGCCCCTTTATCTGCAATCCTAACTCCGCCCCTGTTGATGGGGAGGATCAACTGATCTGTTCTGAAGACTCTGTGAGCTGAGTAGGCCATTCTGCCTCTGCTGGCATGCTAGCCAGCGTTAATGACGTGAAGCATGAGAGACTGCTAGAGTGTCGTGGCTGAGATTCCAAGTCTCGAAAAGTGACTCCAATCACTGGGCGCTTACTCATAGTCATGAATCCACCTTCCTGAATAGAATCAATCTTACGCTTCCCTTTTGCTGACCACAAAACAATTGATTTGCTGCTCGAAGTATTGTTCATAGTGCAATGGATTTGAGCAACATTTTGAGGTCGTCTGGTGGGTGTAGAAGATCCTTTGTTCAAGCGTTTGGCCTGCATTCTTAATATAGTTCTCTTTTGTGTTGCTCGAAGATGGGCTGCGAGATCAATTTGTTGCTGAGATTTCTCAATGAAACTATGTTGTTCGACACCCTTTGTATCTAATTTGGAACAAAAACCATACGAGGAAGGGAACTGAGCTTGTTGGGTTGCATCCATGATGACTCCAGGTTGCTTAAAATTGACATCACTGTGATCCAAGGATGGTGGCTCCGTTGTGAAGGACTCCAAGATTGCATTAACTATCGGAGAAGGAACCAAAAATTTGTTTTGTTACTGACTTTGTAGTGCTCAGATGGAAGCTAGCATTCGAATGGATACTATCCATTGATTGATTCATATCAAGGTGTGCCTGCCACAGTGTTTTGCATGGAGTTTTTTGTCTGTTCTGAGCGAGAATCCCTTTGAAACTGATGAGGACAAGGAGAGGAAGCACAAACATGTGAGTCGTAGGGCCCATGGGCCATGTCTCGTCAGCTTTAGCAACAATGGGCTCAGATTTCCTGTTAACCCATATGTCCAAGAAATGATTTTGTTCGTTGCACAGAACTGTGATCTCTGCCTGGAATGAGGTGAACTGATGGGGAAGTGGTACTTGTCGTAATGAGAGCAACAATATGAACAAATGCTTTGCTAATTTTGGTGAAGCCAGGTAGAGCATTGGGATCTGAGGGTTGGGTTGGGTTTGTTCTGTTGGAGTTTGAGAGTTTAATAATTTAGAGTAAGGGGTAATGGAAGAAGTAATTGCATGTTGGGAATGAAGTGATGGCATTGAAGGTGAAGTGGAGAAGGCTGTTGAGTTTGTGATAAAGTTGGGTTGTGACATGTGGGGATGTTGGGTATTCAAAGTGTTGGGCTGCGACACATGGGGTTGTTGGGAATTTAATATGTTGGGCTGAGTCATGAGGGTGTGTTGGGTGTTGATTTGGGCCGAGTTTGACTCCTGGTTGACTGGGTCAATTCGAGCTCCCTCCACTGTTGAATTAAGATCAAATTGTAGTGGAGTGTGTTGATGAAAGGTCTGTGTGGGGTCGGTTGCAACCAAAGAATTGTGCATCCGAGGGCTTTACATAGTGGAACCGTGAGTAAAATAAGTACCTTGCATATGTTTTGATCTATCAACATCATGGTCAGTGATGACCGGAGTGAAAGTGAAACAATTTGATTGTTGCTTGCCATTTGATTGAGCCAAACTAGAACGTAGAGTCCGATGGTGGTGAATCTTGGGGTCAGGATTAAAAGCAGAATTCGGCTAAGTTCTTCCTGACAGATGTGAGATCCTTGGGTTGAGTTTGAAGCTTGGGAGAAAACCGGACATAGCTAAGTAGAAGCAAAAGTTTGGCATATCCTCATAACAAATCTGACTAAGAATTGCCTACCATTGGTAATACCAAAAGATGTTTGCATCATGCTTGGCAAAGGCCTAGAAACATCAATCCAAACTTTGAATCTAATATATGGAGTAGAGATCATGTTAAGGGCCTGTGTACCAACCTCCATAACTGGGTCAATGCAATTTGCCAAAACTTCCACATTGGGAAATGAGAGTTTCTGAAGAGAGAACTCATGGAAACGTATGCAGCATGGGACAATATCAAAGTTAACAGAGGTGAATTGAGCTATCCATTCTTTTACAGATACCAACCAGCCAAAGAGGGACCAAGGGCCAGTATTGAGGACTTTTTCTTTGTCTTCTAGGTTTGTGAACTGGACCAAATAATAGATATGTTGTCGATTGCTATGACCTTCAAGAAGTTCAATATGAACAGTGTGCATGGGTTCCCATTGTGGAAGCATTCGTCGTACAAAGGTAGTAGGACTGAGTTGTTGAGCATGATAATACTTGGCAACTATCCTCGGAGAAGGATCCTCAAGCCCTTCATTGTCAAGCACCGCGTCCGTGGGTTCAGGAATAGTAAGGTTTTTAGCCAATTGAAAACTCAATTGTGAGATAAGAGAGTCATGAGGTACACCTTGGTCAGAGTTTGAGAAATGTTGAGTGGGTAAATTTGGGTTATGATGAATGGGTAAGGTGGAGTTATGAGGTTGATGTTCAGGGCCAGAACCTGGAGCAGATGGAACCGAAGGAGTAGCAGTTTGGAATGGCGAGTGGTGATCTTGCATGTTGATACTCAGTTGGTCGTTGTCAGAACTAGAAGTGGAAAAAGATTGTGGTGAGAACAGAGGTGAAATAACGGAATGAGGACTGAGGTTTGGTGTGTGATGGTTGATATTGTGAAAAACAAGAAGAGATTGAAAGAGAAGGTGGGGGAGGTGAAGCTGAGGCGGAGTAGAAAGAGATGGAGGAGGATGAAATGAAATTGCAAGTGATTGAGAAATTAAATGAGGGTCTGGAGGTATCAAGGCTCTAGGATGTTGGGGGTTGGTAGTAGTTTCCATGGTCAATGCTTTAGAACAATGATGAGTCTGGAAGAATTCAAAGACAAGATCGAAATAAGAAGAGAGGTTTGTAAAATGGAGGTGAAGGAAATTAATATCAGTAAATGTGGAGATATCCTAGTGAGATGGGGGCGGGAACATTGATGGATATGCTTATGATTACTTAATAAAAACTTGGGACGGGATTGAAGTGATAAGAGAGGTTTGATGGGATACAATAGGTTAATAGGCAGGTAGAATTTTAAAAAGAAACTAAAGAAAAACTAAAGGAGAACCATGGTTTTCTTTGGTTAAGAGGGAATTGAAAAGAAAAGCATCTGGATCCTGTAACATGATATGCCGGAGACCTACAAAATCCACAAACAAAAAGAGATACACAGTGAGAAAACTAGTAGGTAAAATAAGTGTAAACGCTCAGATCTAGAGTGAAGATAGGTGGAGAGGAAGGATGGTAGAGAAGGAAAACAAGCGAGAGAAATGAAAAGAAGGAGAAACAAGGGTCTGAGAGAGCTTTGAAGATGGGAATCGAGAGAAAAACGGGGGAGTGGAAAATGAGTATGAGAAAGCTTTGTAGATGAAAATCAAGAGAAAAGGGAGAAAAAAGAGTCTGAGTTTACTGTGTAATTGAAACTCAATAACTCGATATGGTGTATATTTTGTAGTTGGGGATATGTGTGAGTTCATTCAAACGTTGAAACTCAGACTCACTATTGACTAGGGCTGGGCAAGTACGGTTAACCGGCCCAAAAGCGAAAAACCGAAAACCGGCCCGAAAAATACGGGCCCGTGTTTATGAGAACCGAAACCGGACCGAGTTGACCGGATAACCGAAGTCCCGGTTAACCGATTTACGGGCCGGTCTCGGTCCTAAGAGCAAAAAAATGATTTTACAGTATTAAAAAAAAAAAATACTCGAACCATACAACAAAATTAAAAAATTACAAAAAAAATTATAGCATTAAACAAAATTTATATCAAAAAATTACAAACATAAAACATAGAAATTACAAGATCAAGATCAGAGATCTGATCTGATCCAGATCTGATCATGGATCTGAGATCTGAGATCTGATCAAGATCAGAGATCTGAGATCTGATCAAGATCAGAGATCTGATCAAGATCAGAGATCTGATATGATCCAGATCTCTTGATCAGAGATCTGATATGATCCAGAGAAAGGCGGGGAGAGGGAGGCGGCTCGGCCTCATCCTTCGATGAGAGTAGGGCTGGGAGTAGGCGGGGGGCCTCCGCCTTCGCTGAGAGTAGGGCTGAGAGGCGGAGAGGAGGTCCAGTAGACCTTGATTGTCTCTGGAAGAACCAAATGATTCCACACTCCAGGAAGAACATCTGCTGATTAGGTTGAATCCCTTCATTGTCTTAGATCTTGGCCTTGACGTTGTCGAAGATCTGCATCTTTCCGTCTCTTTCTCTCTCTCTCTCTGGATCTCGCTTTGTATGTGAAGAGGAGATCTCTGGATCTCATTTTGTATGTCAAGAGGAAGGAGGCGGAGAGGAGTCTGCAAGGAGAGAGAGTCTGCGAGCGCTTTGTATGTAGAGACTAGAGAGGAAGGAGGTGGAGAGCTCACTGGATCTGGCTTTGTATGTGGAGAGGAAGGAGGCGGCGAGTCACTGGATCTGGCTTTACACTCTGGATCTCGCGAGGAGGCGAAGAGAAGAAGAGAAGGATTGGCTTTACACTCTGGATCTCGCGAGGAGGCGAAGATCTCGCGAGGAGGATGAGAGGAGGCAAAGAGGGGGATGGGAAGGAAACCCTAGATAAATTTTTTAGAGACTTATGAAGCCCAGGATTTATATTTTCATTTAAGTCGGGCCGGACCGGTTAACCGACGGGCTTCAGAAATGGAAACCGAGGCCCGGACCAGAAACTTCGGGCCGGGCCGGGCTTTTACAACCGAAATTTTTTTAATTAATTAAAACCGAACCGACCCGATCGGTTCGGTTATCGGTTCGATCCGGGTTTTCGGTCCTAAATGCCCACCCGTACTATTGACTATTGTTCACATGCCCAGTTCACGTACTTTGAAAAGGCAAAAGATTCATACTTTTTGACATTTGACAAGCCAAAATAGAGGAAACTTGTCAACAAAACCTATTTGACAAGGCTGAAAGCAAAAAAACTCTATTACTACCCTTCTTTATTTGGTTTTGAGAAATGGGAAACTAGTTGGTGATGATACATAAAAACGGCCACACCTCCAAGCCACACACGTGTCATGATGATCTCAAGGAAACACAAGCCCCAACGTCAGCCAAACACTGAACATGCCCAAGCGGTTCTAAGTCCGCTCAAATTAGTCCGCCAAACAGACCCGAACTCTCACAACATGCTAGGCCCATACGTCTCACAACTATCCTCAATACCCATAAGCCCTATTTAGGCAAGTATCTCGAGGATCAGCTTTGGACGGTCAACTACAACTGCTATTTGCTTCCAACTAGGAAGCAAATACCAAAGTACATTCCACACAAGGAAACTCTCTTCAACAGATTACTCTCGCATTGGGAATTATCTTTGGCGTATCTAGGAGCATGGAGTTAACATGGAACTTCCCTCCTACAGCACGAGTCCTAATTAGAGGAATATTTCCACGAAGATCTCCTTCCTAAACTACGCCTACGATGGCCTGGTAGAACCAGGACTCCTTGCACTATAAACAAGACATGAGGTTGCTAAGCTAAGGTACGCTACAAATTCTCTGTTACAACATTACACCTTCCTCAGATCCATGTCTGACTTTAGCAGTGGAGTGTCATCGCCCACCACAATAGTGGTCAGTGGCTCATGTGTGCTACTTGTGCAGGTCAACAGGTCAGCAGGAATCAGATCAAAGCAGGGAGTGAAAAATGTCTGCATAAGTTTGGTGCCGTCCGTGGGGTCGACAATTTCTAAAATTTACACTAAGCGTCGTCTCCTTTCAAAGCACAGAGATGGTGACCACTAGGTCACGCAACAACGGAGAACCAGTGGACATGTCAAATGCTCAGGTTGTCCCTATACCACTCCTTCAGCAACTCTTATCTTGCACGAGCAATTGACTCACTCTCCCACACTGATGGCAACAATGACAGATCCCAAAATTGATACACTGGCATCTCAAATATAAGGCCGGTGGAGGCTCTCACACGACAAAATCCACTACCCTCTGGAGCAGCACGAACCTCCGCCCCCAGAAGATGTTAGGGAGCAAGCACAGGAAAGGCAAGCACTCGTTAGTTCTTATTGACCTAAAAGAGGCTGCACGGCTAACACTGAGTTCAATGCCAGGATAGAAAGGCTCGGCCTTGGGAACCCATTCCGCAGAGGGGCACACGACCCGGACGTATTGTACCGCTTTTTCGTCCCACCATTTGTAGATCGGATCATGAATAAGGCCCTTCTGAGAAAGTTCACTCCCCCGAAGCTCGACTCTTACGACGGGACCATCGATCATTTGGACCACCTGCGCCATTACCAGCATGTAATGGCCCTTAAAGAAGGATCCGAATCCGCCATGTGTAGGACCTTTCCCACTAGTCTGAAAAGCTCAGCAATGACGTGGTTCCACAGCTTTCCGCCGAAGTCCACTAACTCCTTCAAAACGTTGGCGAAGGAGTTCCTGGCGTGTTTTGTCGAAAGCCAACATTTTCGAAAGCCCGCACTACATACTCTCCCTGAAGCAGAGGTTTGGCGAGACCTCCAAGAGTATGTCACGCGCTTCAACAATGAGCTGACCCTCATCGACGGGTGCAGTGACGATACAGCCGTGATGACCTTCATTGCGGGCCTCAAAGAGGGGAAGCTCTATGAGGACCTTACCCTGGAACCCCCTTTGGACATGGTGGAGCTTCTCAAGAGTTTCCAAAGACACATCACGCTGGAAGAATCTAGGACCGTAAAGAAGGAAAACGAAGGTGAGAATAAGCCCTACGCTCCCAGGGACAAGAAGGAGGGAAAAAGACACGAGGATGAGGAACGAAGCAGAAGGAAGTGCAATGATAATTGGCCGGACCCTGGTTGGTTCAGGCAAGAGAAATCGTCCAACTACGTTGGATCCAGAGTGGTGACACCCCTAAATGCTAACCTGTCAGACGTACTAAAATCAGTGAAAGCTGGGAGGAACTTAAATGGCCCCCAAAGACACGCGGAGACCCCACTAAGCGCGACAACGGCAAGTACTGCGCGTACCACAAGGAAGGCGACCACGACACCAATGACTGCAAGAGTCTGAGGTACGAAGTTGAGTATTGGATCCGCAGAGGCAAACTGAAAGATATCCTGAAGTCTGAAAAGCCAACGAAACAAACAAAGGACAGGGGGAGTTAGTTAAAGAAATAGAGAAGGAGACTCCAGGGATAATATATGTCCTTCATGGAGTCGGACCAAATGAAAATCAGTCGTACATGTCCCGTAAGCGGAGGCTACTGGATATGCGGACACAACCCACAGGTGAGGACAGACACATCTGCCACTCAAGGGTTCAGAGCCCCATTCCCACCTTGACCTTTACGGACAAGGACCTTGAAGGAATCCGAGCACCACATAATGACGCCTTAGTCATCTCGGTCTCCATAGCAAGGTGGGAAGTAAAAATAGCCCTAGTTGACACATGAAGTTCGATTAACGTTCTGTTCTACAATGCTTTCCGCAGCATGGACCTCAAGGAGGAAAACCTGTCATCTTCAGAACACCCGTTGATTAGATTCAGTAAGGAGAAATGCTTCCCCATCAGAAAGATAAGATTAGCTACGGTAGCAGGAGAGCCGCAGCTCAATAAGGTCCTATTTCTGGACTTCATGGTAGTAGACGCACCATCATCTTACAATCTCCTTCTGGGAAGACCATGACTTCACCAGATGGAAGCAGTGGTCTCCACCCTTCACAAGTGTGTTAAGTACACTGCTAACTACTCCGAAGGAATAATACGTGGAGACCAACCTACGGCTAGGGATGGCAACGGGGCAGATTTGGGCAAATCCATCCCCGCCCCGTTGGAGATTGCGGATCCCCAAATCCGCCCCGAATAACCGATAATTTATTTTTGTAAAAACCATCCCCGATCCGCAAGGATTGGAGGATATCCACCCCGCCCAGATAATCCGTTAAAAAACCCTTTGGTTTTGAAAAATTCAGGAGCTGCTAAAGTCAGAAAAAAAAATGAAATGAAAAAGAAGATGCAACACAGAGCATCACAATCAACATTTTTGTATCACTACATTTGCTTCATTAAACTTGAAGATCAAATCATTGTTAAATCAAATACTTTAAATCTGGCCTAAACTAAAACCAGATCTGTAGAGATTACCAAAGAAGATGAAATCACCAAAGAATAAGAAGTAGAAACGAAGAACAAATCAAACATTACACATTTACACTCAAGATGATTTGGATCATCCTCTTCAAGATCAATTTTGGATGGGGATCTTCCTCTTCAAGATCAATTTTGGATCTGTGGATCTTCGTCTTCCCCTTCAAGATCAATTCAAGATGGGGATCTTCCTGACTTCCTCTGATTCAAGATCTATGGATGTTCATCTTCAAGCTCAATTTGGATCCTGTGGAACTTCATCGCCCACCGATTGCCATACTTAGCGTGCACTGCCATGAAGTTGAAGAGAAGATTTTCGAAGAAGAAGATCTTCAGTGAGAAGAGCAAAAGATTTTCAGTTGAAGAGATGGAGAATACTTATTTGAAGAGAAGGTTTTCGAAGAAGAAGATCTTCAGTGAGAAGAGAAGAAGATCTTCAGTTGAAGAGATGGAGAAGACTTCTTTGAAGATCTTCAGTTGAAGATGGAGAAGATCTTCAACTAAAGATCTTCACTTCAAAGGAGTGAGAAGTGAGCCTAGGGTAATGGTTTTTTCCTTTATAAAGGCCAAGGGTATTTCAGTAATTCTAATGATTAAACAGATATCCGCGGGGCGAATTTTTCCAAATCCGTATCCGCCCCGAAATCCGTTTAAGCATACCCAAAACCGCCCCAAACAAATTGGGTGGGACGGATATCCGTGAAAATCCGCCCCACTGCCATCCCTACCTACGACACGAGGATGCCACTACGCACACTGAAACAGATAGAGTGCTCCCAGATCCAGCTACATCATGCAGAGTAGCTTGATCCAGTGCAAGGAAAAAAGAAGATAAATACATCCTTTTTGAGCAGTATAGAAGCAATAAGTTCTTCCGCCCAGCGAGTCGAAAAGGCCATGGCAGGCGAGAACACATCCCCCGACATTCCGTCGGCGCGGAGATCCGCCCCTCTGCAAGGTTTATTTTTCAATAACTTATGTAATGCGTCGACAGTCCGTTGAATGATCCGCGAGAGCAACCCGAATTCACTCCAAGGCCAGGATCGATTTCTATCCGTCAACAGTTAGTTTTCTTTAAGCTATTTGTTTCCCTTTTCATAGTCAATATAGAGTCTTAGTCCTTAAAAGGCTTATGTGATTTGAAATCATTTAAGAAATAAAGGAAAAATTACAAAAACAAACTCTATTGATTGGAAAGATGTAACAACAAACACCTTGAGGCAGATACAAAAGACTACATATTACAAACGCCCTGAAGAAGATACAAAAAACTGAGTACTACAAGCATCTGAATAAAGTGTGAACTAAAGTAAAAGACTCGCTTAGACAATTATGCTACGGACAACATCCGACGAAAACTTGCAAATCCTCCGATGTGAGCAATCTGCAAGTGACATCAAAGATAAGCGAATGGGATACGCTCGACCCCTTCCCAAGATAAAGACAAAGTGCCAATGGTAGCCTGGTTGGATGGTTAAGGCTGTGGTGGTTTAAACCCCACGTCTTGGGTTCTATATCCACTGGTAGCATGCTTGCCTTTCAAATAAATAAATAAAAATAAAGATAAAGACAAATTGACAGAAGGGATTGAAAGGACTGAGTGGTCAGATTTCTCTGCCAAATCACTCCGAAAAAGTGCTCGTACTACAACATTGTAGACCTCACAACGGGCTGCTGATTGCCTCAAGAGACACCCGACCCCCTTTTGACTTCCTCAAATAGGTTAGAAGAAGGCAGATGAGGATGGCCACAAGTAGCGACGCAACTACAGTCTCATAATGCTATCAAGAGAGACCATTTCTCCCATATGCGATGGCAGGTTTGACTGAGAGCTACCACACTCAGAGACATCACACGTCGACTAACACTTCGATCAACCATTGGTTAGCAGCGGGATTCAAGCGCACGATGGTAAAAGTGGTACGGTGTAACACCAAGGCATCTCCCCTGATAGAAAATTCATACTGCTTCTCAGCAATATGAAAAGAAATTACGAGACCTTAGTAGATCAACTACGTGCTCACCCATAACAACAACAATTACTATTCCTGATCGATGAAAATGTCAGGACGTTCGGAGACTCCATAGACGGAGACCCGCCTTCAGCCTTTGGAAAACCCAAAACATTTTTTTCAGCCTTTGGAAAACCCAAAGCGTTCTCTTCAAGCAAGAACATTACAGGAGATAAGCTCTGCAAAAAATAGTGCCTACAACGATTGGAAAACATCATTATATAGACTTGATGGTTCACCAAGCGGGCACTCCAGCATTAACTGCCAAGCATTGAATACGTTATGGGAAACGAAGAGACGACGGTTCCCAAGGAAACTGCACAGACCATCTCATTCATATTGATGGCGCTGCACACAACTCTATCAATTGAAGGGAGTAACCAATACTAAACCGTCACACAACCTGCGTCATACACGTGTTACCGCACGATTTACCCCGTACACACAGCGCACCGTGCCCTAGCTCTTCCTCTGCGAGCCCATGGGCTCGGCCTATTACTCAAACAATATTCAGTCACATGCTTGGCACGAGCACAAAAATCCTAGTCAACCTTGACATACAGATCGTACTTACAGATCACCAGCTGATTTAAGGTAACTTCATCCACCCCATGCACTGGGCAGATGGACTAGGTTCGCACGCCCCCTAGCAGGCAGAACTTATTTTCAAACCAGGCAAGCCCAGTCAGTCAGAGCTGATGACAACGACTTCTGGTTCAACCCGACACCTAGTCCGCTTAGCGTGAGCATCAACAGTTTAGGAAGTGAGAGTCTAATCAGCACTATCACGCCTGGTGATGACGACTCGCCAGAGATCATTGCCCCCTTCACGGTCAATGATCGCTGAACCTAATTAGGTAAGCCTGGTGACGACAACAATGAAAGCTTCTGATCAAAACCTGGACGTGTAGCCTCCACTGCGAGGGTGTAAATAGCCTAAGAGGTGGGAGTCTAGTCAGTCCCGAACTGATTCTGATGGCTCGCCACGGGACCACTGCTTTTCAGCGTGGCTGCCAAATCACCAAACCTGGACATGTAGCTCGCGTTGCGAGGGTGTAGATAGTCTAGAAGGTGGGAGCCCAGTCAGCCACGACCTGATTTCGACGGCTTGCCACGGGACCACTGATTTTCAGCGTGGTCGCCAAACACTCCCAAATTTGTAACTGGCTGTGCACAGTTTTAGATAATTTGGAAGGTGGGAGCCTAGTCAGTCCTGAACTGATTTCGATGGCTTGCCATGGAACCACTGCTTTTCAGCCTGGTCGCTAAACTCCCCTCTTGAATTCGTAGCTCCCACCGCGTGGGGAGGGTGTAGATGGTTCGAAAGGTGGGAGCCTAGTTAGTCCTAAACTGATTTTGATGGCTTGCCACGGGACCACTGCTTTTCAGCCTGGTTGCCATACTTTTACTTCCCGAATCTGTAGCCCACTGTACTTGGTCATAATCGATTCGAAAGGTGGGAGCCTAGTCAGTCCTAAATTGATTTCGAAGGTTTGCCACGAGACCACTGCTTGTCAGCCTGGTTGCCAAACATGAATCTAGTTGAGTCAACGTTTTCATGCTCAAATGAATTGACATCCTAATATTAACGAGGACCATTCGCACTGATACAGAGATCGTCTGGCCAATGCCCAAATAAGAGCTACTTAGGATGCCAATTCGAGCTTACGCCGCTTGACCCGACACGAACACTCGACCATCACAACTTACTCATAGCAGCAGCTGCAACCGATCGATCAAACCAACAAGGTGAGACTCGAGCAACTTACCTTAGGGACAAGACATAGCTCGGGGAAGTCAGCCCCCAGCTAGACTATCCGCAACATGCCTACTATCGGACATGACTACGCAGCAACGACCCTGAGCCATTCACAATACAAAGCGGTCAAGCTCTCTATTGCAGACAGACCAATCAACATCCTATTGATTCGACCAGCGTATGCTTAAGCAAGACGACAAGGCAAAATGAAAAACATGCAATAGAGACAACAAACATGAAACTGATAAAACTATTTTCATTAATGGTAAAAACAAAAAGGAATACAATCACACCAAGGTTACTCCCTATCAGGAGAAGGTACAGAAACAAAAGAGCTAAGCCTAGTAGAAGATGAAGTAGGAATAACGTCCACACACGCTACAACATCAGAGCCCACACTGTCTTCCTCATCCAATGATGCAGAGGTAATAAATGAATCTACATATGACATTTTCTTATAGAAGCCAAGATCCCACTCTGGATGTTCTTATTCATCAATGCCAACAGCTCCAACAGGCCATGTACAACTCAGCGGAACTCACATTTGCCTTGCTCCTGAAGAAGCTACTTCTCTCGCACCTTCGCGTCAACAAGTTCATGCTCTAGTAGCTCCAACTTGCCAGTCAACGCGATGACCTGAGGCTGCTCTATGGACATACTGCTATTCACAACACTAAGCTCATGCCACCCCAATTCGAACTGGTCCTCAACCTTTCTCGCTTCGCAAGCATATAACTCCACATCGGATTCCAACATTTGCTTCTCAGCGACCGAATTAGCTTCCTTCAAAACACTCTCTTCAGCAAGAGACCTCAGTGCAGAACACGCCTTAGCCGAAGTTTCCTGCGTAGCCTCGACTTTTTGACGGATCCGACCCAACTCCTTTTCAAGTTCTACCCTCTCGGACACCACCTTTGATATGTTACACTCAAGGCCACAGTTGACTGATCCAGGCTCTTCTCCTCAACCTGTTTCTTCAGCTGCTCAATTTCATAGAGTGCATCAGAGTACAACACTTGCATGTGTGAGAAGACACGCTCCAAGGTGTATACCCTCTCATTAGCCGCCTCGACTTTCGTCCTTCAATTACTACGTGGCTCAAATGAGACATACCCAACATAAGGTACTTCAAGCTCTTGTCCATACACCCTTCCAACGTATCCTCCTCGGGTTTTGGAGTGTGGTCCATCAACCAGCTGTGACGCCTGCTTATATGCTTCCTCAAAGCATATTCTACGTCCACCTCTTGGTGCCAGTCCTGTGAGCTCATTTTTACCAAGTGTAGTGCAAACATGCTTATCCGCGCGCCCTGATGAAGCTTTCCCAGATCAGGGATTACGCTAGCATCACCCTTCACGGTTGACACCGTCCTCAGGCTCTCATCCGTAACATTCCCTTTGTCATTAATAGCTGGCTCTTTTGTATGAGACAACTCAATGGAATCAGGAGGGAGAGGAGGAAGTTAATTATCCAAAGGACCCTCCAATACTTCTAGCTGTGGCCTAGAGTGAGACGGTGAACAATTCAGACTACATGAGACATGGCCAGTATCGCGACCATTCTCAAGCAAAACAACAATGGGATGATCAGATTTTACAACCTCAGGCGAATCTTCACGAGTGCATTCTATAGGAACGATCCGACGCGAATCAGCACCAGCGGAAGATGCCATTGCAACCCGCACTAGATGGTCATTCAGAGCTTCAACCTGCGTGTCACTAAGGTTCGACCTGTCTACAATTCCTGCAAACTGCAGGTATTCTTTCTCCAAGCAGGAAACATCAGCCTCCACCGCAACAGGTTTAGCAGTCTCGCATGCTTCTATTACTGGAATGGATCGTGCCAAAGACGACCCAATCCTCACATGGGACTTCTTCCTCCCAAAGGAGGTAAGCGTTTCAGATGGTTCCTTTGCATCAGACAAAGTGAGAGCTTTGACCCCAACAACCTTCCTCTTCCTTGAAGGGGCCCCATCTTCCAACTTGACTCGCGAAGTTTGGTACAGAGTAGTGGCAACGTGCTAAGTGTCCCACAACCTGCTACATATGAAAATGGAAACTCTTATGACATCGGCTGCGTTTCTCTTTGACAAGTCACGAAACGTCTCTATGGTATTTTGCTCCTCTAAGGTAAAAGGAGTAGTAGGAAACCTTCCTGCAAAAAAAAACTACCAATAATCACTTAGCCCGTTATCATCATGTCAAAGTCACAAGAAAAGGGTTGAACTTAAAGCGGTCTGAACTGTCGCTCGAGCGGACGACCCTTGCACCGAAAATACTTTGAATCCGCAGGAGCCAAGAAGCAGTACTTATGTCAAAACTTGAAGTCATCGGGCAGATTAACGAAGCAAGCTGACGATGTGATCTTACAGACAATGTTACCCTTCAGTCGGGGAGAAGTCTGCAACTGAATTACCCGCGAAGTCCCGGTGACACCGACCTCCTTGGCACTGAGCAGAATCATGAGGATGATCCTATATCCATTAGGCCCAAATTGGGCTGGAGGAATTCCTAAAAGATCCAAAAACTCCCAAATCACGTCCAAAACTGGAAAGCGCACTCCGGTCTGAAGCATCCCATGATGCAAGCAAATGAAACCGACTGGAGGCGACATTGGCATTTGGTCATCCTTCAAGACATACAATGGCAGGTCCTCAGGAACTCCAAACTTTGCACAGGTCTCAGCGAGGACTGATTCGGACAACAACCCAGCTTCGAAAAACTCCAGGCCCTTAGCCAAGATTGCGTCAAGAAGGTCTTGTTGGGCCATGAAGAAGATGAACAATCTTTTCTAATCAGAGTGATATCTTTGAAAGCAAAGAAAGCAGAAGGATCAACTCTACACTATGGATGACCTAAATAGAGGTTGGGTTCCCGCCTATTTTTCGCCGAACCGACGCACGTTCCATTAATGCGGTGTGCGTCTCAAGCAACGATTCAAACTTAATCATCACGAGTGGCATATCCCTTTAAGAGATGATTTAGCGAACCGATGTGACAGTATAATAACTCGGGGGGAGTAGCCGATGATACATAAAAATATTCACACCTCAAGCCACACACGTGTCATGATAATCTCGAGGAAACACGGGCCCCAGAGTCAGCCAAATACTAAACATGCCCAAGCGGTTCTAAGTCAGCTCAAATCAGTTCGTCAAACAGACACACAAACTCTCACAACATGCTAGGCCCGTACGTCTCACATCTATCCTCAATACCCATAAGCCCTATTTAGGCAAGTATCTCGAAGATCAGCTTTGGACATGCAACTACAACTGCTATCTGCTTCCAACTAGGAAGCAAATACCAGAGTACATTCCACACAGGGAAACTCTCTTCGACGGATTACTCTCGCATTGAGAATTATCTCCAGCGTATCTAGGAGCACAGAGCTGACAAAGAACTTCCCTCCTACAACACGACTCCTAATTAGAGGAGGATCTCCACGAAGATCTCCTTCCTAAACTATGCCTACGATGGCCTGATAGAATCAAGACTCCTTGTACTATAAATAAGACATGAGGTTGGTAAGCTAAGGTACGCTATAAATTCCCTGTTACAACATTATACCTTTCTCAAATCCTTGTCTGACTTTAGCATCGGAGTGCCATCGGCCACCACAATGGTGGTCCGTGGCTCACATGTACTACTTGTGCAAGTCAATAGGTTAGCAGGAACCAGATCAAAGCAGGGGGCGAAAAATGACCACATCAGATGGTATATGTGTTATTATTATTAGTTTGTATTAAGTTTGTGATGGAAAGTAAGGAACTGGTCGTTTGTAAGATTCAATTTTTGATTGAGTGGATGTTATATTCTCTCAATTTTATATCTTCCTTATTGATCATATATATTGGTGGTGTGTACTTATCATTGAAAACTAGAAGTTGGTGGGCAAGATTGAGTGGTTGGGGTACAAATAATGGGGTACCTAGAAAGGAATGTTAATTTTTTTTTAATTCTAAGAAATAAATAGACGACGTGCATTGCACATCATCGAACACAAGCCAAAAACATTTTACGATATGTGTGCGTCCCCACATGTTAAGGGAAATTAAGAAAACCTCTTTAATGATACACCATGATCACACAAGATGCACGTTGTAGTAGGCGATCTATGATGGACGTCATCAAAGGTATATAATGACATGCAACGATCCTGTATCTGTAAACCTACTGATTCTAGTTCAGTTGAAGATAAGACTTTTTATGAAAAGTGAGAGCGCTTTAACCGCATTAGTCTTATTATAATTAAACATTCTATTTCTGAAACATTTGGCGGAGCAATGCCCAAGGAGGAAAATGCTAAATTTTCCTACGCCAGATTGCAGACCAATTTGTTGCATCAAAAAAGGTGGAGGTAAGTACGCTTCTTAGCAAACTTGTAACCATGAGATAAAGTGGCAAAGGAAATATAAGAGGACACTAAAGTTTGAATTTTAGGATGATCTTCTTGTGCACCTCATTTTGATTTATATTCCTACACAGTCTGGTCCCTTTAAATACTCAAAGGGAGAAATTGACTCTTAATGAGCTCATTGCTCAGTATGTGCAAGAAGAGAAAAAGGCGCTGAAAAAAGAAAAAACAGAAAGTACGCACATGACAACATTTTCCAATGGCAATTCAAGCATCATAAAAAAGAAAAGAAATAGTATTTCTAAAGCTAAGGGAACTACATCTATAAGGATTTCCGAGGAAAATGTGCAACATACACATTATAAGGTTGCTACGTGTTTCTTTTGCAAGAAAGCATCTCGTTTGAAAAAGGAATGTCGCAAAGTGGCTCACAAGGAAATGTAATAATTTTAGTTTTTCTTGTTCTGAATTTAATCTAGCTAAGATACCATGCCATTCTTGGTGGATAGATACATGAGCAACTATTCATATTAGTGTTTTCATGCAAGGTTGTATTAAAGAGATGGAAACCAAATGAAGCCGACCGACAGTTCATTTACATGGAGATGACAATAAAGCTTTTTTTGGAGGCAATTAGAGTCTTTAAATTAAAATTAGAATCTAGTTTTTATTTGGATTTGGATGAGAATATTTATGTACTGTTATTTAGGTGGAATTTAATTTATATTTCCAGTTTGGATAAATGAGGTTATACTTTTTCTTTTGGAAAATGAAGGTTTAGTCTGTGTCAAAATTTAAATATTGTTGGTACTAGATCTCTTATTAATATTCATGAGATCTCTTCTGTGTTATGGCATAAGTGTCTAGGACATATCTCTATACAAATAATTGAAAGGTTTGTCAAATGGAGTTCTTGATCCCCTTGATTTTACAGATCTAAAAATTGTATTGAATGCATAAAGGGAAAACAAACATAAGGAATTTAGGTGCTAATAGGAGCTCACATGTCTTAGATTTGATACATACTGACATTTGTGGTCCATTTCCCACGACTTCTTGGAATGGTCAATGGTATTTTATTACTTTTACAAATGATTATTCTTGTTATGAGTATTGTTTGATTCTAACTTTGCAAAAGTCCTCGTGATACAAACAAAATATCCGAGATGAGCCTCCCACAATCAAGTCAGTGTTAGCCGAAAAAAAATATGAATACAATTCTAAAGAGTAATATAATTGTTTTCTCTAAAGTTCATTTAGAATCCAACCCCTTCCTCAATAGCTAAGGTGCCTTATTTGTACTACTACCTTGACATGCCTATTCTTACCTTTGCATTTAATAATATGATAGAGAATACTGAAAACATGATCCTATGCCAAGACCTGCAACTGTCAAGACACCTAGTTTTGGCTTCAATCCCTTTCACCCGACACGGCCAGACACTATCATTCGACTTCTGTCGTTCTTTTGTCTTGTTGACTAAGCCTCTCTGTCGTCTCGGATCCACTTTTCGTGATCGGATTGATGGTTGTACCCTGGATCCTCTTTATGGGTTGTTTTCAATCACCATCCAACATGGTTGACTGAACTCTCATTGTCAAAAACACCTTCGCATTTGCCTCTGATTGGGTGATCTGTCCCCTAAGTTATCACCCAATCCCCTAAGTTCACCATTTTCCTCACTTCCTATTGGTTCTTCCTCTCTAGAGGAGGCTATTTACCTCACTTTGTCAGTGAGATTCAGCCAACCACCCCTTACCCGTTGCTTGGTGAAAAAGGAATGAAGCACCACGTGCTAAGTACGTGGTGTGGATTTCCCTCCAAAAACTCTCTTCAACATCACAATTTCCCCTTGATCTCTTGTGTCTGACATGTGATATATCATCCACATGCAGAGCATTAAACTCCTACTCATGCCTCCGTTACGTGATATTGATTTCACGTGCATAACACATGTTACAAAAACTATGGTACAAATATGTATCTATACTTAATACATGAAAAATCCCAATCATTGGATGTGTTAAAGGCCTATCAAGCTAAATTTGAAAATCAACATAAAAATCAAATGAATTATATACTACGATGGTATGTATGAAAAGTGTGTCCGTTCTAAGGAAATTTTCTTTCGAAAAACCAAAAAAAAAAAAGAGAAGATATGGGATAGAAAGTTGGAAAAAGTTATCCACTATTTTGAAAAATATTTTCTTATAGAGTGAGCTGACAAAATATTTGTCACAATTATGCATAAAACCAAGAGGATAGAAATCATCTCAAAATTCCTTTTTCTGGAATGAAATTGCGATTCGTTTTTAACACTCTGTAGTAGTTTTTCGATTTTGAATCCGATATCAACTCGAGTTTGCGAAGTAAGATTCAACTATTCTTGATGTGCCCAAATCCGTCCTTACTGATCTCGATCCTACAAAAATGAACAATGGTTAGCCAGGGACCACATTTATGGTGGCCGAAGGCACTCCAATGCTTAAGTCAGGTATCAATGCAAGGAATTGTGAAGACTAGATGTAAATAACAACGTCTATGCGAATATTTCTTCTTTTCACATTTCATAGTGAGTGTCCCTCCTCAACTTTCCTTGTTATCGAGGGTGTGATGGAGGGAGGAGATCTCGCCCAGGATCTTACCTATGTATGACTGAGTCTCTTCGGCACTTGGCTTTAGTTAGGACGCAATGCTTGATTGAGCTAAGAGCTGATTTGTGCAAGTAGATCTCGGGCCTATGGAAGCTCAAAGATTTGCGTTCTGGCGTTATAGTCCTCGGCCAAGCCCCGTTCCTCTTGGGCTGGCGTGACTTACAGGCTGAATAATAGTTTATGAATGGGTCTGCTCACCGTGTTGAGGCTTTTCTCGTGTTAAGGTTGACCCATGCCACATGTTAGGCTGTGATCGTACAAATGATTGATGTCTCATAAGCTACTCCCCTAGTTAGTGGGTCTGCACATTAGGCCACTAACTGATAGCGTTGGGCTTCATGGCGTGCCATGATGACATGTTTATGCAGTGGTTAGGTAATTGTCTCCCCTACGCGCCAAACTTATATAAGCCTACTTTGGGACAGTTTTCAGTTTTGTGTTATCAGAGTTTCTTTCAGTTCTCTTTATTTTACTTTTTTGATTTGATCAAGCTTGAGTTTTTATTCAACCTTGTCTATGCAACTTGATTTCTCGCGAGAGTGACACCAATTTTGTCTAGACTTTTTCAGAGGGCCATTGTTGTGCAGGAAGACCTGGCTACCCTTTGTCAGCAATATGAAATCCCTAGTGATATGGGATTGTCGTTCCCCTCGAAAGTGACTCTTATTCTGTTCTAACAGAGGGACACATATGCATGTACAAGGCAATGTTTGAGGCCGACCCGTCTTTCCTGTTCCTAGCACTATTCGGCGCTACTTGTCTTACTTGGGCATTGCCCTGACTCTGATAGTGTCTAGTGGGTGGAGTATATTGATTGCTACTCTAATCAGGGAAAAAGATGTCAGGCTCTATTTGTCGATGAAATTGCTTCATTCCCGGACTTCCATCAAGATGAATAAGTGTGACATCTACTGGTTGGTGAATCCACGTTGTCTGATTGGTCAATTCGAGGATCCGAAAGATTGGTAGTTGTACTACTTTTATGCCTCTGTGAAGTTTGGGTACTTATTCGTTGTCTGTCACTTTGGGAACCTTTGTAAGTTCTTTTTCTTTTCTATTTAGTATCCGTCATTGTCTACCTTATTCGTTGTTTCTGACTAGGGCTGCATGATCCTGTCGTCTTTTTTCTTAAAAAGAAGAAGATGAGAGTTGACTTCCGCGTTTTGCCGCTGATGCCTATCCTGGAGGTTATTCATTCAGATAATATTAGGCGGAGTAGTTTGTTTTTGGGCAAGACTAGTGGCGTGGGGTAGGACTTGATTGCGCCTACCAGTTCATTTTTGAGCGCCGAAGTGCAGACACCTAAGTCTCAGAAAAGTGGAAGTTGCCGAAGATGCCTAGCTTGTTAAAAAAGAAAGCTCTGGAGGGATTATTTTCTCCCCTCATTGCTTTAAAAGGCTCAAGTTGGGATCCACTCCTCCTCTTGCTGCTCCCCAGAGTGTGGAGATGGATGTTGAAGACCTGACCACTGATGAGGTGTCACCAGAGGCCTCGGCTCATGCTGAAACTGGAGCTGAGCGGCTGGCTTTGGAGGTCGGTACCCCTAGCCTATCTGTTGTAGAGGAAATTTTGTTCTTGAGAGCACTGTCCGTGATCCTTCCACTGGTCCGATAACTGGAGCGTTGACTGAGCCTTCTTCCATTGTTCTTAATAAGGGGAAACATGTTGTTGAGTCATCTCGCTCAGGAGGTGTGGGATGAGATAAGGGATCGACTTTTGGTCCTGGGATTTTCCTAACTGACACAGTTCTTGTGCCCGGTGGGTGCTCTCCTAAGTTCTGGCAAGAAATATACGAGGCATCAGGGGGTGGATCACGAGATGTTACTGTCGACATGATATAGAATAATTTCTCTTAGTTGGCTGACCAGCTGCCGTTGAAGAAAGTGGTCGTGGGGACGCACCTCAATCATGGGCAACAACTTCTGATGATGGGAAGTTGGCAACTCAGTTTATTTGTCACTTGGTTTTCGATGTGCTTTATCGTTTATACCCGTGCATTGTTTTCCAATAAGGGGTGGCTCACCTTACCCATGCTGTTATGGTGGGTACCAAAGTGGAGTCTGTATGAGGCAAGTTCTTTTCCTTGGAGACGAAGTTCATCGATCGAGATGCACAACTTTTTTTTACCCTTAGCGAGGCAGGATAGTTGACTAAGCGGTTGGCCGCCTAGACTGATCTGGAAGTTCAACTGGCTAAAGCCCAGAGGGGTCTGAATAGCGTGTTGATTGCCTAGTTGTCCTTAGAATCTCAGCTAAAGGGGGTCCCAGGCTGCCCGAGCGGAGCTATTTTCTGAGTTGAAAGACGCCTAGGAACATCGGGACAAGGCGATAGATGAGCGGGCTATGTTTGTGGAGTTCTTGTCGAATGTCATGAGTCTGATATTGACTCCCAAAGTGCATTGGATAGTGAGCGTGCTAAGGCAGTCTACTTAAAAAGTCTCCATGAGTCCCTTTAGTCGCAACTTCCTGTGCTCATCCAAGAACTTGATTTCGATCGTGCATGTCGTGATGATGTGGCCTGCAAGTAGGTGGACTCTGAAGAGAGCCTGGCCAATACAGTTGGGGAGCTGAATCACTCGAAGGCATAGTGGGATGCTAGAGAAAAAAAGCTTCTTGAGGCTGCCGATAATGCTCAGACCCATGAGGTTGTTGTCGGGAGGCTGAATCTGTTGGATTCAAGCTGGACCGTTAGGGTTGGAATCTTTCTACTCACAAGCCTCGATGTCCTAGAGCCTGTTTCAGATATTGCTGCCTACAAAGCTGCTTTTGACTCAGTTTCTCAAGGAGAAGTTCCTGACTTTTGTCCCCGTTGAATGAATGGTTTCTTATACTAATGACTTTATTAATGAAATTTTTTTTAGTGCAGTCTTTTTCCGCTCCTTGCTTTGACCTAGTCTTGCTGACCTGCACAAGTAACGCATGTGAGCCATAGACCACTGTGGGGTGGCCGATGGCACTCCGTTGCTAAAGTCAGACAGGGCTCTGAGGAAGGTATAATACTATAACATGGAATTTGTAGCGTACCTTACCAACCTCATATCTTATTTATAGTGCAAGGAGTCTTGGTTCTACCAGGCCATCGTAGGCGTAGTTTAGGAAGGAAATCTTCGTGGAAATCCCTCTCTAATTAGGAGTAGTGTTGTAGGAGGGAAGTTCCCTGTTAGCTCTATGCTCCAAGATACGTGGGAGATAGTTCCCAATCCATAGAAGGGAGTTTCCCTGTGTGGAAGATACTCTGGTGTTTGCTTCCCAGTTGGAAGTAGAGAGCAACTGTAGTTGCCCGTCCGAAATCGATCCTCAAGATACTTGCCTGAAAGGGGCTTACGGGTATTGAGGATAGTTGTGAGACGTGTGGGCGTAGCATGTTGTGAGAGTTCGGGTCCACCTGGCGGAGCGCAGTTAGGCGAGCTTAGAACTGCTTGGGCCAGATCAGTGTTGGGCTGACTCTTGAGGCCGTAATTCCTCGAGATTATCATGACACATGTACAACTCTGAGGTGTGACCATTTTTATGTATCATCAACTACTCCCCCCCGAGTTGGTGGGCCATCACATCGGTTTGCTAAGTCATATTTTGAATGGATGCGCCGCTCATGATGATTGAGTCTGAATCATTGCTTGATCCACACACTACATTAATTGAATGTGCATTGGTTCAGCGGAAAAGAGGCGGGAAGCCAACCTCTATTTAGGTCATCCGCTGAGTAGAGTCTGATTCCTCTACTTTCCTTGTTTTTGAAGCTACTTCTCTGATTAGAAAAGATTGTTCATCTTCTTCATGGCTCAAGAAAACCTTCTTGATGACGCTGTCTTGCCCGAGGGCCTGGAGTTTTTCGAAGACAGGTTGTTGTCCGAACCTAATCTTGTTGAAATCCATACAAAGTTTGGGATCCCTAAGGACCTGCCATTTCATCTTCTGACGGGAGACCACACGCCAATGTCACATCCGACCGATTTTATCTGTTGCACCGCGTGATGCTTCAAACTGGAGTGCATTTTCTGTTCCGAATGTGATCTGGGAGTTCTTGGACTTCTTAGGGATTTCTCTGGCTTAGTTGGGGCCCAATGGATATAAGATCATCCTCATGATTCAGCTAAGTGCTAAGGAGGCTGGCGTTAGCGTGATTCCGTGGGTGAATTAGTTGCAGACCTCTCATCAGCTAAAGAGTAATGTTGTTTGTAAGATGAAGTCGCCGAATTGCTTCGTTAAGCTGCATGATGATTTCAAGTTCTGGTAGAAGTACTGCTTCTTGGCCCTTGCGTATTTAAACTACTTTCAATGCAGGGGTCGTCCGCTCGAGCGACAATTCAGGCTGTTTCGTAAGTTCATTTCTTTTCTTGTGAACTTGAGGTGCTTGATAGTGGGCTGATTAACCATCACTTGCATTTTTCTGCAGGAAGGTTTCCCACTACTCCTCTTACCTTAGAGGAGCAAAACACCATGGAGAAGTTTCGCGTCCTGCTAAAAAGAAAGGCGGTCGATGTCATAAGGGTTTCCAATTTCATCCGTAGCGGGCTATGGGACAACTGGCATGTCGCCCCTACTATGTATCGAGAGTCGCGCATTAAGTTGGAAGATGGGGCCCCTTCCAGGAAGATGAAGGCTATTGGGGCCAAAGCTTCTGTTCTGTCTAATGCGGAGGAGCCGTCTAAGACTATTGCCTCTTTCGTGAGGAAGAGGTTTTGCATTGTAATTGGGACGTCTTCGGCGAGACCCACTTTGGTGAAGGGGGAACGTGAGTCTGCTAGGCCTGTTGAGGTCGAGAATGATGTTTTCAGCTTGGAGAAGGTTACCTGCGATTGGTAGGAGTCGTAGATAGGCCGAACCTTAGTAACGCGCAGGTCGAGGCTCTGAATGACCGTCTGGTGCAGGTTGTGATGGCAGCTTTCGCTGGTGCTAATTCATGTGGTAGAAGGCTCTTGTGATGATTTTCCTCATTGCTCACCGTTACACTCTAGGCCTCAGCTAGAGGTGTTGGAGGGTCCTTTGGATACTTCGTTGCCTTCTCTCGCTCCAAGTCCCATTGAGCCATCTAGCACAAAAGGGGCTGCTGCTGCTGACAAGGGAAAGGCCACCAATGAGAGCTTGAGGAAGGTGGCGACCGTGAAAGGCGGTGCCGACATAGTTCCCGATTAGGGAAAGCTTCATCCGGGCACACAGATAAGCATGTTTGCATCAAATTTGGTGAAGCTGGGTTCACAGGTTTGACACCAAGAGGTGGACATAGAGTATGCTTCGAGGAAGCATATAAGCAGGCGTCACAGCTGGCTGATGGATCACGCTCCAAAACCCGAGAAGGATTCGTTGGAAGGGTGTATGGATAAAGGTTTGAAGTACCTTATGATGGGTATGTCTCATTTGACCCACGCGGCCGTTGCTAGGATGGAAGTTGAGGCGGCTTGCGAGAGAGTATACACCTTGGAACATGTCTTCTCGCATATGTAGACGTTGTATTATGATGTGCTCTATGAAATTGAGCGGTTTAAGAAGCAGGCCAAAGAGAAGCGGTTGGATCGGTCAACTGTGGCCGCTGAGGCTTAGTGGGCTCGTCTAGAGAACCTTGAGTGTAATCTGACAGATAAGGTGTCCGAAAGAGACGGACTTAGGCAGGAGTTGAATTGTATCTGCCGAGAAGTCGAGGTTGTGCAGGAAGCTGCGGCTAAGGCGAGTTTTGAACTGCTGTCTTTCGCTGAAGAGAGTGCTTCAAAGGAAGCCGACTGGGCTGCTGGGAAGCAACAATTGGAATCCGATGTAGAGTTCTATGCTCGAGAAGCGAGGAAGGCTGAGGACCAGCTAGAATTGGGGTGGCATGAACTTAGTGCCGTAAAGATCAGTCTCAGGTCGACGCGCTGACTGGCAAGTTGGAACTACTTGAGCGTGAACTTGTTGATGCAAAGGTGCGAGAGGAAGAGCTTCTCTAGGAACAAGGCAAATGTGAGTTCCGTTGGGTTGTACATGGATGGCTGGAGCTGATGAATGAGGAACATCCGGAATGGGATCTCAGCTATTATAAGAAGACATCGTATGTGGACCTGTCTGTTACCTTGACGTCATCGAGCGAGGAAGACAGTTTGAGCTCTGATGTCCAGACTGTGGTGGGTGTGGACGCAACTCCTACTCCTTCTTCCACTAGGCTTAACTCTTCCATTTTTGTACCCTCACCTGATAAGGAGTGAACTTTGTGTGCTTGTACTTTGTTTGTCTTTGACCATTAATGAAAACAGTTTTATCCATTTCGTACTTGCTGTATCAATTGCATTTTTTCGTTTCGCCTTGTCGTCTTGCTTTGGCATAGGCTGGTTGAATCAATAGGGCATTGACTGGTCATTCCGCGGTAGAGAGCTTGACTGCTTTGTGCTATGAATGACTCAGGGTCATCGCGGTGTAGTCATGTTCAGTAGGGGGTATGTTACGATCAGTTCAGCTAGGGATTGAGTCATCCGAGTTGTGCCCTGTCCCCAAGGTAAGCTACTTGAGGGTTACCTTGCTTGTCTGACCGGTCGGCTGTAACTGCTGCTATGAGCTAGTTGTGATGGTGAATCGTGCGTGTTAGAACGTTCGTCTCGAGTCAGGCGTCGTAAGATCGGGTTGGCATCCTAAGTAGTTTTTATCTGGGCACTGGCTGGACGATCTTTGTATCGGTGTGAGTGGCCTTTGCTTACATTAGAATGTCAGTCCATTTGAGCATGAAGATGCTGATTCAGCTAGATTCATGTTCGTGTCCGTTGTTTTGAAAGGAAACGGAGGTCGTGTAGCGGTTTACTTGAGGTCTCCACTATGTGGACTACAGGTTCGGGGAGTAAAGGTTTGGCGCCCAGGCTGAAAAGCAGTGGTCCCGTGGCAGTCCGTCGGAATCAGTTTGGGATTGACTAGGCTCCCACCTTCCAAATCATTTATGTTCGAGCAGAGCGGACTACAGATTCGAGGAGTAAATGTTTGGCGACCGGGCTGAAAAAAGTGGTCCCGTGGCGAGCCATCGAAATCTGTTCAAGACTGACTAGGCTCCCACCTTTCAAACCATCTACATCCTCCCCGCACGGTCAGGGCTACGAATTTGAGAGGGGTCTGGCGACTAGACTGAAAAGTAATGGTCCCATGGCAAGCCATCGGAATCAACTCAGGACTTATTAGGCTCCAACCATCCAAATTATCTATACCTGAGTGCACCAAGCAACAAATTTGGGAGTTTTTGGCGGCCACGCTGAAAACTAGTGGTCCTATGGCAAATCGTCTGAATCAGGTAGTGGTTGACCGAGCTCCCACCTTCTAGACTATCTACACCCTCGTAGCGCGAGCTACAAGTCCAAGTTTGGTGATTTGGCGGCCACGCTAAAAAGCAGTGGTCCCGTGGCGAGCCAACAGAATCAGTTTAGGACTAACTAGGCTCCCACCTTCCAAACCATCTACACCCTTGCAGTGGGGGCTATAGGTCTGGGCTTTGATCAGAAGCTTTCATTGCTGGTCGTCACCAGCTAGGCTTACCTAATTAGGTTCGGCGATCACTGACTGCGGATGGGGTAGTGATCCCTGGCAAGTCGTCGTCACTGGACGTGGTAGCGCAGATTAGACTCCCACTTCCTAAACCGTCGATGCCTGCACAGAGCGAAGATGACTTATTTCCAGATACTTTGGTGTTTGCTTCCTAGTTGGAAGCAGAAAGCAGCTGTAGTTTCCTATTCGAATTTGATCCTCGAGATACTTGCTTGAAGAGGGCTTACAAGTATTGAGGATAGTTGTGAGACATGTGGGCCTAGCATGCTGTGAGAGTTCGGGTCCGCCTGGCGAACTGCAGTTGGGTGGGCGTAGAACCGCTTGGGCCAGATCAGTGTTGGACTAATGCTTGAGGCCGTAATTCCTCGAGATTAACATGACACGTGTACGGCTCTAGGGTGTGACCGAATTTATGTATCATCATTTTCTTTTTCCTTTTTTTTTCTTGTATTGTACCTATCGTACTTTTCATTTTCAATTCATACTTAGATTAGGCTGAGTAGACGTGTGTGTCCACCCCCACCTAAAGTAGGCTTTATTCTGGACTGGAACCCTTTTTTTGCTTGTCCGATGTCATATTATGACAATAGTAATAACTTAATCTTCTATGAGAGTTAAGTTATAGGGTAGTCACCTTTTTATGTCTGGGTCATGTTTCCTTAGTGACGTAATTACTGTCTCCCTTAGTAGTTGAGCTTGTGAATAAGTTGTCTTTGCGTTGAAGACTGGACTTCCTTGATGGTCTCTGACCTTGTACAATAGTTATGTTGCTTGAGAATCCATATATTGTTGGATAGGAATTCGGTACCATACACCTGTAGTCTTGAGGAGGACTTTGAGTTGAAGGGGGGTCATTTTTACCTTTCTAGACTGGACTTCCATGATAAACCTCACTTCCGAATAGGAGTTAGGTTGTTGAGGAGTCATCTTTGCTCAATTAGGTTAGACTCATGTGCTCATATGGCTCAATCCTTGAAAAGACTTGAGCTGGGAAGAAGTCATCTCGCCCATCTTGGCTAAACTTCGTAATATACCGTAATCCTGAACGGGAGTTGGGTTATTGTTGAGGAACCATCTCTGCCCAAAAGGGATAAATTCCTATATTCATCTGGCTTAATCCTTGAGAGGACTTGAGCTGGGAAGAAATCATCTCCCCCCATCTGGGCTAAACTTCGTACTAGATCCCAATCCTAAATAGAAGTTGGGTTGTTAAGGAACCATATCTGCTCGAACGGGCTAGATTCCTGTACTCATATGGCTCAATCCTTGAGAGGGATTGAGTTGGGAAGAAGTCATCATGCTCGTTTGGGCAACACTTTGTAGTAGACCCCAATCCTAAACAGGAGTTGGGTAGTTGAGGAACCATCTATGCCCAAATAGGCTAGGTTCCTGTACTCATCTGGCTCAATGCTTGAGAGGACTTGAGCTGAAAAAAAGTCATTTCCGTTCGTCTGGGCTAGACTTCGTAATAGACCTCAATCTTGGACAGGAGTTAGGTTGTTGAGGAATCATTTTGCCCGAATGGGCTAGATTTTTGTACTCATCAGGCTCAATCTTCAGAGAACTTGAGCTGAAAGTAAGTAATTTTTGCCTGTCTGGGCTAGACTTCTTAATAGACCCCAATTGTGTTGGGTTGTTGAGGAATCATCTTTGCCCTTGTGCGTCTGGGCTAGATTCCTGCTAAGCGAACTAGGTCACTTGTTGGGGAGTTTTCAGTATCCTGAACATGATTAGACGTGGCCCCTGTGCGCCATTTTGGTCTTTTAGACTATATTATCACTGTGCGGTGAGTCGTCAACAGACTGGACTCGGTTCGCCTCGCAGTGCCGTGGTACCTTTTGAGGACCAGGTTTCTTTTGGGTAGTGAGCTGTCCATGTACTAGGCTCGACCCACTGTATATAGTACCTCTGGAGTAGGTCACTTGTGCGGGGGGGGGGGGGGGGGGGCTGCTTTTCCATTAATAGGGTTAGGCCCGGCCACTGTGTGCCATTTCGGTTCCCGTGACATGACTGGGTTTTTAGTGTGATGAGTTATCCATGGATTGTGTTCGTCCCGATTGCGGCAAATAGTCCATGGACCGAGTTTTGTCCGCGGGTGTCTTTCCGTGGTTCTTGAGGTGGACTAGGTTATTTGTGCGGCAAACTGTTGTCATCCTGAATAAGACTAGGCTCGACCACTATGCGCCATTTCGGTGTCCGTGTTCGGACCATGCATTTTTTAGTGATGAGTTGTCCTTGGACTGGGCTCAGTCTGCTTTTGTGGTACCTTGGTTCCTTAGGCGGACAGGGTCACTTTTGCAAGGAGCCGTCATCGGCCTTGTAGAGCTAGGCTTGGTCGTTGTGTGCCATTTTAGTCCCCGTGATTAGACCAGGCCCTTCCGCGGCGGTCAACTGTTTGTGGACTGGGCTTGACCTGCCGTGTGTTACCTCGGTTTGTTTAGGCAGACTAGGCCACTTTTGCGGCGAGATGTTATCATGCTTAATAGGACTAGGCCCGACTGATATGTGCCATTTTGGTCCTTGTGGCAGGATCAGGTCTTCCTCTGTAGAAGGAGCTGACTGTGGAACAAAGTCATTTTTAAAGTGATTACCTTTATTGATAGTTCTTCAAAAATTCTACATGTAAGCCTTTGGCCTGCTCGTGGCTACTTACCCGACAGCTTCATTGCCACATAATGGGATTCCCTAGCGAAAGACTAATTTCCCCTGATAATCCTTGTCTATCCGTTGATAGGGTATTTGAGGCACTGGTGCCCAGTGGAGATCATTGCTTCCATCTGGTGAGGCCAATGCCTTCACAGAATTATATTGTACACGGGTGGGGGGGATCCACCACGATGAACTTCGTCATTAGGAACTTACAGAATTACAATGCTCCCGACTGAGTAACTTCAAGCACCGCTGAAGCCAACCATCACCTGGTTGTCTGATTTTAGCTTTTCCCCCTTAGCCACATCTTGCAAAATGCCTTTAGGAACATGATATTTGTTGAGCTCCCCGTGTCCACCAGCGATCATTTCAAGCCCCATTTCAATATTGCAATCGTGATAACCAGCCCCTTGCATATTCCGCTTGGTGAACATCAGGGCCGAGGTTGGGAACTCTACTCAGGCGCGCTGGATTGGGCGGCTTCCACTATGGGACCCTGTCCGCAATTCTCGGATTGCCCTTTTATTGACCGGTTGGATTTCTCCGGTCCATCGTGTGTCCTGTGCAGGATGTTGATGATGTTTGCAGTCTTCTCTTCGGCCTCTAGTGTAGTTTCTTCTTTTTCCTTTTCTTGGGGTTGTTTCTCGTCAGAATTCATAAATTCTCTGAGTTTTCCCCTTCGAACCCAGTACTCTATCTCATTCTTGAGACTCTGATAATCCTAAGTGACGTGACTGTGGTTCTTGTGATAGGTGCAGTACTTGTTCCTATCATGTCTGAAGGATTACTTTTGAGCTTGGGGGGCGCTTGATGTCGTCCCGGTTCTTCACGACGGAGAGAATTTTGGGCAAGCTGAAGTTCAGAGGAGCAAACTTAGTGTACCTTGAGCTGACATAGTTGGTACCCTGTCGGGTTTTGCCTTATCAAAACCGGTTTTATTGTCATTTTTTCTCCTCTTCGAGCTTTTTTCCTTTCCCATGTCTTGAGCCTTGGAAGCCTGATTGGCTTCGCTTTTGCCTCTTTTCTTGGCAACCAAAATTTATTCAAGAGTGATATATTTCTGTGCTCTTTTTAGTAAGTCCACCATAACCCTCAGGGGTTTCAAGGTGAGGAAGTTGTAGAACTGACCTCCTCGGAGGCCAAAAGTGAAAGCGATGATCGACATTTCATCGTTGCAACCCTCTATTAGAGTTAGCTCTTCGTTAAAATGAGTGACAAGGTCTCACCATGCTTTTGTTTGAGACTTAGTAGGTAGCGAGGCCCCTTCCTGATTTGCTGGCTCTCGACGAATCTAGTGATGAATTCCTTCACCAAGACCTGGAACAAATCAATAGATCTCAAATGAAGACTGTGGAACCAGGTTAGCGCAACCTTCTTCAGGCTGGTAGGAAAAGTTTTGCACATGATGACTTCTGAACTTTCTTTCAGTGTCATTATGTGGGGGCAATGACGTAGATGATTTGACTGATTTGATGTTCTGTCATAGAATTTGAGCTTTGGAGGGACAAATATTTTTGGCAGGGGGCGTTCATGATCACCTCTGAGAATGGAGGGACAATGAGGTTGTACAGGACATTCAGATTGGTTGCCCCAGTCAGAATGGGTTCTTGACTGTGGTTCGATCTGTCTTCAAGGTGTGGTCCCCGTCATCCCTTGATTACTCTTGCCAGCCAACTCTCTGCTCCTCTCTGGGGAGGTTTTCGCTTTCCTGGACACACTCTCGGTGTGGGATCTCCCTGAATTTCTGCCATTTTCGGTGGCTACTGTCGACCCTGGGTGAGTATTTACACCACCCTCGCTAGGTGATCAATGTGGAGTAGGATCTAATCTATGCGGGGGTCTGTCACGACTGCCTCAGTGGCCTACTATTTTGCACCTTCGACTGGATCGAATTGACCCTGTGGCTGGGTTTCTCTGGACAGAGGGTTGTCTAGTTCGACATTGTTGTTGAATGGTCGAGATCTGGTATTGGTGACCATCTCTTGATGTTTTTGTTTAGCTAGAAAGAAATTTATTTGTTCATTTCAAGGAAATCTTGTCGTTCTCCCCACGGACGACACCAAACTAATGTGTACAAATATGTCCTTGCTGATCTTGAGCCTGCAAAAATGAACATCGGTTAGACAGGGACCACCGTTGTGGTGGTCGAAGGCACTCCAATGCTTAAGTCAGGTAACAACGCATGAAATAGTAAAGACTAGATGTAAATAGCAAAGTGTATTGATACCTTTCTTCTTCTATTTCATCACTTTTTATAGGGAGTGTTCCCTCCTCAACTGTCCCTGTTATTGAGGGCGTGATGGAGGGAGGAGATCTCGCCCATGATCTTACCTATGCGTGACTGAGTCCCTTCGACACTTGGCTCTGTTTAGGATCCAATGTTTGATTGGGCTAAGAGCCGATTTGTGCGAGTAGATCTCGGGCATATGACAACTTGAATATTTGCGTTCGAGCCTTATTGTTCTGGGCCAAGCCCCAAGACCCGTGCCTCTTGGATTGGTGTGACTTGGGCTTGTGCACCTGACTTACAAGCTGAATAGTAGTTTATGAATGGGTCCGCTTGAGACCATGTTAAGGCTTTTCTCGTATTAGGGTTGACCCATGCCACGTGTACGGCTGTGATTGTATGATTGATTGATGTCTCATACTTGTGCTAGATTTCATTTGTAGAAAAAGAATTGAGAATCCATATTTGTTCACCAGTGTTTATTCAAATGTTCAATCAAGTTTCTCTAAGTTTTGAATTTAGGTTTAGTGATGATTTCGATCTTATCAGTTTGAAATTCATGAATCTCACTCAATTAAACTTTCATAGCTGGGAATTCAGTAGTTGTAATAGAGATAATCAATAGTTGAGATCAAAATGTACTGGGACTGAGTGATCTGAAGTTGAAATTTCACGAAATACAGTCTCTTTGATTGATATGTGATTCTGGAACACTAGATTCCACCTTGAAACCTTCATTTTCAGCTCTAGTGCTTCACCTAGAAGTGTTTTTTGGTAAAATCTCTACATTCAAATTGAGGTTTTCTTCGTTTCCGCTTGATTTCAATGAATTTCAGCAGTTCAATTGTCGATCTGTGCTGGAAACTCAGAATGTTCTTCATAATTGATCAATTGAATGTAAATATGACCTAATTCTTCACTTGTATTGGTAAATTATTATTTGAAGATGATTTCTGTGGGATTTTGATGATTTACTGTTGTTTGTCGCGTCTTAGTTATGAAGAGGATATCTGGATAGAGACCACAAAGTATTTAGGTGGAAGAAGTTTGGTGAAGCTCATATTAACTAACCGTTGGTTCAACTTTCTCATCTTTAAAGATGATTACGTGTGGGAATTTGCATGTCTCCGTCACCTCCAATTTCCCGAGATTGGACCACTCCACTTTTGATGAATCGATCTTTACGCTTGGAGTTTTGGTGCTAAGCATCTTCCTTTTCTTACACCTTGAGCAATATTGCTTCCTTATCTCCAACGTGGCTCCTCCCTAACAGGGTTAGTTCTCCTAGCTGTTTTGATTTGTTGAAAAGCTTCTTCGGCTGCAGGGGACAATTGAAAGTTGTCTTTCTTGAATAATTCATTCAAAGGTCTACGAATAGTACCATAATGTTGTACAAATCTTTTGTAGTATCCTGTGATACCCAAGAAACTTCTTTTGCAAGGTTACTGAGCTTGTATTCTCTTTCTTCCCAGCTCATCTCCAATCCCCTCTTCTCCTAATAAAAAAAATGTCTCCCTTTTCAAGTACCATCGGTTTCTCCATTGTCCAAACTCTAAATAACTTTACCAATCTCATGTCCACGAGTGGATCCAGGATATATAGGGAGATAGGGAGTTGAGGCAGAGGAATAAAGGTAGCTCATACTTGCTTTCGATAGGTTCCCCTTCGCCTGGGTTCCACCTTCGGATGTTCAAGAGTTGTTCTTGATCCCGGGGATTCAAATGAGGAAGTTGAGGGATCAGGGGAGGTTTGGAACCTTGGTTGATCGCTAGCCTGGTAGAAGCAAGAGAGCTTGGAAGAGAAGGTTTAGAGGCTGCTGAATAGCGGTTGGGGCGGAAGCCTTTAGGTGTCTGTTTATTGGGCCCAGTTCCGCCTCCTCTGGTATCGGGATGAGGGACTGGAGACGAAGGTGGAGCCTACTCGTTTGCTTTGCTTTCGATGAAGGGGATTCAGCTGATGCGAAATAAAAAAAAAATGTCTCCCTTTTCAAGTACCATCGGTTTCTCCATTGTCCAAACTCTAAATAACTTTACCAATCTCATGTCCACCAAACTAGTTTGATTGTTCCAACTACGTTGTTTGGAAAATCAGATGACTTTTATTCTGAACAACCAAGACCCCTACTGATATGTGATGATTCAGTCCCTCCTATAGTAAATACCTCAAACAATCAATCTAGAACCTGCAAGTAAATCCAACACAAGGCCAAGACCTACTTGGTGAAAATGAGTGACTGAAAAAGTATGCTATGAAACAAGCAAACAATAAATAATATGCAGAAAAGTAAAATCACACCAGGATTTACGTGGTTCGGCTTTGCTTACTCCACAAACGACGACTCCATTAGATCTTATTGATATGTGAAACAAGTATTGGATATTACAACATTGTCAAGCAACGATCCTTGAGATTACCCAATCTCAAACCAACAATACCACTAAGCAACAATAATTTCTTCTCAATCTTCCTCCCTACAACAAAAGTAAAACCCAAAAGGAACTCCGAAGATTTGGCGAAACTACACACTCGAAGAACACCCAAAATCACCCGATTTCAACCCTTCCACTTGGTTACTGTTTCACGCTACCCACTCGCAAATTCCGCCTCACGCTGCCCTGTTTCTGTGCCATACACGCTGCTATTTCACACTCTGTACGCTGCCTTGTGAAGAAGTCTTTAAAGGAGAGAAGCTCTACTCCTTGTCTAACATTGAGTCCCGTATGTATAATTGGGAGCCATAGTCCTTGTCCTTGTCTAACATATCCCTGGAAATTGGGAGTCAGAAATTGGGAATGAGAGTCCTGTTTTAAAGCAACTAAGGGTGTGTTTGGTTGCATGGAATCATATGCCATGGGAATCCATGAAAGGATCCCTATATTTTAGGCCAATTTGAGGTATCACTCCACATCCACCATTTGATTTTGTGATCAATGATGGGAATAAAAGTCCCATGAACATGAGAATCATATGCCTTGGGTGACCAAGGAGTGAGATTCCCATGTTCATGGGACTTCCATTCCCACCATTGACCACACAATTAAATGGTGGATTTGGAGTGATACATCAATTTATCCTAAATTGTAGGGGTCCCCTCATAGATTCCATGACATAGGATTCCATGCAACCAAACACACCCTAAAAGAAAGAAGAAAACCTTCTCATTGTCTAACACGTGCAACTCTCACACCTCCCTATTCTCAGTTTTTACCTGCCAAAGAAAATGAATCTCCAACCCCCAATCCTGAATTCACCTATGGACACGTCTCGATCAAATGGTCCTATTTTGGCTTAATGCGACTCTCATTCCACCCATTCTTAATCAACTTGTTGAACTGAGTACTTCTCGCAAGGTATGGCGCTATCTAGAATGCGCATTTGCTTATCAAAATAAGACACATGAAACTTCAGATGCAACTTCAATCAATAAAAAAAGGATCAGTCAATAACTAATTATCTTGATAAAATCACGAACATCTCAAACTCTCCTGCAGCCATGGCTTTTCCTATAAGTGATATTGACATGGTGTCATTTACTCTCAATGGTCTTGGTCATGAATATGAAGCCTTTGTTACTTCTCTTCACACTAGTCTGGTTCTGTTAAATTTGATGAACTAGAGGCACTACTGTTGCATCAAGAGGGCCTCATAGAACTTAACCATAAAAATCAGTTAGAGAACAAAAACATTACTGCATTTATGTCTCAAAATACTTGTGGTTGTGGTCGTAATAACTTTCATGGACATGGTAGGGGAACATCTCGTGGTGGTGCTTGTGTTATCTCGTTGTGGCTATAATCGTACCTATGGCATTCAGAATTTCAATGGCTATCAGAATGGTGGCGTTAACCAGAGTTTTCTACATTTCCCCTCTAATGCTTCCCTCTTAGGACTTGCTCCTAATTATACTTTGCAAGTTCCTTGCCTGATATGTGGCAAAACAGAACATGGTGCTAGATGGTATTATGATCGGTACAACCAAGCCTATCAACCTGTGACCTCCCTCAATCTTTTGCAGCTATGAATGAAAAGTCCATATCATGATGATCATCTCCCTCAATCTTTTGTTGCTATGAACATAAAGTCCATCCCATATGATGATCATTGGCATCCAAATACTGGTGCAACCCAACATATGACGGCTAACATGACCAACTACAGTGATTATAATGGTAGTGATCAAGTCCTTGTTGGTAATGGATACCGTGCAAGCATTCTGGTGTTGGTAATGTGATTTTACACATTTGTCAATGTTCTTTACATCTTTAAGAAGTTCAAGGTTTATATCCAATAATCACCTTGGGAGGAGTTGTCTTTGGTGGTCAAAAAAATAGCTTCAACATTTGTAGGTGAAAGAGTTCCTTCAGTAACATGGCAAAAGCGGTTGGGTCATCCTAATAAAGAAGTTCTTAGTTACCTGAGTAGCAATAAGTGCCATTCAGTTTCTGGTTCTTCTATTGTTAAAGGAATTTGTTCTAGTTGCATGGAAGGAAACTTCGTAGAGATAAAGAAAGAGGTGGATAGAGAGAGGAAATGGAGAGTTTGTTGTTAGTGTTAGACCGAGTCCAATTGGTTCCAAATCAAACTCCAAATCAAGTTGCCAGAACTCAAAGAGACTTGCTCAATGAGGAGTCTTAGATACTGAGTCAAATAACAACAACTCTTGTTGTAACAACCTATATCATTTCCCTTCATATGTGGTGTAACAACCATATCATATCCCTTCATATTTGTAACAATCTCCACATATCTGTAACCATGGAACTCAATAGTTGAGTTATAAATAAGAATACTCAACACCGATTATGGTGTGAGATCCATTACTAAAACTAACATGGTATCCGAGCTTTGGTTCGATTCTCGCCCAGCACAACTGCTAAGGTATTTTCCAGCCATTGCGCTGAGGGAGAGTATTGAGACTAAAAGTCCACTCCACCCGTTCCGTAGACCTCGACCTTGATATATGCTAGATATGTCCTCTCTATTAGTTTAAGCTTTTAGAGAAGTTGACAATTTACATGGTATCATGTTTTTGATCCTACCAAGCTTCTCATAAAAAAAAAAAGAAAAAAACAAGAAACTCAAGTCCCTTTCTCTCAACAATGACCAGCACAAAAACTTCTTCTAACTCATCACCTGCTTCCTCCACCATCACTTCTCATTCCTTACAAACCACCCATATTCATCACTTAATCTCTGTCAAACTTGATGACTCAAACTACATCATTTGGCTCACCCAATTCAAACCCCTATTGAAGGGATATGGACTCGAGGTACGTTGATGGGACTCTTGTTTGTCCTCCTCGTATTTTATCCCCAACCGATACCACCATTAATCCTGACTTTCTTGCATGGCAGAAGTAGGACCAAATACTACTTGGCTGGCTCCTTTCCTCGCTCTTCGAGAGCGTGCTCGCACAGGTTGTTGGACTTGATTTCTCCCGTGCTGTGTGGACAACCCTTGAGAAGCAATTTGCTTCCAAATCTCGCACTCGAATAATGCAAATTCAACGTGAACTTCAAACCATGAGAAAAGGTTTTAAACCCATGTCCCAATATTTCTTGCATGCCAAACAACTCTTTGATAGCCTTGCTGCCGTTGGACATCAAATGCATGAATTTGACTTACAGCAAATCATCCTCAACGGTCTCGAATCAACATATGATACAATTGTCACTACACTCACTACTACGGTTACTGAGATTCATATGGAGCATTTTTATGACCATCTCCTTGCGTTTGACATGTGAGTAGAAACTCAACAGTCACTTCTTCAACAAAATCCAATGGCTCATGTGGCTACTTAACAAACCTGTTTGTGCCCGGGCTCATCAGCCACACAGTCACAACAACACCCGTGGCTCTAATCGGTATCTGAATCGATCTCAACCTGCTGCAACTATCCCAGGGCCTTGTCAAATATGCGGTAAGAAAAATCATGCTGCCATAGATTGTTGGCACCGCTATGACAAGAACTTTCAAGCTCCACCTGTTCGCTCTCCTACTGTTGCTTATGTGGATGCCCCCCGTGCATTCACTGACCGACAGTGGTGCAACTAATCACCTTACCTCTGATTTGAATAACTTACATGTTTAAACAGAATATGCTGGCCTAGATAAGATTCGAGTCCGGAATGGTAACACTCTACCCATAGCTCATGTTGGTAATGCCTCTTTATCTACAACTCTTCGCAAATTTCATTTAAAGAACCTATATCATGTGCCTAAAATATCTGCAAACCTACTTTCAATGTCTCAATTCTGTAAAGATAATGATGTTTTCTTTGAATTTCACCCGTTGTTTTTTCATGTGAAGGATTGCCGCACGCAGAATATTCTTCTACAAGGCCGGAATAGAGGAGGACCTTATTGCTTTGATCATGCACGGGATATGCCAATGCTATTTCAAATTCTGCTTTTATTTCATAGTCGTTGCCTTTGTGGCATCAACGTTTAGGCCACCCAACGCTTCGCACAGTGAAACACATTGTGGATGCAAATAATCTTCCTATCTCCAATAAAACAGTTACTTTTTGTCATTCATGTCATGTCAGCAAGAGTAGAAAACTGTCATTTCCATCTAGTTCCAGTTCCTATGAAAAACCTTTGAGTTTAATTGTGTCTGATCTATGGGGCCCTGCACCTGTTATTTCTCGCAATGGATTTTGTTTTTATTTATTGTTAATGGATTTTTTAGTCATTTTACTTGGATTTTTCCATTAGCAAAAAATTCTGATGTCTTACCCACTTTCATTGTGTTTAAAAATAAAATTGAGAATTTCCTTGGGCACAAAATCAAAAATTTTCAATCCGGCAATGGAGGTGAATATCGAAAATTCACTTCATATTTGGATAGTCAAGGAATATTTCATCGATTCTCTTTCCTCATACCTCAGCTTAAAATGGCCTTGCCGAACAACGTCATTGCCACATCGTTGAATCCGACTTATCAATGTTAAATCATGCCTCTGTTCCTCTTTTCCTTTGGGAATATGCCTTTAATACGAGCTGCTACTTAATCAATCGACTTCCATCTTCCAAAACCTCCACCAAATCTCCGCTTGAGTTTTTGTTCAATCGTGCTCCTGATTACAAATCATTGCGCATTTTTGGAAGCTTGTGTTATCCATATTTGAGTCCGTACAATAAACACAAACTACCACCGCGCTCCATGTTTCGTGTTTTTATCGGTTATAGTAGTGCTCACAAAAGGTACATGTGTTTTCACCCCCTACTAATCGCATTTACATATCTCGTCATGTGGTTTTTGAGGAGCATCACTTCCCCTATTCGGCTGAGTACAAGGACATCCACAACAATAACAATCACTTCACAGGTAATATTGCTCACCACCTCAGTTCCCCACCACCACAACAACTCCATTTAAATCCACTTAGTCAGAGTCTACCACCAAGTCCAACTTTCACACAACCAATCCCTCATCCTCAACCTGATGTAGCTCACACTGATAATTTGTCTTCACCTATTCCACCTTCTAATTTGCCTTCACCAATTGTACCTGCCAATAACCAACCCACCACTCTCATTCATGCACCTAATGAACCTATCCCAACAAACCAATCACGACATGGATGATCACTCGGGCACGTGATGGGATTACCAAGCCTATTAATAAATTATGTCTCACTATCACTAAGCATCCCTTGCAGGTTGTAGATATTGAAGAACCAACTTGTTATTCTAAGGAAACTATTGATCCTAGTTGGCGTAGTGCTATGGATGATGAAATTAATGTTCTCATTAAAAATGGCACTTGGACGCTAGTTCCTGCTACACAAAAAATGAATGTTGTTGGTTGCAAGTGGGTATTTCGGGTGAAGCGAAAGGTCGATGGATCCATTGATCGCTACAAGGCACGTCTAGTAGCGAAAGGCTTCAACCAACAAGAGGGTATTGATTATAATGAGACATTCAGTCCCATTGTCAATCCTTGTACCATTCGGATAGTGTTGACTATTGCTATCCACAATGGCTGGCCTCTTCGTCAACTTGATGTTCAAAATGCATTTTTGCATGGTGTGATTAACGAAGAAGTATATATGAAGCAACCCCTTGGGTATACTGACTCTCGCTTTCCATTTCATGTATGCCGCCTTCACAAGTCATTATATGGTCTTAAGCAAGCACCAAGGGCTTGGTATTCTCGCCTTAGCACATATCTTATTCAGCTTGGCTTTGAGGGCTCCAAAGCCGATACTTCACTTTTTCTCAAGATTGCAGACTATACCCTTTATATTTTAATCTATGTTGATGATATTATTGTCACTGGCTCCAGCACTACCCATATCAATGAATTGATTGCTCAACTAAATTCGGTTTTTACTATCAAAGATTTGGGAGCTCTAAATTATTTTCTTGGCATTGAAGTGATCCCCAATTCATCTGCTGGTACCTTTCTCTCACAAAGGAAGTATATTCTTGAAATTTTAAAGAAGACCAAAATGGATGGTGTGAAACCTGTTCAAACCCCAATTGCAGCTCAAACTCAATTGTCCCAATTCGGTGCCTCAAAATTTCTAGATCCCACACTTTATCGAAGTGTTGTAGGTGTTCTACAATATTTGACTTTTACTAGACCAGATATCTCTTTTGATGTCAACAAGGTTTGCCAATTTATGCAAGATCCAAATGAAAATCATTGGGTTGCTGTTAAACGCATTTTGCGTTACCTCAAACACACAACCACTTATGGGTTAAATCTACAACGATCCAATAACCTCCAACTTCATGCCCATTCAGACTCTGATTGGGCTGGATGTCCTGATGATTGTCGATCTACTAGTAGTTATTGTATATTTCTTGGTGGCAACCTAATCTCTTGGAGTGCTTAGAAACAAAAGACAGTGTCTAGATCGAGTACCGAAGCTGAATATAAAGGGCTAGCTACTGCCACTGCGGAAGTTATGTGGATTGAGTCACTGCTGAAGGAGCTTTGTGTTACATCATCTCCTCTGACACTATGGTGTGACAATTTGGGGGCCACATATTTAACAGTCAATCCGATATTTCATGCTCGCACTAAGCATATCAAGATTGATTACAATTTCGTTCGAGAACGAGTGTCCCGTCGAAAACTTGATGTACGGTTCATATCTACCAAAGATCAACTTGCTGATATTTTTACCAAGGGACTGAACACGTCACGTTTCCAATTACTATGGAACAAGTTAACCGTCCAGGACACGACGCTCAACTTGCGGGGAGGTGTTAGACCAAGTCCAATTGGTTCCAAATCAAACTCTCAACAAGTTGCTAGAACTCAAAAGGCCAGCTCAATGAAGAGTCTTAGATACCGAGTCAAATAACAACTCCTATTGTAACAACCTATATCATATCCCCTCATATGTGGCGTAACAACCATAACATATCCCTTCATATTTGTAACAATCTCCACATATTTGTAACTATGAAACACAATAGTTGAGTTATAAATCAGAACACTCAACACCGATTATGGTGTAAGATCCATTACTAAAACTTACAGTTAGCTTAGCTTAAAAAAAAAGGCAAGTAAAGGAGGGAGAGATAGGGGGATCCCATCTCCACCACCACAATGGTTAGATGTCAGACCTTCAGCTGTATTGTCTGGTTGAAGTCCACAAGAAAGCTTACTCAGCCACACATTCCCACACTTTAGGTAACTATGGAAGGCAGTTTCTCTTTCAATGTACCTACTCCCACACCATTCCCAAATTGCCTCTCAATTTTTATAAATAATTAAAACCGGTCCCACTCCAATTCCAACCGATCCGGGACCAGTATGATAATAATAGAACCTGTTTTGGCATGGTTTGAAACTGTTCGGAATCATACCAATCCATATAAGAACATGATGGACCGGGATTGTCGCCTTCCCTAATTCGCGATTTACATGGATTTTTTTTTTTTACAAACATACATCAGAGGTAGAGAAGAGTTTCTTAAAATTCAAAACATGATTGAAAAACAAAATTCAACACAACAATCTGATGGTGGCGGTGAGTATATTGGGCACCCTCTTTGTAATTACTTACGCATCTATAGCGTTATGCATCACTTCTCTTGTCCTCACACTCCCAAACAAAATGGCACCCTAAAACAAAGATTAGGCACATTATTGAAATTAGGATTTCACTTTTAAACCATAGTCACCTTCCCAAGTCTTTTTGGGTTGAAGCATCTCCTCTACTATTTAATTGATAAATATGTTGCCTACAGTGGTCTTACCTGGGATCTCACAATTTGAAAAATTATTGCAGAGGCGCATTGATTATAACTTTCTTTGAACCTTCCGTTGCTTTCCTTATCGATTCACTAAGCTCGACCTAAAGACTAAGGTGGTGTTTGTTTTTTATTAAGTGGTTAGAAGCCAAGTTCTAACTGTAGTTAGAAGTTCTGAACGAGCTGTTGATTAGAAGCTGTAAAATTAAGTGGTGTTTGTTTTTAGGTGTTGACTTGAAGTTTTATTTTATTTTTATTTTTTTTACATTTTTTCCCACAACCACAACTCCCACACCCACCACAAAACACCACCATTAACCTACTTCTCCACTTGTTTTCTCTCCCCCAAATATCATTGAGATCACTTTCCACCACTAACAGAAACCACAGTATATCAGTGTCTCACTTATTATTAAGACTTTTGAGTCTATTAAAAATAATAATTAAAAAAAAAAACCTCAACTACAAATGTCTTGATCCTACCACATCTCGGGTTTTTTTTTTTGGAAAGCGAACAGAGTTTTTATAGGATCCCAGAACCCATTAAAGACCAGAACTGGTCAACACACCATAAACTGATAAAGATGCCGCAAGCTGGGTTCGAACCCAAGATCGAGTGATACCATCCGCCAAGCTCCAATCGTTGAGCTGTCATGCCATTGGGTTTAATCTTTCATCATGTTGTTTTTTACAAACATTTATCCCTTTTGAAGGTTTACACATGACTCCAACACATGCCACATCAAGATCAATTCTTGATGAATGAGTCTATTTCAAACGTACTGTCCCCTCTCCATTGCAAGACACCTCAGAATCTGCTGTAATTGCACCTATCCGAACCTGAGTCTATGCCAAATGCACCACCCTTGTTGAATTACACTCGTCAGAATCGTTCTCAAGTACATCCACCATCACAACCAGCTTTAGAGCTTCTATTGCTATATTGCCTCATGCCTCTACAGAGTCAACACTACATGATGTACAATCTGATCTAGAAAATTCATCCCCAGATGCTACAACAACATCATCTCCTCTTGCTCCAAGCAATCCTCTTAAAGCACCAACTCATCATATACATGCACACGGGATGCCACACGAAAATCGAAAATTTGAAAGTATGCAACTTGTTTAACGAGGTATCCCATACCTCAATGTTTCTCCTCTATTATTGATGATCAATTGCAAGAGCCCACTTAGTCATACTCAAGCTGCACGAGATCACCTTTGGAAAGCTGCAATGTCAAAAGAGTTTAATGCACTTCTTCGAAGCGGTGCATGGACATTAGTTTTATCCACACCTCATAAGAATTTTGTGGATTGCAGATCAATTTATAAATTTAAGCGATGTTCTGATGGTTCTATTGAGTGCTTTAAAGCTCACCTTGTTACAAAAGGAGTCTCTCAACAATATGGGGTTGATTATAAGGAGACCTTTAGTTCAGTTGTGAAGCCAGTCGCTATTCGTCTTGTACTTTCTATTGTCGTCTCTGAATATTGGCATATTCGATAATTGGATGTGTGCAATGCTTTCCTACACGGTGATCCTCATGAAGATGTATACATGAAACAACCGCCAGCCTCTAAAGATCCATGTTTTCCTAATCATGTTTGCAAACTTCAGAAGGCTTTGTATGGACTGTAACAAGTTCTGCGTGCTTGGTTTCACAGATTCAACTCGTCATTGCTTGAACTCAGGTATGTTAGGATATGCTAGAGATGTTCGAAAATATTCTGTCATCATGTAATCTCATTGTGTCGTCGAGTAAAGTACATAGGCGAAAGGCCAGGTTATTAAACAAGTTTACAAGCCAGTATTGAAGAGGGCGGACAAATCAGATGGTACTGGCAATGCAAAGACTGAGATGGCTGGGTCTAGTGAATTACAAAAAGTGGGGGCTGGAGTTGAAGAGAACTTTAGTCCTTGCTTGAAAAATGCATTTGAAGTTCTAGCTAATGTTGAGCAAGACTTGCAAGTTGAAGATGTTAAGGGCAAGGCTAAGTTGATTTCTAAATCACCAAACTTGGAAAACAAATCTGAAATTCAGGGAAACAAAAATATGGAGGGAGTTGCTAATTTGGAGGAAGGAGCACATTCCAATAAGGGTTCTAAGATGCGTGGAAATTCTAGTACTGTTTCTGCTTGTAAAGTTCCAGGACCTGTGCTAGGCGACAAGGTGGTTATAGGGACAGTAATGAATTCTTTGAATAAGGATGCGGGAGGTGCGGTCTTGGAAAGGAATAGAACTGAAGTTGCTAAACTTCACAGCTCGGTTCAGGAAAGAATTTCCATTCCTAGTGAGGTTGAAGATGCTAATCTTGTTAGGGAAGGACTTTCTATTATTGATTCGAACAAAAAAAGGCTTGCCAATTTCAAATTGGATTGTAAGGAGGCAGGGTACTCTTCTAGTGGGATTGATAGAGCCATTCAGGCGGTGTTGGCAGAAGGAATTCAGGATACGGCTAGCTCCTTAACAGCTGGCGAGAATTTGAGATCAGGCATAGGACCGAGAATGGCAATGGGGCTGCAAGTGAATGCATTGTCCGATTCTACCAAGGAAATTTCAGCGTCTCAAGATGTTGATTTTGTCAAAACAGGGGACGAAAATGTAGCAGTGGATGCGGCGGTGAAATCAGTGGATGCAGCAGTAACAGGGGATGTAACAATATTTGAGGCTGCTCCTAATGCATGGGATGTCATGCAGGGACAGCAAGCTGTCCCTAGCACAGAGCTTTGACAGCAAGATGCGGATACTCAGGGACCTCTTGATGATGATATCAAGACTTTGGTTAGGGTCAAGAGCAGATTAGAAGCACACATTACTAAAGGTTCTCCGGAATTTGATTCACAAACACTAGGAAACACATTGGACAAGGTGATTTCCTTGTTCAAGGAAACTAGGAGGATTCGGAGGAAGAAATTGAATATCAATACATTCGAAACTGCTAGTGATGATAGTGATGAAGCTGAATTAGATTCTGAGATTGGTCCATAGGCAGCGAGCAGTGATTTGGACTTAGGGGTTGTATCAGAAGGAGAGAGGGATAAGTTGAAGAATACAAAAGTCAGGATGGCGGTACCCCCGGGCACGTGTCGCATGACGAGGTCAAGTGACTCTAATGCCCAAACTAAAAATGATTGATAATATTATGTTTTGAAATGCTCGAGGAGTTGGGAATAGAGCTACGAGAAATAGACTTAAAAATTTGGTCAAGGAGTACAGAGTGCGATAATTATGATTGCAGAACCCATGATTGAAGCCTGTCTCCGAGATTGGTAACAAAATTAAATTGACAGGTTTTACGTCTAATGAAGCAGAGGGTGGGAAGATATGGATCTTCTGGGATCCTGAGCTAGCAGTCTCGGTGTTGGAAATCTCGGAATAGTGTATTCATTGTAAGGTAACTTATCCTAATACTCCTCCTTTTTTATCTCTTTCATATATGCTAAATGCACAGTGGAGGAGAGACGAGAATTATGGGCGAAATTGGAGTCTCTGGCTTCCTTGTATGTTGGTCCTTGGATGGTGGGTGGTGACTTTAATGTAGTTATTAGTGAACATGATAAACTAGGAGAGAATTCTCCTTCTTTGGCCAGTAGGTCCAAGTTTTCAGATTGTATTGAACAATGTGGATTGGTAGATGGTGGTTTTGTTGGTTCCAAGTATACTTGGTGCAACAATAGGCGTGGTGACGAGCGTATATGGGCAAGGATTGATAGAGTATTTGTAAACTCTTTATGTCTTGATCAGTTGCCTAGTGTGAGGGTGGAACATCTTTACCGCACCTTCTTTGATCACGCGCCAATTTTGGTTTCCATGCCTATGCAGTCTAGATCCGGGTTCTTTCCGTTTAGATTCCTGAATATGTGGTGTACTCACCCAACTTTTGAGTCTTTAGTGGCAGATGTTTGGGGCTCACAGTCAGGAGGTATGAGGGCGCTGGATATGGTGGATCTCAAATTGAAATCACTTCGCAGGGCGCTTATTAAATGGAATAAAGAGGTGTTTGGAAATGTTTTTTGCAGACTCAGGGTTTTGGAGGATGAGATGAGCCAATGGGAAAACGCGCTTATCTCAGGCTTGGATTCGTCTGTTGATCTCAATATGGTTTCAAATTGGGATGTTAATGCGTTTTATAATTTGAGCAGATGTCAGGCTTAATATAGGCTGGCCCTTAAGCAGGAGGAACAGTTCTAGATGCAAAAATCAGGGGAAAAAGAATTCAAGAAAGGGGACGCATGCACAAAATATTTTTTTGCCTCGGTCAAATCTAAACAAAAAAGAAGGTCTATATTTTCCATTACTTTGCAGTGTGGTAGGGAGATTTCTGATTCTGGGGAGATCTTACGAGAAGCCAATGACTATTTCAACAACTTCTTTCTTCACATACTCTCAGGCATATGATAGCGAGTTATTAGATTGTATTCCTTCAGTTATTTCGGGTGTGGAATGTGATCAGTTAGTTATGATACCGTCACTGGAAGAAGTTAAAAAAGCAACTTTTGATATCCCGACGAATAGTGCTCCAGGCTCAGATGGGTTTATTGCAGAATTTTTTCAATCTTGCTGGGAGATTGTTGGGTTTGATATCTGGAAAGTGGCCGTTCAGTTCTTTGAAGGCGAGGTTTTCTCTGCAGCATTCACGGCTAACTTTATTGCATTGATCCCCAAGGTGGACTCGCTAGGTTCTTTCTATGACTTCCGTCCTATTAGTCTATGCAATGTCATTTATAAAATATTCAGTAAATTACTTTGCAATAGACTAGCTCTATTATTACCAGCTATGATAGCACAAGAGCAGGGTGCCTTTGTTAGGGGCAGGTCTATTGTGGAAAATATTTGTTTAGCCCAGGAAATGTAAGGGATATTAATAAACAGGTCACAGGTGGTAATGTGGTTCTCAAAATTGACATGGAAAAGGCGTATGACAGACTGCAGTGGCCTTTCCTTTTTTCGCTCCTTAGAAGGTTCAGATTCTCAACTAGAGTATGTCATATTGTCTCCAATTGTATTGCTAGTTGTGGCTTTTCGGTTCTGATGCAAGGAGTCTATAATGGTCACTTTAAATCTTCTAGAGGGTTGATGCAGGGTGATCCACTTTTCCCATTGTTATTTGTTATAGCCTCAGAGGTTCTTAACAGAGGATTAGTGGCCGCCTTTGATAAAGGTGATATCTGCTATTTTTACAAGCCACGACATTGTTGTCCCATTACACATCTTTTGTACGCAAATGACACCCTTGTTTTTTCTTAATGGGAGAAAGGCTTTTATTACTGGTTGCATGAAGTTTTTGGAAAAATATGAGTAATCATCGGGACAAAAAATCAATGCAGACAAAAGTTCATTTATGATTGATGAAAAAGTTGAAGTGGAACAAGTGGTGGCGGTTAAAACTTATACAGGTTTCAAGTTCACAGGTTCGCCGCTGAAATATTTGGGTTTCCAATTTATCAGAGACGTTGCAAGAGTATATATTTTGATGCGCTTATCAGTAAAATCCAAAAGCGAATTAGTGGTTGGAAAGCTAAGCTCTTATCTCCGGGTGGGAGACTGATTTTGATCAAGCATGTTTTAAATTCTATTTTAGTTTATACTCTCAGCGCCATGTGTGTCCCTAAGCAAGTTATTTCTAGAATCGATAAATTATTGACGGATTTCTTTTGGGGAGATTGTGAGGGAAGACAAAAAAAGAAATGGATTTCTTGGAATAATATTTGTTTCCCGAAATCAAAATGCGGGCTTGGGGTTAGAAACCTTGTTACGGTTTCTAGGGCTTTTCGCATGAAAGCCCTATGGAACATAGTTAATGCTGAGTCATTGTGGGCGAATTTCATGAGAGCTAAATATTGGAAGAAGGATGTCCCTTTGATTTATTAGGAAGTGAAGAATAGTGCCACGCCTTTTATGAAGGAGATTATGAAGTTTAAAACAGTCTTTGTTGGTAGTAGCATTTGGCGGATTGGCAATGGTAATTCGAGTTTCTTTGCTTCAAACTGGAATTTTACAACTGTTTTCTTGAAAACGGGAGTTTTGGATTTGCAAGATATGTGGCCGACAGTGGCGGAGTTGCGTAATGGAGATTTTGATTTGGTGTCACCTGAGATTAGAGAATTGGCGAGATCATTGTTTAATGATAGATTTAGGAGTAGTGAGCAGGGAAAGGATCATTGTATTTGGACCCCGGATTCGGATGGCCTCTTTAGCTTGCACTCGACATATGAACTTCTTCGTGATAAGAAGGGTAAATCCATGTTGTTTGACAGGATTTGGAGGCCTATCCTGCCATCCAAAATCTCAATATTCATTTGAAAGCTCTTATTAAGAGGTGTCCCAGTTGATGGGGAGCTTTATAGGTGCGGTATTAGTTTAGCATCGAGATGCTATTGTTGTCACTCACCGAGTGTGGAAACCTTGACTCACCTTTTTCTTGAAGGAAGCCTAGCTAAAGGGGTTTGAAGACATTTTGAGGCGACATTTGATATCCATGTTAGAAGGCCGGCGGAAATTTCCACGGTGTTGACTGTATGGGTTGGGAAAGCCAATAAGAATTCTCAAGTAGGGGTCATCTATTATGTAACGCCAATGTTCATCATATGGGAGATTTGGAAACAGCGTTGTCGGGCGGCCTTTGATAATGGAAAGCCGAGTATGGGGACATTCATTTTGTTAGTAAGAAGGAGTCTTCGAATGGTTAATTCTTATTCTATTCCTAAGCGGGTGAGTGTGAATAAGAAACCATTGATTTCTCTGGGTCTTCCTATAGTCCCGATTCATAATAAGCGCAATAGAATAGTTTACTAGAATTTTCCTCAGGAGAATTTTGTGGCTCTTAATGTAAATGGCTCTTCAAGAAATAACAAGGCGACAGCAGGTATTATTATCAGAAATAGTTTAGGAAATTGTCTTGTGGCTAAGCAAGTCATCTTGGACGAAGGATCTAATAATTTTGCAGAGGTTCGGGCAGTTATTGAAGGCCTTCTTTTGTGTAACAGGCTAGAGTTTTCAAAAGTTTCTATGCAAGCAGACTCCAAAATTGTGAAGGGATGGCTTTATGAGGATTTCAAAATTCCTTGGTTCATGGAAAACGCTTGGCGGGAGATTAAGAGATTGACTTCTCATATGGAGTTTAGTTGTGTTCATATTTTCAGGGAAGTAAATGCAGTGGCTGACACACTTGCGGATTACGCCCAAAAGGAGGAAGTTAGTAGAGAATACGAAGCAAACGAGCTTCCCATCAGGATAGGGAGGTTTGGTTCACCTAGACAAGATTCACACTCCCTATGTTCGACAAGCTAGATGAGTTGGTTTGGAGGAGTCTTGTGGGTGCATGGAGGCATCACGGGCGTTTTCAGGTTGCTGATCATAATAGTGGGGCTGGATGGACTGGCAAGAGAGATTGTGCGGCCTGGACGGGTGATGCGGGTAAGTTTGGAGCAGCTGAGTGCTCAGAACCGTGTGTATGTGCAGGGTGGAGAGCAGTTGATGCTGTGGAAGCTGCTGCTCAGTCTGGCTACATTTGCTTTGCAGGTTTTCCTACCTGGTTGAGCATTTGGTGCATGGAAGGGCTTTGGTTTGAGGCTGGAACTTGGCGGGGGATTGCTGACAGGGGATTGCAAAGTGCTTTGTGTTGTGAACTGGGTTGCTGGAAGCAGAGCTGTAGTATGTTCAGTGAGGATGTTGCTGTTTGGTGATCATATTCCAGGCTCGCTGAAGGATGCTGCTATGGCTTCTGGTGTGCAATGGACGTGATTTGCGTGGGCTGGATTGGTGTTGTATTGTTGTTGCTGATGCATGTGTTCTTAGCTTGCTGGAATGAGGATGGGACTGGCTTGCGCGCTGATGGTAAGGTGCAAAGTGTGGGATTGTGTTGCATTGTGTTTACAATTAGACTTGTAAGTTACTTACAAGTGCAAGTTTGCAAATTGCAAGTTGTTATGCTTGCAAGTTGCAATGTTATGCTTGTTAAGTTGCAGGCTGGCGTTTTTGGTTTATACAAGATGTGCAAGTTGCAAGTTTGTGCAAGTTTTCTTGGGCAGAGATTGCAAAAGGTTTCAGATTCCTTGTTTCAAGGCCTTTTGGTTTGGGCATTTGCTTGCTTGTTTGTTCATGAGGCCCTGACCTTGAGTAAGGTCTTTTAAGGATTAAAACTTGTATTAGGTAGGCTTGGTTTTTTTAGTGTTCTTTTGGTTTGTAAGAGCTAGCTCTATAGGTTTTTTTATTCGGGTAAAGTCGTAATGTACCCCCGAAAGATGTAAAACTTTTTTGGTATAATAAATGTCTGACATCCCATAGTTGCCCCTCCCCACTGAAGGTTTAATTAAAAATAATAAAAAATTGAGTAAAGTACATTACATACCTTAAATGAATATTGCAATAAAGCATACAATATGGGTTGATGCATAGTTCTCATTAGTCTTGTGCTCATTCACTAGCTATAATGGTAAATGTAAAATGACCTGAAAATTTTATCTTTTTTTTTTTTTTTTTCTTTTTCTTTGAAGGGGTGATGAGATTTATGTGACGTTTTATCCATTAAGCTGTCTTCAAGGACTCCTAATGCCTTTGCTAAATTGGGTTAGTTGAGCTGATCAGAGATGTAAAAGACTAGAGGATGATCATCGCGAAGATACATGAAATGCTAATTTAAAGATATTTTTCTCTTGTTTGTTATGAGTGAATATCTTGCTTACATGATTCCATCACAATGTCATTAAGTGCATGTTTGGTTTCAAAGTAAAATTTCCAGTGGAAACACTCAAAAGATATGAGGACTTGAGAGAAGGAAAAACTTGAGCACTTGATATTCACATAATTATTACATGAAATATCCTCTAATTTATATATGTTAATGTTTCGAATTATATTTTATTCTAATTATTTTATTTTTCATGTTTTTTGTAGGAAATTGAGCTGAAACGATGAAATCGCCTTAACGCGGTGAGTTTGAAAGAACTAAGTCAAAAGTGGTGCGAACGGTGAAGTCAATAATAGAGCCTAAGCCCAAAAGCTAATCTAAAAACCCAAACCCAACCTAACCAAGAGAAAGGGAGAAAACCCTATTTAGTCTTTTTCTCTCCCCTTTCCTTTCTCTCCTCTCTTCCACGCCTCTGATCTTCCTCTCTTTTTCCAGTCATCAACATCACCTAATCACGTCCACCCTGCCGACAATTCGCGCTCGATAGAAAGACCGGCAGCCACTCAACCTCGTCACCTTTTCCACATCTCCATCCCTTATTATTCCTTCTTTCTTTCCCGCAACCACTGAAAAAGACACGTCCCCCTCGCCGGTAATCCTTCTTGCTCGCTAGAAGGATCGCCAACCACCTCCTCACAACCAATCACCATCTCACGCCCACTGCCTTATTTTCTTCTTCTTCATCAGACACCACCCAACACACTCTCTGTTTCATCTCATTTCTCCCTTTCGTCCACTCTGTCTATCTCTTGTTCAGCCAAGACAACCAACAGCAATAGGTGGAGGAACATAGCAGCAGACAACACCACCGCAAGGCACTGTTCACGCCACCTCCATCTTCTTCATGACCTTTCTATCTCTCCTTCACGAACTCATCTTCTTCCCTCTCTCCCTGCTCCTTCTCCTCTGTTTCTCTCGCTATCAGTCCCCACCACCGAAGCATCTCTTCTCCCTCCACACATGCCTCGCTTTCCTTCCCTGACGCAAAAATAGAGCTAGCCTCCGTCCAGCAAACACATCACCGTCTCCACCATCTTTTCATTCTATCTTTCTCTCACCTGTTCTCTCATCCCATATCTCCCTTAACCTCTCTTTCTTGCAGGTACAGAAGATCACAAACAGAGAACGCAACAAGAGCTCACGAGGAAGAAGTTGTTTTTGGCAGCAAATAACAGATTCTTGAAAATTTGGTTATTTGCACCCAGCTGCTTTCTTTAGTACCACAACACAACCTAACATCCATTGAAGAGGAGATGTTCGCCCACATAGCCGCCGTATTCGACTCCACCATGGGTTTCTAAACCTCCCGCCGATGCGAAGATGAAACCACCGGGTTTCGAGAGTTTGTCGCATTTGAATTACTGTTTACTATATAATTAACTGTTAGATACAATTGATTTCTAAATATTAACATTTGCTTTCACCAATTATATCTGGTATAACATCTAGACTAGTCGGTAGTTAGAATCCTCTTTGTTAATATTCGAAGCTTGTTTTGATTAATTAAGTTAAACCTGTGATTGTATGTGTCGTAGAAAGACATGCAATGCTAAAGGTTTAGGCCTTTGCTGAAATTAATTGTGAATGTGGATTAATCCTTAGATTTGTCATAGTGATTCTCAAAAACTGTAATTTAAGTTACACAAGTCTCGAAGAATCTGTGGTGGATTCGATGTCTCGGTCCACTCATTCATTATCTTATTAACTAAATTATTTATTGCTCAATTAAATTATGTTAATTTAGGAATTCTCAATTGTTGTAACCCCCACTTTAGATTAGTTTACATAGATTTTATTGTTCGATTGTCTCATCAATCCTCGTGGGATCGACCTGTATTTGCCATTGTCTACTAGTTAGGCAGCCGTGCATTTGCGGTATAACAAGTATGGTTTATTAGCTTATTAATTTAGGTTAGTAAAATATGCATCAAGTTTTTGGCGCCATTGCCGGGGATTGTGACGGTACAATCGAAATTTATGTTTGTTTTTATTAGTTTATAAATTAGGTATAATTTTCTTTGTTTTGGAATAGTATTGGGAGTCGCTTTCTTTTTTGTTTTATTTACTTGAGTTTTAATTATTTTTGCATTTATTTTGTAGGCGGTCACACACATAGGAGCTCAAATGGGAACGAAGTGAAAAATAGACGTCGCGAAACACAAACAGAAAGGAAAAAATATCAAAGCAAAGGAATACAAAAAATAAATACATATATATGAATTTTTCTTGTGTGTGTGTGTGTTGCATTGTGAATTTTTCTTTTCAGATTGCGATTCGCGATGAAACTCTCAATAGTCGGCGAGTTGTCAGGTAGACAATGCTTCTGATCGACAGTAACTCGACTTCTAGCCGGCGTCGCAAGTAACTCGAAAGAGGTTCACGAGGAGGTAACTTCTACCCACCGCACCTGCACGCGGTTTCTTTGTGATCACTTGTGTTTTGGTTGTTTTAGGTAACATTGCATGCAAAATTTGAATAATGGCAGGATTGATTTGCAACTTTAGTGCCATTTCCCGCGAATAGGTTAACCACTATCTATTTTAGGGTTAGGAACTTAAGCCTTTACTGTTTAAAATTTGTAGCAAGATGATTGTCTAGGACATGTTTGACGCTTATAGGGACCCTCTTTGGATGTTTGATAGATTAAGGTGGTCGAGTGAAGGAACATATCCCATCTAAGAACAATTTTCGAACTGGCATTTCACTTTGAGCTAGAAAGTGGAAAAGAGGTAGGAGCAACTCTATGGTGGCGAATTGATAGGAAATTTCCATGCCTCTCACACGGTTAGGTAAATAGAATTAAATTGAATTTTAGCCCTGCATTAGTAACAAAACTCTAGGGTCATTGTCTGCCATTCATTTTGTTTGCGCATCATTTAGGTGTCATTTAGGGTTTCATTATTTTTATTTATTTTTAGAGTTAGGTCATCTTCATATAGAGGTTAAGCGTGCATACAAAAAAAAAGTATTTGAACCCTGTTTAGGAGTGTTGACTTTGAAACTTTGTTGTCCATTAGTTTATGCGTACCTGGGTGCGTGATTCTAAGAGTAGGTTTGTCCGACAAGACTTCGAGGAGTTCTTTTAAGTCCCCATCACCCATTTGGTTCATCCTCCTTTTTGACTGAGACCAACGAGATGGATGAGGAAATGGTCTTTAAGGATTACTTCTCCCCTCTTTCCAGTAATGTTCCATCTTGCATTGTCTTACCTGAGACAACTGCAAATAGTTTTGAACTCAAACCATCTATTATCCATCTGTTGCCATCTTTTTATGATTTTGAGAAAGAAGACCTTTATCTTCATGTCAAAGAATTTCTTGACATCTGCGGTACCCCGAAGTACCAAAATCTTTCTGATGGTTCAGTCTGTCTTAGGTTGTTTCCCTTTTCTCTGGAAGATAAGGTGAAATCATGGTTAAAGTCATTAGAGACAGGATCCATCACAACGTGGGAGGCGTTGTCAAGAAAGTTATTGTCTAATTAGTATTTCCCCATTCATAAACCGAATGCCCTCCGACGAGATTTATTTAATTTTCAACAAAAAAAGGGCAAACATTTCTTTGATTGCTAGGAAATGTTCAATGAACTCATTGTTAGGTGTCCCCATCACGGATTTGAGAATTGGCGGCTAGTTCAATACTTCCAAGACGATTTAATCCCTCAAAATCGCCGTATGATTGATGCCACTAGTGGTGGGTCACTAATGAAAATGAACGTCATGAGATATGGGAGTTCTTTGAAACGCTTTCCGAAAATTCTCAACAATGGGATTATTCGAGAAATGAGTCTGATAGGCGTAAGGGCGGTATATATAAAGTTAGAGATACATTTGTTCACCCCTCTTCTGCCTCGAAGTTAGAGACAATTGTTATGACTATGGCTCAAAAGATAGATGAACTTTTGAATTTGACTAACTTGCACCTCCCGCAAATGCTTCATCTGAAGTCTGTGCTGCATGTTCGAGTCCTAGTCATTCAATAGCTAATTGTGACTTCCAAAACGATTATCCTGCATACATGTTGAGCTAGTCAACTCTTTTAATGCTATGCAGCGACCTGGTAATAATTCAAAACCTAACTATTACAATCCAGGATTACAAAGCTTTCTTGGGCCCATGGCCCACACCAAGGGGGACCTGTTGTTGTCTCCCAGGCTCCTCAAGCCACTAACCTTGTTAGGCCTCACTTTAACAAAGGTTATCCATCCAATACATCCAATCTAGAGGAAACGGTTAATTGTGCTGCATAGAGAGTATACTTGAGCAACATTCTAAGGATATCTCAGAATTGAAAGCCACGACTCAATACCAATCTCAAACCATCAATAGACTGGAGATAGTTGTGAGTAAGATTTCTCAGTCATTATCTGAGAGAGAGCCAGGAAGATTTCCTAGTCAACTTGTTCTGAACCCAAAGGGTCAATTCGCAGTTGGTAGTACATCTGAGTCATGCCATGAAGATGTCCAATCTATTACTACCCTTAGTAGTGGAAAACAGGTTGACAATTGGGTACAAGTGCTCGATTCGAGTGTCGTTGCATCTCCGTCTAAGTCAAAGTAAGTTGCATTTCCATCTGACAAGGAGGATGATACCGTAGTCAGGCATCTTATTTGCCTAGGGCACCGTTTCCATCACGGTTTGCTCTGACAAAGAAAGGAACAAATGCTAACGATGTAATGAAAATTTTTAAACAAGTTCCCATTAATATTTCATTGCTCGAAGCTATTAAGCAAGTTCCTAGCTATGCCAAGTTTTTGAATGATCTTTGCACACAGATGTGAAAGCTACATGTGCAAAAGAGAACCTTCATCGCCGAGCAAGTAAGTTCAATTATTCAACACAAAACCCCGCCTAAGTATAAGGATCTTGGGTGCCTGACTATTTCTTGTGTTATTGGTGATCATATGATTGATAAGGCATTGTTGGATTTGGGGGCGAGTGTTAATTTATTTATATATTGTGCTTATGAGCAATTAGGCCTCGGCGGGCTAAAATTGACAAGAGTAACATTGTAATCGGCAGATAGGTCAATCAGAGTTTCCCGCGATGTTATAGAGGATGTGATCATTAAGGTTGAAAATATATATTTTCCTATGGACTTCATAGTGCTTGATACACAACCTATTCACAACCCCTCCAGTCACATTCTAGCTATTTTGGGTTGCCCATTTTTGGCAACATCTAATTAATGTTATTATTAACTTTAGGAATGGAATCATGAAACTATCATTTGGTAACATGACCGTCGAACTCAATGTTTTTAATGTAAGCCAACAACCTCCTGAGTCCGAGGATGTTTGTGAAGTTAACATGATTGAGAGTTCGGTGGAGAATTCCTTCTTGCAATCTGCATTAGATGATCCCTTAGCAGTATGTTTGACTCACTTCGGTTAAGACTTCGATATTGATGATTCCATTAGGGAAGTGAATGTTTTGCTTGATTCAACACCTATTATGGATCCAGGTTACACATGGAAGCCTAAAGTGGAACTCCTTCCACTCAGTGAGTAAAAAACCGACCCCTGTTGAGACTATCGTGCTTTCCGACCCATTCCCTTCCTCACATTTTCATGATGATCCATTCGACATATGCCTTCCTAGTGACTCTTGCATGAAGTCTGATTCCCCATATTCTTTGGAGTCATGCCTTGACTATTTTCATGATACGAATGATCCCGTAATTTAAGAAATAGTCAGGTCGTTATCAGAAGATGCATTTAAGAAGAGATTACATCCCATAGGTAGTGTTGATTCCAAATTTGGGGGTGTTGTTGAGTTGTCTAGTTCATCATCTTTGTGCAATTCATATTGTTATGATGAGCCTGTACCACCCAAAATATCTATAGACATACCTCTTTGCATCCCTTTTACATCAATTGACTTTACTTATGTGGATCCCTTGTTTTAAAGGGATGATTTTAGTTTTGACCATCTTATTGTGCAACACATTCAACTTTCTGATTTGATACCTGACATAGGATGTCCCTTTTTAGGAGTAGGCAAGAGTCATTTGCTGATGTCACAGTTTGTGACATCTTTCTGCTCCAGATCCCTATGACTTTTCTACGACTACGAGTTCCTTTGCATTTTCACTATAATTATGCATTGTGTCTTCATAGTTTTAGGGGTGTGTTAGTTTTTGTTGTGCCACATGTGGTTGTTAATATTTGTTGGATCGATCCTCAACTTTTTAGGTTGTTGCTATATGATCTAGTTAACATCGTGGACTAAGTGCCTAGGTTTGGGGGAGAGTTCGCTATGTTCTTCCTCGTCATTTCATGGTACATCATTTATGAGGAAGAATATGCCTCATGCTGACGACATTAAACCAAGTGCTCCTGGGAGGTAGCTCAGCTTCAGTTGTGTCATTATGGTTAGTCTGGATTGATTTTCGAGTTTTTTCTAGTTGCAGTCCACTCATACTCGTTAGCTCCGTAACAATTTTGACTTACAACTGATACATGTGTTCTTCTTCATTTGTACATTCTTTTTTCATGTATGTGTTTTTATCAATTTCTCATGATAAGTCCATAGTTCTTATGTTTGTGAGCTTTCATTGGTGGATGGTTTCGTCGAAATTGGCAAAAACTTCACCATGGTAATACCACTCTAACCCTCATCTTTTGTTTTTCCTGCATTTTTCACGATCATTAATTTTATATATTGAGGACAATGTTTGGTTTAGGTTTGGGGGTGAGGTTTTATAAGTTTTGATTTTTGTGCATTTTTCAAAATTTTGAATTGAAATGTATTTCACAATTAACTATTGTATTCTACTTAATCTCCATTGAATACATAGATGATTATGATTGTGTGAAAAAAATTTCGATTTGAAAATGCATTCAAAATCTGAGTTCCTTTTCGATGAAGAAAATGTGTTTTCAAGTATGCTTTTAAATTTGAGAAATATATGCTATCACTTGTCACATTGATATATGAATTGGAAAACATAAGGTTTGATTTTATCTTTAAGTTAAATATATTTCATGAGATTTTTCAACTCGATTGCACTATAAGCCAAGTTAGCATAATTTGAAGTTGATGAGTAAGATATTAACTAGAAAATTTAAAATAATAGTTAGACTTAACCCTTGTGAATTTTGAGACATTCTTTTTTTCTTGAGGGTTATTAAATAAACTCTGACTTTTCTTGAGTCTGCATTATCTCGTTGATGATTTCATTATTCTTGTTTCTTTTATTGATTGCTTTGAGAATGATATTAAAATTGAATTATTACGCTAGAACTTCTTTGTTTATTTGGTTGAGATGTCATAATAATGACTAGAGCTTAGGAAATGATATAGACATTTTTTTTCTGAACCATTCTTTAGGCTTTTAGCCTACCCAATAATGCATATCTGTTTACAACCCTTTAAGCATTTGAATAGTTTTTCTTTGCTAACCCCATCTCCATTACTCGCTTCAATTATTGAGTAACACCCCATATTCTTGTTATCATTACCCAATTTATCTGAGAATGTGTATGGTTGATATATTTTTGGAATGAGCAAATAGAAAGAGTTGAAACTAAATATTTCATGGATCCTCAGGACTGAAATGTTTCTTTGTGTAGAAAGGGAAAACATGTTTGATTTTATAGAAAAAAGATAAAAAAAAAAGAAATATGATGAAGAATTGAGAAATAAAGTTTATTCTTCAGTCCCCATGAGTTTATTAAAGAGTGTATTCATTCTCAGAGAATTTTTGTACACCCTTTTTCATTATTGTTAGCCATAATTTTAGCCTCATTACAACCTAATGAAGACCTAATTGATCCTACGTAAAGGTCCCGTTCATAGATGTGGAGATTGAATAGATAAGAACTATGGTGTTTGATTCGAAATTCTCAAAGTAATTGATATTCCCGTCCATGAGATCATATTCATTTCATTATTTGAAAAGTCCATTTTTCATGATAATTATATGTGAAATGTTTGTGTTTCCATAATTTATTCTTTTCCTCACATATAAACTGATTGATAAATAACCAATCTTTGAGTGATTCATTTCTGAGCGACAAACGAGATTTGTAGTTGAAGCGTACTTTTTAAAGGTGATCTAGTCGTGTCTTTACTGTGAAATGGAAAGCTATATTGATAAGGCCATGCACACACACACTTCGAGTTGAGAATGATTGATGAAATTTATTTAACCTTTGGATACTATTAAATCGTTGTTAAACTCTTTGATATATTACTGTGACACTGTTAGTTATTTTTCTGAAATTTTTGGCAATTAGATTATTACTCATAGGATAATAAATAGAGTGACCAAGTGATCGTGTCTTTGAAATTGATTGAGTTAGTAATGTTTGTGGGTAACATTTATGAAAAAACCCTCATGAGACTATAACTCGTCCACTAAAAGTAATCTAGGGGTCCAAAGACATGTTGCATGTTTAAGGTAAAGTGCAACCGATGATTCCTGCGAAAGTGAGTTAGGATTTTATTTTTCTTGTTTTGCTCGAGGACTAGCAAAATATAGGTCTGGGGGTATTTGATATTCATATAATTATTACATGAAATATCCTCTAATTTATTTATGTTAGTGTTTCGAATATTATATTTTATTCTAATTGTTTTATTTACGTGTTTTTATAGGAAATTGAGCTTAAACGATAAAATCGCCTTCACGCGTCAAGTTTGAAAGAACTAGCCCAAAGTGCTGTGGACGGTGAAGTCAATAATAGAGACCAAGCCCAAAAGCTAATCTAGAAACCCAAACCCAACCTAACCAAGAGAAAGGGAGAAAACTCTATTTAGTCTTCCTCCCTCCCCTTTCCTTTTTCTCATCTCTTCCACACCTATTTTTTTCTATCTTTTTCCAGTCATCAGCACCACCTAATCACGTCCACCCTGCCAGTGATTCTCGCTCGATAGAAGGACCGGTAGCCACCCAACCTCATCACCTTTTCCACACTTCAATCCCCTGTTCCTCATTCTTTTCTTTCCCACAGCCACTGAAACAGACACGTCCCTCTTCCCTGTAATCCTTCTTGCTCGCTAGAAAGATCGCCAACCACCTCCTCGCAACCAATCACCATCTCATGCCTTGCTTCATTTTCTTTTTCATCAGACACCACCTTGCACACTCTCTATTTCATCTCATCTCTCCCTTTCGTCCACTCTGTCTCTCTCTTGTTTAGCCAAGGCAACCAACAACAATAGGTGGAGGAACATAGCAGCAGACAACACCACCGCAAGCCACCATTCATACCACCTCCATCTTCTTCACGACTTCTTTATCTCTCCCTCATGAACTCATCCTCCTCCCCTTCTCCCTGCTCCCTCTCATCGTTTCTCCTGCTATCAGTCCCCACCACCAGAACATCTCTTATCCCTCCACACAGGCCTTGCTCTCCTTCCCTGACACAAAGATAGAGCCAGCCTTCGTCAACACTACAAAAAAAAGGCCTTTAGGGACGTAGTCAAAATTGTCGCTATAGACAACATTTCGTCGCCATAAATATTGGGCAACAAAATATTCGTCGCGTAAAGGTTGTCACCACAGCTCTGTCTTGCAAGCCTTTGTGCGACGAAAAAAAATCGTCGTCGCTAAAAAATCCTTTTTGCGCGACGACACCACAGCTCTGTCTCGCAAGTCTTTGCGCGACGAAAATAATCTTCGTTGCTACAAATGCCTTTTTGCGCGACGACACCACAGCTCTGTCTCGCAAGTCTTTGCGCGGCGCAACTAAATCTTCGTCGCTACAAAATCCTTTTTGCGCGACGACACTCTCGCAAATCTTTGCGCGACGAAAATAAATCTTCGTCGCTATGAAATCCTTTTGCGCGACGACACCAAAGATCGTTGCATAAGGATGCGTCGCGTAATACTGTTTGGCGCGACGCTAATTTTGTTGCAAGAAATAGAATTGTTCTTCGTGCAAAATATACTTACGCGACGATCCCTTTCGTCGCATTAAACTTTGTCGGCATAACTTAATCGTGACGATCCCTTTCGTCGCGTTAGACTTTGTCGGCTTAACTCAATGGTGACAAACCTTTCATCGCACAAGATATTCTTTACGCGACAACAATATTCATCACTCTAATGTTGTCACACAGGTTACGTCGATCCAAACACGCTTGATCTATTCTTATGCGACGAAAATTTTTGTCGCTTAAAGTTCTGTTTAATAATTTTGAAATCTTTTAATTCAAATATTTATTTTAATTAAATTTGAAATATTTATTAATTGAATCGTCTCACGCATAGAAAGGTTTGGCTAATTTATTTAAATACTATTAACTTTACAAATTAATAATGTAAAATCATAATGTATCCATTACAAATTAAAATTTTAAAACCGTACTGTATAGTTACAAATTAAAAAAACACATCAGTACATTTTTTAGGGATGTGGTGACTGATGATGGTTTGTCGACAGTAGCGGGAGGCTCGACAAATTAATCCCTGACTGCTGGAGAGCCCCTAATAACATACTCCACCTATTTGCCTCTTGTGCTTGTCGTTCCCCCTCCCGGGCCTCCCTCTCCGCCTCACGCGCTTTGGCAGCATTTAACTCATTCTGTAATTCCTCCACTTTCGACTGTAATGATGAAACGATTCCGACTGAGCGATGCGAAGCTGAAGATGAGGTGTTGACCTCACAAACTTTAGCTTTTCCCATCCCCCGAACAATCTTTTCGGGTCTTGAACCTAGCGATTCCAATGTCTCCGTCAAAATATGTAATCCTGCATCAGGATTGTCCATTGTGAGCTATTCCAACGGAGTTCCCGGAGGATGCTGCGAGGCCACTCGGTCCATGTAGGCATCCCGCCTCTCCACCATCGTTTCCTTGATTAAAAAAATTATTAAAAATTAATAACTTTTAAAACAACAGAAGTGACAACATGCAAAAAATGCAAAGAATAAAACTTACATGCAACTTCACGGCCACCTCATTGCCAGGTAGTGCATAAACATCCTTGAACATGTCGATTTCTGGGAATTTTGAACCCTCCTACAAAACATTGTTAAAATAATAAACCAACTACTATAAACATTTAATTGAATGTATTGACTAAAAATAAAATAATGAAATGAAACATGAGTTCACTTACTAGACGTCGTTCCTCCACCCTGTAAGAGAAGGGCAATGAACCAGAGTGATGTAAAATTTTCTTTTGACGTCGGTTCGCCTCAGATCTTTTCTGTATAATTATTCAAAATATATATTAAACATATGCATTATTACATATATAAAAATAAATATGTTTATTTTAATTAAATAAAACTTTAATGCTTACCAGAAATGTGGGAGTTCGAAAACGATCGCACAACCACACCCACTCATCAGGCCTACGCTCCAATTCGATTGGGGGTTGTGCCTTAGCACTATCCACATCAGAAAACGTTTGGAAGTATCGATGGAAATCATGCTTCCAATTCCTGTATCGATCCACGCACGTACCGGTGATATATTCATGAATGTTTGGATCATTCATGTCAAACTCAAAGTTAACCTGAAATTTTAAATAATATTTATTAGAGAATATTAAGGCCCAAAGAGATAAGTTATACCAAATCATGTAAAAATACAAGCATAAACATGCAAAACCTTCAAAACTTTCTGCATTATAAAGATTTTAATTATTAAAGGTTCAGATGAATGGCTAAAACTTACTGTGAGCGCGTCCAACACCTCGGCCTGCGTCTCGGGCTTGACCTCACTCCAAGATGAGGATGTCATCGGGCAATGGTTGCGAATGATTGCACCGATGTCATGCACCAACAAGCTATTAATCTTCGCCGATTGCGAGCGACGATGACTAGGATCCCACACTACGGGAATGCGTGTGTTAGTGGTTCGTGTGATCCTTTGGGATTTTAGTTGTCTACAGGGCCCCCTCGTTTTCTTTGCTGTTGTAAAAAAAAAAATTCAATTTGCCGAATATGATGAGGAAAACTTAAGTTTATTACCTCTAGGGAGCTCTCCATCTCCTTGGGGGGAAGGGTTTACATCCCCGAGCATGGTTACAGTCTCGAGTGCAATCTCAGGAGACGCTGATCGACGGTTTGTTCGTCTGACGCTTCGTCGAGTGAGAACTTGAGGAACTAATCTAGACGATGAAGATTGATCAACTATCGGAACATTTGATCCATGTGCTGGTGGAGTACTGATAGAAGCAGCCCTTGTAGCGGGAGCATTAATGGTGGAACGAGCTACGTTGGGCGGAGGAGCGGCGACCGAACTACTATCAGCAACAATTACAGACCTACGTTTTCTTGTTATCAAAGAAGCCATCTGAACCAAAATAATAAAAACACAACACAACAATTACAAAGTAACATGAAGACAAAGTAAATAGATGCAATCAGTGGAAAATCGTATAAAACAATACATTAACTATACAATGTATAATGAAGGAGAAAACTTGAATTTCATAAGGTTCGGGAAGACAACTGGATAAATGGGGAAGAAGAACAATTTTTTTTTTAATTTCAACAGCAAATGTAGAGGAGATATAAATGTACATGTCTAGCATTTTATATGCAAATGTAAATCTCTACGATGAAGTTCAGGAAGAACTAAAGGAAGCAGCAATATTGCGAATTGCAGCATTTTCAGAAATTTACTGTCAGAAATTGATCCAGAAAATTTACTATTAGAAATTGATCCAGAAATTGATATGCTCATTATCAGAAATTGATATGCTCACCGTCAGAAATTGATCCAAAAATTTACTGAATTTGCTCACTGTAATACAATTTGTATCTCTGTCAGAAATTTTACTTACTGAGTTTACTTACTGAATTGATCCAAAAATTTTACTGTTAGAAATTTTACTGCTGGAACAATTTGTATCTCTGTCAGAATTTACTCACTGTAATCAATTTGTACCCATTTGTTTGTGTTTTCTTAATTTACTGTGTTTGTGTTTGTGTCAGAAATTTGTATCCATGGTAAAATTTGTTGCCAATTCATGCAAGATTTGTTGTCATTGGAGGTCTCAGGAAGTACCATTTCATAAGTAGAGTTCATATATAAATAAATAATAAAATGAAAACAAAATGCTATGGGTTTATATGAATCTCAATTATCAAATTGAACTGTTTAAAGAAGTTCTTTGTGGCTATGAATTGCAAGATTAGACCCGTGGTACTTGATTTTGCAAACTGATAATTCCAGGAGGAAGAAAATGAATTCAGTATTGGTTAATGTTAAAACCCAATAAACCAGAAATTCTCGAAATGGGGATTGATCAGAGAATGCAAAGCACATGGGAGACTCTATTACCCCACAAGTTTATAAGATTCCATTTCTAGGAGAGCACTTACTATGAACTAAAACATGCTATACCGATACATTCAACCTTCAATCAAAACACATGTAATACCCCTCAATTTCTAAATGTCAAACACTCTATTTTGTTTGTAAGATGGATTGCTAAAACACCATATGCAAATGATAGATAAGGTTGGTAAAAATTAACAAGAGAAGCCACTTAGCATGACAATAGGTCAATATGACCACATGAGAAGCCAGGAAAATTTATGCACAGCTGGTAAAAATATGAACATGTAATGTGCATATCTTACCTCTTATAGTGCGGATCTTCTCAATAAATTGCTCAGAAGTAATACCAGAGTCAAATAAACTAAGTGAACCACGAACACGGCTGATGCTTCCAGAGGCTCGAATTACAACAATCTGATCTTTACCTCCTGTCAATCCCAGAGTCCAACTTCTAACTTTAGAGTATTTTCTGTGAGAATTACAACAATCAGATAAACTTTTCATGTGAGAATTAAAAAAAGAAATAATGTCGATGCAGCTCCTCATAATTGGTTTTTCCCCTATTTTTACAGTGTGCAAGACAGAGTATAGTCCCCTGTTTTCATTAAATAATGTCGATGCAGCTCCTCATAATAAAAAGGCCTATACGGCCATACCTACTCATTATAATCGACCACAAGATAGATACATGAGATGAGTTTTGATAATAACTTTGTCAGACACTCCAAACTTAGCAATAAAGTAGACATGAGCACACAAAGATTTTAAAGTTAGCATAACTAAGACCAATCCATAGAATGTTATAATTGTACTTAGACTAATCGTCGTATCCCTCGGGTAAATTCTCTCCACCTTTTTACTTTACCTATCCAAATCAAGCAAAGAAAATAGGGATGGAGTATGAATGTCAAGTTAATGTCTCCATTGCTGCCTTGATGTTGTGTTTCGAATGAAAAAGATGCCAAGTGAGGACATAAGCGTTTGCGCATGGCAGTATGAATGTCTCCATTGCTTCCAATTCTTGTAACCTACATCCTTAGTTTAACATATACCTTGTCCCTTTCCAGGGCGAAGCTAGTCATACATCCAAGGCTATGCAGTAGGACCAAGTTCCAGACACACTGCCCATATAAGCAATAGAAACTTATTTTTATCTATACTGTATTCAAAACTTTCTAAGTTATATTATCCTCAAAGGCATTCCAATTGCCACATCAAGAACCAGGTTGGAGTTTTCCAATCTCAAGCTATGTATTTCACCTGACAAACAAAATCTTCCAGGTTTTAGCTAGTCTATTCAAAATTTCGCAAAACCAAAACCCTTGCTAGCCCTTAAATAAAATTTACAGGAACATAATTAAAGTCGAAATAGAAATGACTATTTGCATTTATTACAGGATGGTGTGCACAAGGAGCCGAGAAATTTTCAAAGATCAAGCTCCGTGCTATTAACTGATCGAAAAGGAAACCTCCTAGATGTTGATGCAGATGCATCTATAGAGAAACTTAAAAAGGACTGGTGAGTGGAAATGAATGAACTCTTAAACCAAATGCCAAGTTTATGATTCCTCTCTGCAAAGAAAATATAATGTTTTGATATATTTAATCTCCTACAGGTGGACCAGGACTAACTGATAGCAATGTGACACCAACAACTTGCTCAGGCAAGTCTGCAGCTGAAACCAATGCAACCTAGATCAAAACCAACTCGTCCCACCCCGAGACCCAGACAACCTAGATCAAAACCAACTCCACTGCTCGACTGCAGCCCAATGCTCAGCTCCACTAAGGCGTGAGGAACATTATTGTTAACATGTCAAATTATCATTCCTGTGACATGATTATGATAGTAAAAGGATTATGAATAATTAGCCAAATCAAACCTCACTTAGCAATTTAAAGTCCCATTGTTCAAGGTAGTTTCCTGATCAGCCTTGTCCACACTAGCAATATATGTACAAATTTTCCAAGTTAGCTTGTATTTTCTGAACTGGACCAATGACAACCAACTCAGATCAACATAGAAAACCCGACTTGACACCCAATATGCAAGAAAAATAAAAATGCATACAACACAACACAGTAGCACATGTTTCAGTTTATGTTTACAAACTTTTACACAACTCTTCTACACTGTCTACTACAAACTTTTATGTTTACAAACTTTTACACAACTCTTCAGTTTATGTTTCAGTTTATGTTTAAAAACTTTTACACAGTTTATCTCCATACTTGAATATTTAACTTCTACTACAAACTTTTACACAACTCTTCCTAAGAAGACTCCATAAGAGGAGCAACCAAAACTCAAGTCGGACATTTTCCTCTCTTCCTCTTTCTCACCATAGTGTTGAAGAGAATTTTCCATGTCTCCCTTTTATTGTTTTACCAAGGAGCTAAATACAAACTAACTTCCCTCATTCTCCACAACCGAACTCGCCGAGAAATTAAGATCATAAAACCAAAGCGAAATGGGCAAAACAATAAACAAATCTTAAACTACACACCACTCAGCAAAGAGAAGACGAAGCCTAATTAAGTGCTGGAAGCTTGGAGTATATAGTGAAAGAAATCAATCGAGCAGAGAAAAAGAATAAAATGAGAGGAGAAAATAGTGAAAAACGCAGACTTGATTATTCTAATTCGTGGAGAAGATGAACAGGTCAAAGCTTGTGCGACGAACCTGCTCGCTTTAAGCGATGAATCTTTGTTGGGAAGACTTTATGCGATGAAGCTTTCCAATTCGTCGCGACAGATATCTTTAGGCGACGACAAAGTTTGTCGCCCTAGGATGTTTTAGGCGATGAACCGACTCTCTTTAAGCGACGAATCTTTGTTGTGAGTACTTGATGCGACGAAGGGTTCCTATTCGTCGCGTACGCTATCTTTAGGCGGTGACGACGTTTGTCGCCCTAGGATGTAAGACTTTATGCGACGAAGCTTTCCAATTCGTCGCGACGGATATCTTCAGGCGACGACAAAGTTTGTCGCCCTAGGATGTTTTAGGCGATGAACCGGCTCTCTTTAAGCGACAAATCTTTGTTGTGAGTACTTGATGCGACGAAGGGTTCCTATTCGTCGCGTACGCTATCTTTAGGCGACGACGATGTTTGTCGCCCTAGGATGAAAGACTTTAGGCGACGAAGCTTTCCAATTCGTCACGTAAGATATCTTCAGGCGATGACAAAGTTTGTCGCCCTAGGATGTTTTAGGCGATGAACCGACTCTCTTTAAGCGAAAAATTTTTGTTGTGAATACTTGATGCGACGAAGGGTTCCTATTCGTCGCGTAAGCTATCTGTAGGCGACGATGACATTCGGCGCCCTAGGATGTATCTTTGTTGTGAATACTTTAGGCGACGACGCTTTTCGCTTCGTCGCGTAGGATATCTTTAGGCGATGACAAAGTTTGTCGCCCTAGGATGTTGTTCAAAGTGGCCGGCACATAGCAATAGGTATGTTAGGGCGACAAAGTATTTGGGTTTAAGCGACAATACTTTGTCGCTTAAATTTTAGGCGACGAAGGCTTCTGGTGCGTCGCGTAAGCTATATTTAGGCGACGAAATAGTGTGTTGCCCGAGGATATTAAAGTTGGTCGTTTAAAGTGGTCGACACGTAGCCCTAGGTATTTTAGGGTGACGAAATATTTGGTTTTAAGCGACGACACGTTGTCGCATATTAGGTATGCGACGAAGGCTTTAACTGCGTCGCGACAGAGGTTATGACGCGACGAAACCGCTCGTCCCGTTAAGTAGTTACCTATTTTTTTTACTTGCGTGACAATATTAAATATGTCGTCGCGCCATGATAATTTTGAGCGACAAAACTTCCCTCGTCGCGCTACAAGTCGTCGCAAAAGGGGATTTTTTTAGTAGTGCAATCAAACACATCACCGTCTCCACCATCTCTTTGTTTTCTCTTTCTCTCAACCGTTGTCTCATCCCATCTCTCCCTTAACCTCTCTTTCTTGCAGGTACAGAAGATCACAAACAGATAACGTAGCAAGAGCTTCTGAGGAAGAAGAAGTTGTTTCTGGCGGCAAATAACTGATTTTAAAAATCTGGTTATTTGCACCCAACTGTTTTCTTTAGTACCACCACACAACCTAACATCCATTGAAGAAGAGATGTTCGCCCGCATAGCCACTGTATTCATCTCCACCATGGGTTTCTAAACCCCATACCGAGGCGAAGATGAAACCACAGGATTTCGAGAGTTTGTCGCATTTGAATTACTGTTTTCTATATGCTTCATTGTTAGATACAATTGATTTCTGAATATTAACAATTTGCTTTCACCGATTATATCCGGTATAACATCTAGACTATTCGGTAGTTAGAGTCCTCTTTGTTGATATTCGAAGCTTTTTTTGATTAATTAAGTTAAACTTGTGATTGTGTGTCCGTAGAAAGACATGCAATGCTAGGGATTTAGGCCTTTGCTTAAATTAATTGTGAATGTGGATTAATCCTTAGATTAGTCGCAGTGATTCTCGAAAATAGTAATTTAGGTTATACAAGTCTTGAAGAACCAGTGGTGGATTCGATGTCTCAGTCCACTCCCTCCTTATCTTATTAATTAAATTTTTTTATTGCTCAATTTAGTTTTGTTAATTTAGGAATTCTCAATTGCTGTAACCCCACTTTAGATTAGTTTAAATAGGTTTTAGAATTCGATTGTCTCATCAATCCTCGTGAGATCGACCCGTATTTGCCACTGTCTATTAGTTAGGCAGCTGTGCACTTGCGGTATAACAAGTAGGGTTTATTAGCTTATTAATTTAGGTTACACAAGTCTCGAAGATGACTAAATATTTCTCTTTGTATTCTACAAGGTTATTCTAACAATTCTCAGAGGTTGAAGCACACGTTCAGAAACAAATTACCCCATTTTCTCTCTCTCTCCCCTCTCGTTTTTCTTTTTTGACCATCCTCTTTGGAAATTTTTTGTAAAACTAATCACTCAACCTAATATGGTTCATTAAGAAATGTTGTTTTCCCTGATCTCGTCACTTAATTGATATCAACATTTAATTTCCCGTTTGTTAAGCTTCCAACTCAATGATCATATCCCTGTTGAAGACTATGAAGGCTATGAAGTGTGTTCTGCAGCAGCCAGGGCTTATTGGAGGTCAATGCAAAGGCATCCGGATGAGTATCAATATCTGAACACTCTTGAATTCATCGAGATGAGCGGTTATATTTTGTAGTTTTCAAATTAATTAAAGGATCCTTCAAATTTTTCTTTGCAAACATAAAGCAGTTGAAGAAAGGAAGATTGTTCAATTGTCAGCTGCAACAGGATCGTGAATATATTACGAAGCTGCCATAATTAAATGTACGGACTTGAAGACAATTATAATGTGGGAGAGTACATTATTTTGGGGATTCTTTAGTAAAGTTATATCATATCCATTTACTGTCTAATTTGCTTCTAGCGAATGATTTGTGGTTTCTTGTCAGTATCTGTCATTTCGTTGCCTTATCTTTCTGTGTGTAAAAGCATCTTTAAGGGTAAATTTTAAATTGGGGTACAATCACATCTCATTTTAACAAAAAATTAATTTTAGACATTTCCTTTTTTTATTAACTTTTAGTATTTGGGGATGACATGGATGCTCCCAAATACAGGGAAAGGGGAACCAAGATAAAATAGGGGTATGTATAGGGTGTTCCATTGGAGCATTTTTTACCCACATGAGGCCCCCAAATTGGCTTTTTCGCCAATTTAGGGTGTCCCTAAGAGATGCTCTAAGAACCAGTTAAAATACTCTTACCTTCTTTTATTGACATTCCTTGTACTCTATCAAAGAATTCACTGTTGTATATGGCAGTTGATGAGTAACTTAGTGTTTGCAATGGGGTTTTGCCATTGTTTTGAGTTTCTTTTCATAGTTAATAATGATATATACTGCACATGTGTGTTTATTCCACGTTTGGACAGATCCCCCACAAAGATTAGGACCTTGAAAACATGAAATTTGTTTACAAGAAATCAGATTGTCTATTTCTACTTCATCGTTTATACTGCTGTGGTAGATTTTAAAGAAACACGAACAGTTCAGATTAAGCTTTTGTTAGTATGTTCTGATTGATTACTATAAAAGAGAGTACACAAATATATTAATAAAATCTAAATGAGATGGGGAAGATTGTTTGTTTACATTTCATGATGGGGAAGTTTTAGTCTTTGATTTCAAGAGGCTAGTATGGCTTGAGAAGTGTGCGCAGGGTTTAGAGAAGGTTTACATATTTGTCATTCCAGAACCCACACTTGTCTTTATTTTCACAAGGGGTTCTCCATTGTCCATTGATCTAGGAGATAGAAAGTTGTGCAACGTTTTCAATATGTACATTGATGGTTTTGAAGCGAGCCATCCACATGCTTATCTCCATTGTGGTTGAATCCTCACCAGAATACCTCGTTCCTTGTTGGAAGTTCTATGATGCTATTGCACTGTAAGTACCTTTTGTTCTTTTTTTTTGTTCCCTTTTAAATTTGTTATGCCATATCCATGCCTAACCACTCTGGTATTTTCTTATGTCATTTTTTCTAAACTCTGATCTGTCTTTCTAGTCATCAATATGACCCTCTTATGTTGATAGCTGCACAAACAGATATTATTGGAACTGAACTTGGAAGGTTTGCTTCCAATTGTTCTCAGTTCCACAGCTAACATGGTTGAAGAAGAAATTTTCTTCCAGTAGAAAGATCATTTAATATCATGATTTGATGGAGATGAAGTTCCAAAGAAAATGATAACCATTGGACTAATTAACATGAAATCCATTGGTGATTCTATTCTCAGTTACTAAAAAGCAATGAATCAAGTGATGGACTCACCGACATCCTTCAAGTAGAGAAGCTGCAAAAGTGAGCTTGAGGCAGTTTGCCTCTTGTGCCTACTCTTGATAGTTAAGATGGATTACCCTACTCTTTCTCAAGAGAATGTTTTGCCAAACTGAGAAGCTTTGTTAAATAAACAAGTGATCAATTTCCGCTTGTTGGGAGTCACAAAGGCATCAAAGGGGTTCCATGCCTCGTAAATTATCTTGAGTGAGTGGATATCCTTTTTTTTTTGGAAAGCAAGTAGGGATTTAAGGACTCCTTAACCTTTATATTAATGAAAATAAAGAAAAAATAGAAAAAAAAAAACCCAAATACAATCTCTCGAGAGGGTAAGTCTCCCATAACGACTCAAAATTTGGAAGGGGAGTACTCACCGTGTTCTTTGTTGTGAAGTATGTTCAATGTACTTCTTGTTCCCATTCCTACGCGTAGTTGATCTTCGAAAGCTAGGTATGTAATTTTCGTAAGCTTTTGAAATTAAAGTCCGGAGTTTCTCACATTTATCTTCTTCAACCGACTGATCATTATCGAAGTCATCATTTTCATGTTTTGCTAGAGTTGCTTTTGTCATTCTTCAACTTCAACGCCATAATACTCCCGAGGCTCAAATTCTATGCTCTTTGTGTTAGAGTTTCATCTATTCTTTTGCTCTCATTACTGACACCATTTTTTGATGGTTTTCCATGGGCGAAAGATGCATATTTGTCTAGGAACTAATTTCATCGGTATCCACTACTTATTGGTTACTTCCTTATCTTCATCAGAGTTTGCACTCTTGTTTACCATCTCCACACTTGGAGTACTGCTTATGTTTAAAGCTCGCTTTCTTGTAGCTATCTTCCATCCATCTTTTGCCTCTGCAACAACTGAATTTTGTTTTTCTTCTTTTCTCCTCGAACTTTCCAAGATTTTGTAGTCTTGACATTAGTTCCTCTCTATTTTGGACATGTAGAAGAAATATGCCCAAACCCCATGCATTATTCACACTTTACAGGATGCCAAGAATACTCGACCTCTACCTTTATGACCCTACCATCATCAATATCAACTAGTATAACAGTTGAAAATAGACTAGAGCTGATCTCAACACAAACCTTTGCACAACTTAATTCTATACTCCGTAGCTTTGTCAAGCATCAGTAGCACACGCAGTGCACTTGCAATCGACTGTAAGCCTTAGGACTCCACAAGAAGAGATGAACCTTTCTTAAGTTCACCCGCTTCAACATTGTCTTCCAAGGCCTAATCAAGAAGAGTTGCTATCTATGTGGAGCGGCACCATCTCTAGTGTTTTCATATTGTTCTCCTCGTTCAGGGATTTGAAACAAAAGCTTTCTCACCCTAAACTAACATCTCAAACCCTCCTTTCAATCCCCGGATATGTTTTAGCCTGTCATGAACGAAAATAAGACTAACATCTCAAACCCTCTCTCTCACCATAAACTGACATCTCTAGCGCTTTTGAGAAGATCCTTGTAAGATGGTCCCTGCAAGTTTGGCAATTTAAGAATCTCCATCCTGTTATTAGAAAAAATAAAAATAAAAAATAAGTCATATGAACAAATCACTCCCTCCTAGGAAATACATTATATTCAAACACCCTTATCTATTATTTCTCCTATAGTACAATGTATTTGATGCATCTTAAGAAACCAAATCTATCAATTTCCTTGCCTGCAAGAGCAGTAGACCAGTTCATCCCATAGGCCTATCAAGTGTTGCAAGTGCATCAACAATCTTGTTGGAAACCATGAACAAATTTTTTTATTTTTTTTTTGCAAATCCAACGTTAATTTATGTAACTTATATCAATCTATGTTCATGTTGTCCACCACCACCTTATGTCATTAAAATCCATGACAGAAGTCAACAGTGAGTTTAAGGCAAAGAAGCACGAACTCTTCGAAAAACTTGTTGTATCCGTGTCTGACACCGACACTCACTCGACACGCATTAGACACATGGTCAATGTGTCGGCAAGTGTCAGACACATGGTCAATGTGGCCAACATGTCGGGCACGCCTACAATACAACAGGAACTTGGTCATGACACAATCAAGACTCAATAACCATCTTTTTATTTTTTACTTTTAGATGTGTGCAAATAATTACCTAATTTAATGGTTGTTGATCTATCTAAAGTGAATGACTATTTCAATTGAGATTCAAGAAAAATAGGGAAAGAACTACTAAAGCGTAGAGATAGTATATGCTTCTTCTTCTTCTTCTTCTTCTTCTTCTCTCATTTGCTTTTTCTCTCCTCTAGTATATTTTTTTTGTACTTTGTTTTTTCTTACAACAGAGCGTGATCTTCTTCTCCGCCTTTGCACCTCTTCTTCTTCTCTAGTTTTTTTTCAATTTTTTTTTCAATTTTTTTTTCTACTTGTAACAAAAATGAAACACTATAATAAGACACTTTATTAAACTTTTTATATTTATATGATTTATAAAAAATAGCATGACGTGTCAGTGCGTCCCTGATTCCTAGTTTTTAGGAAATTGTCAAGTCGGCGTGTCGTGTCTGTGTCCATGCATCCTTGGTTTAAGGTCTTTCTGTAGATGCATACATAATTCTTCCTCAATTGTCAAACTATTTCTAGTCAGATACCCAATCTCACCATGGTTGTCTTCCCTTTGTGCATCAGTGCTTAGCTTACCTGCACCATTTAGAAGATGGTCTCATCTATAGAACTTGAGAATCCACCTGTAGTTGGGAATGATTCCCCAACTAAACATAATAACATAGTGCTCTGTAGAACCTTCTGAGAAGCGCTTGTTTTCTTTTTGGATCTTCCTGTTTCCCGAATCTCATACATTGCACATTCCAAGTAGACCTGATCAATCTGTATTAGGTGGATTTTCCTTTTTTTTGTTTCTTTTAGGTTTCCTATGCGAGCTGTGAGCTACCGGCCAAAGGTGCACCAGCTGAGTTGGTAGAGGTGTGGCAGATGGAATCACACGTCATGGGTTTGAACCTAACCGCGACATGGAGTAGGGAAGGTCAAGGGTAAAAAAAAGGTTGTGAGCTACTCTCTCCATAATGTTTTCCATTTTTGTTTAGTTCTCATTTTCTTGTTTTGCCAAAAAAAGGGTCTTCAAACTTCTGCTTCTACAATTGTTGACACCCAGTTCCATTCCCACCATTTTTCTGAACATGTTGATACTTGTATATTGTAGTCTCCACACCCAGGAAAAAAAGGTTGCACTTAAAGAGGAAGTATTGAGGATTCTCAATTTTATCATCAAACAGGTAGCATAATGAAGAGGTTGGTAAACCTCTTTAACATATATTGTATCTATATTTTTGCAAAATACAAACTCACTACTAGTGGATCTATAGTTCGAATGAAGAATTAGTATGCCTATGTCAAACTGTTTTAACTAGCATTTTTGTTAGGGCCTCCATCAAAACAACAAAAGGAAGCGGAGAAGTAGGATGGGAAAGTCATTTCTTCCATGAGGTGTGACTTCCATAATTGCAAAATCTAAGCACTGGATATATAATTCACAAAAATCAGCAAATTTTGTTGAAGTTTTTAGGCTGCAAAAGTTGAGAATGGCAATGTAGGGAGGGAAAGGGCCATGTAAAGATTTGAGGAAAGGCCTGGATCTACAGAAGGCCAAGTGCCAACCCACTAACTTTTGAAAAAAATTATCCAAATATAATGTTGAAATAAATTTTGGCCCCTTAACTTGATATACCAATTTAATTTTCTATATATATATATTGTGCTCCTACAAAGTAGCCTTTTGGATCCATTTTCTTCCCTTTTTCACTTCAATGACAACTTCAACAGTTTAACATTTCAAGTATAAGTCCCCAAATCTCTCTAACACCATTTTGTTCAACTGACAAGGCTGAAAATTTTGTCACATCCTATCACTTTTCCCATCAAATAAGGAGAATGAACCTAAGAAGTACACATCAAGCAATGCATTCAGATTTACTTCGCTCGTCTTCACAAGATGATGAATCTTCTCTACTCCCTCACTCAGATATGGAAACCCCATGTTCTTGGTAAACGCCAAAATTTCAATTTCATATGTTTCGATTCTAATTTGGTGTTTTTCACTTTTTTGTTTCACAAAAATGAGTTCTTTTATGGCTTTAATGGGTATTTTACATTTCCCCAATGAGTTACTTACTACTTGTTCACATTAGTTGTTTAAATGTTGAAACTTTTTTGCATAGTCTAGGGTTTAGGTTTTTTGCCATATGAGAATTTGTGATTGTGAGTGTTTGATTTGTCTATAGCCATAGCTTTTAGTTGTTTGGTGTTCAGTATTTTGGAAGGGTTATGATGATTTTACAGAAATTCTTGCATAGGGCATCTTGTTTACTAGTGTTTTTTGCCCTATTTTGGTGCGCATAAGAGCTTCTTGTTTATTAGTGTTTTTCTAGACATAGGTTGCAATGTTTTTTTTGCCATCGATTTGGGATTTTGATACTTATAGTATTAATAATAGCATACATGGCTTGATGAGTAGTTTTGATACTTGTTTTAGGATATGAAAATGTGTCGAAGCCAGTTGTAATGGGTTTTTTTATTCTAACTGGGGGTGAGAGAGTGTGTGTTTTTGGTATTCATGTCATGGATGTAGATGTCTAAGTGCTCAAATTACAAAAGTTTATCTTTGTATATCCAAGGTGATCTTTATTTTCTTTGAATGAAGATCTTTTATTGGATTAAATAGAGTTTTGTTTAGCAATTGGTGTTTTGAATAGTTATGTTTGTATTGTTCAAATTTAAACAAAAATTATGTTACAATAATAATTATTATATTATCATTAATTAACTGACTCATCACTCTACCCCTTCAGTTCCATCACTATTTGGGGATGCCACTTAGAACTAAGCTCTGAAGTAAACATGTGAGGGATGAAGTACTTGAAAGAGTGAAAAAGAAACTAGCCTTATCAATTCTTATCAAGTCAGGAATGTTGTTAAATGCAACCATGTTAGGTGCAACCTACATGATGACAATCAATAATCATGTTGTCCATACTCCATAGAGAGTAAATTTGAGAGAAGAATGAGAGAACTTTCAGGTGGCACTACACTGGAGAAGTTTTTTTTCACTTTCATACTATCTTCCTATTTTTATTTCTACTTTGAATTTGAACCCCAAACCTTATGGAAAGTCCTCTGTTTTTGGTATAGTTTTGGCTTGTTTGATGTAATTGTTAAGATGGGTTGTGGAAGTTCAAGCCTAAGTCCCACATTGGACTCTCTCAAGCTCAACTGCCTTAGTATAGTTTTGGCTTGTTTGATGAGAATAGCCACAACCACCTTGGCAATAAAACCACCACCATCATTAACAATGACAATGAAAGGAATAAATGTTTACTAGACGTTATTCAAGCCAAGAGTTGGAATAATATGATCAATGAAGAACACTACATGGCAAACACGCAACTATGAATACGTGGCAATTGACGGAAGATATAGAACAATGACATCATATTTCTTGGCCACCCGACTTTAATAAATTGACTAGCCAAGAGAGCTTAGAATAACACAAACTTACTTAGCAAGAGGTCGTGACCTTTACTTATTTTAATTGATGTTTTTCTAAGTCAAGGAGATAATGAGCTCAACTCGCTCTTCGTTAGCAAGAGGTTGTGACCTTTACTTATTTAAACTGATGTTCCAAGAGACTTCATGAGATTTTTATATTTGTCTGGATCCATGATTATGCATCAAAAAAGTTTAAAATTGTAAATCATTAAGTAATTATCAAGCATGAATTTTCTGAACTTTGAAGTGAATATTGGTGGCAAAAGAGCCTACAAGTGCTCGAGAGTCTATATTTCGCAGTTGTTCTCAGTAGTCAGTGCTTGATAGTTTCCGATGACACTACTCAACAATTAGTGCTCGACACTTAGTCTTCAATCTACTTTCTTTTGAGTGTCAGTGTTCGACGGTCTCCACCATCCACATGTTATCGACATTTAGTGCTCGACACTTAGTCTTCAGTCTACCTGCTCTCGGTAATCTCCATAGTCTTCAGGAATCCACCTGCCCTCGACAGCACATTAGTTTTTGGTAGTCAGCCTTCGACAATATTTTAGTTCTCGCCACTCTAGTTCGACTTCAGTAGATTGTTTGACATGATCTCAGCAAGAGTCAAATAAGTTCTTGAAACCTTTGGTAAGTCTCTGAGACTACCAAGAGGGGTTATTGTGGGTACCAGATCTGGTATCCTATGAGAGCTCTTTTGTGGGTACTAAATCTGGTATTCTCTGGCTCATTGGCAGGCATTCAGAGCCATGTGTCATTCTCCAATTGAACAATGAGACAACGAGCAAAAATCCCAAGGAACAAAAAAATTCTCTAGAAGATATATGTTACACATCGTAAAAAATAGCTGACTATAAAATGGAAAATTTCTTTTTTAGTTATTTAATTTTATCTCTGATCTTTTGTAATGAGCATTTTATGCACCTTGGTCCGCACACATTATCAACTATCTTGACTTGTAATGAATGCCTTCTCATTGGTCCAAACAATACTGATAAATTTTTTTTATCCCAAGTACCACTTCTTTTGGATTACCATACATCAAGCGTTGCCCAAATAAAATCATCAAATGGTGTGTTCTAGAGATATGATGAAAGGAGTGCCCCTTATTTTCTTTTATTTATTATTAATTTTTTTTTTTTTGCATGATATAGCCTTGGAAGGTCATTTTCGCTTTTTAAAATACCCCTATTAAGATCTTATAGAGTGTGATTTATTGGCTTTTGACATGCATTTTTTGGAAGACCCATGACCATTGTCAGTGGTTGGGATCCTTTTCTTATAAGAATATGATTCCTTTTTTCCCAGTTGTTATTGTTGATAATGTTAGGGGAGTCGATTTTATGGGATCTTTCCTCAACTCTTCGATAACTCCCTAACTCTCATTTGCTCATTCCAACTTGGAAATTTTGAGAAGATTCAAAAATAACATTTTGAGAGAGATTTCAAGAAAAAGAATATAAGATTTGTCTCCAATTTCAAGCAAGAGAATCATTTCTACTTCTCCAACTTTCTATCTATAGTGAGCATGTTTCAAAAAAAAAAAAAAAAAAAAAAAAGAGTTCTTAAGGTTGTATTGTGAGTTTCCTTTAGACTAGAGATGTATAACCCAAGGAGAAATCCATTTATTTTTCACCCCAAACCTTCTTACTTCTAAAGAGCTATAAAGAAGTGAGATTTTGAGGCCAAACATTCCTCTAATATGTCTATTGAGAGACAATACTAGATAACCAAGTCAAGTGTTGTTGTCACTTGCATTTCCAAGTTCCTACGTAAGCCTTAAGGACCTTGCTAGGTTGTGGGGAGTAGTTTTGAGGCTAGAGTTACAATTAAAGCAAACTTTGTACTTTGGTTCATGGAGAATACAATAAGATAAGCTTGTGGCGTGCATGCACTTCCATCAAGGAAGTGACCAATTGAAGCCAATCAAACTTCGATTTAGGTTAGCCTCATTATATTTGATGATACATCAAAATAAATCGATCATCACGATCGAACACGTGGCACAAGAACCCATCACAAGGACACAACAAACAACCCACTGGGCCATCTTATGAAGTCCTATAGAAATAAAGCTAATTTCAAAGACACTAGACAAGGCACGCCTCTAAGGAGGCTTAAGCGGGATCCAAATCCAGGCCTAGACTAATCAAAGCCTGAATCCAAGCCCGTCACACGTTCTCTCATTAAGAAGAATAACGTTGCACCAAGAAAGAACCATGGAGGGACCTACGCCTCCACGAGCGCATCTCCATTAAAGAGAAAACTGTTACATAAACATTTCCTTCCATTGCCCCTCACATGCTTAAGTCACGCAGAGAGTTAACTACGACCATTATAAAAGGTAAAGAGAACTTTCAACAAAAGTATGCAACTTTAACTGAGTTTTGTCCATATTTACTTCTTTCTTCCAATAGAGTTACTGACTTAAGCATTGGAGTGCCTCCGGCCACCAAAAAGGTAGTCTTTGGCAGTCTAACAGTGGTTTTGCATATCAAACTCACAGGAGGACGATGTTTGGATGCACCAGTTTGGCGTCGTCCGTGGGGAACAACTAGTTTACTCTTTCCAAATACAAAACACACAAGTATCAAAGCTCCCCACAACCTAACGAAAGATCAACGAGACCATCAGAAGGAATGATGCAGTCTATAGATCCACAATCTAGTAATGATCACAAAAACTCTCGTGCCGACGCATCACTGACAACTCAAGGAGAAGACGCGGCTCGAATCGCCAGACCAATAGCATCCGAGAATGAGGATCCGCTGCACACAATACTCCAAATAGCCCAGACAACTGTCAACGCTACTACAGATCCCGGGGTAGATTTGCTTATAACCCAGAAGGAACATGTAACAGTGATACTTGAGAAGATCGCGCAAAAGCACATTCAACTAGTTGACTGGTTCAAACACAGCCACAACAAAAATTCGCCAATCGAACTCAAGAAAGTGGCAAAATCTTAGCAGAACCCTGACAAGGAAACTTCGAAAGCAGTGAGTTTCCACGAGGCAAAAATCCATTCTATGAAGGGATACTTAGCGAAATCCTATTTTTTGACGCCCTCATGAAAACAACAATGCTGAAAAAGTTCATTCTGCCAAAGTTCGAGGTGTATGATGGTACTTTCGACTCGACCGATCATTTAAGATATGTCCACCACATGATGGCCCTGAAGGAGACCATCAATTTTATGTAGAACGTTCCCAATCAGCCTTACTTCAGCAGCAATGAACTGGTTCAACAGTCTACCACCAAGATCGATAGATTCCTTTCAAGCCCTGGCCACCCCTTTCATCACAAGATTTATTGGAAGCCAACAGATGAGAAAATGGCCATACTACCTATTGCATATTAGACAGAAACCCAAAGAAACGATACGGGAATATGCTACCCGCTTTACCAATGAACTAACAATGATTGACTGATGTAGCAATGACACGGCCGCAACAACCTTCGTGGCCGGATTAAAGAGAGGTCCTTTCTTTGACGCTCTTAACTTGGAGCCACCAAAGGGCATGACAATCTTGCTAAAAGTAGCACATAAGCATATCTCCCTAGAAGAAATGAAAGCAGTCAGGAAGAAAAATGATTAAGAAAGAGAATTTCTTAAGAAAACGAGAAAAAAATGAAGACAACAGACAACAGGAAGGCAACAACCCATCGAAGAAACATCGAAGTAGCGACGAGAACGATTCGTGATGACTAGAATTCGAGAAGTCATAATCAACATGAGTCAGACATGAATGGGTAACGAGCTTAATGAAACCACGTATAAACCATACTTAACTCTGAAGACAAGTCGAACAAACATACTAAAACACATAGCAAAGTGGGATAATATTAACTGACCGCTTCGGATGAGGGGAGACCCTGAAAGAAGAGACTAAAGCAAATACTCCACATTCCATAAGGATCATGAACACGGTACTGAAGAATGTTACAACCTAAAATACGAAATCGAACACTGGGCTCTGAAAGGACTACTAGACAAATTCATCTGGATGACAGAAAAACAGATCGAATGGAAAGAGAAAAGCGAGATAAAAAAACAACCCATAGAATTGATATACACCACACGTTGCACAGCCAAGGGAAGCAAAACACACAAAGAAGCAAGGCAAACCCCTCACTCATCTATATCGAAACAAGGGTACCGACGAAACACATCATAAAACATGGAAAAGCCTGCATCATCCAATCCCTACAAATAAAATGACTTCATCAGCAATTGCAAGATCGAGTCGTACCACTAAACAACACGAGAGGAAAAAACAAATAAAAACGAAGCACTGGCCCTCAACGCAAAGACTGACAACGAGCAAAGGAAGACAAAACAAACAATATTTTGAATCAGTATAAAAGCCTTAATGGCCAAAACTGATGAAATATTCAAGAAAACATCAATAAAGATTACGAATTTAGGAGATCCAAATTTTTGCACGGACAGCAAACCGGCCGTAAAATGCTATCAGGCCGTAAAAGTCGAACACAAAACCTCCGGTTTGATCAACCACGAAGTAAAGGTTGGACACTCGAGTCACCTAAACAAAAAAACTTTGAATCGACCGAAGTGTCGAGTTAACGAAGTAAAGGTTGGACACCCGAGTCACCTAAACACAAAAAACTTTGAATCGACAGAGGGGTCGAGTTAGCGAAGTAAATGTTGGATACCCGAGTCACCCAAACACAAAAAACTTCGAATCAATCGAGGTGTCGAGTTAGCGAAGTAAAGGTTGGACACTCGAGTCACCCAAAAACAAAAAACTTCAAATTGACCGAGGTGTCGAGTTAGCGAAGTAAAAGTTGGACACCCGAGTCACCTAAACACAAAAAACTTTGAGTCGATCGAGGTGTCGAGTTAACAAAGTAAAGGTTGGACACCCGAGTCACCTAAACAAAAAAAACTTCGATCGAACGAGGTGTCAAATTAACGAAGTAAAGGTTGGACACCCGAGTCACCTAAACACAAAAAACTTCGAATCGACCGAGGTGTCAAATTAACAAAGTAAAGGTTGGACACCCGAGTCATCTAAACACAAAAAACTTCGAATCGACCAAAATGTTGAACTAACAAAGTAAAGGCTGGACACCCGAGTCACCTAAAAGGCAAACAAAAAGTCCGAGCTAAGGAAACGAATCAATACGGTCTGAAAAAACACAGGAAAAAAGAAACCACTTACAAAAAAATCAGAAAAAACGACAGCGACCAGCAGCTAAACAAGAAACAAGCACGAAGGCAGTTATAAAAGAGCTTGATACAAAGGCTACGATAGTTACAAAAAAACAAAAAAGTTAATCTTCATTGATAAACACTACTTTGTTACATCCATAGAAGGCAATAAAGAAGTAGGAGAGGAAACATGAGCAATGGCATGATCAATATAAGTCTAAACCGGAGAAGAAATCATTTCAGCAAAAGGGAGCATCAACGGCTTTGGAATGCTTAGAAGGGGCAATGACTCCTCTGCTGCTGGAGCAGGTTCCTCGTCATCATCATCATCCTCAAATGCTTCACCAACCAAATGAAGATAACTAAACAAGTCTTCCCCGAGCCCTTCGCTATAATAAATAAGCTCAACCCGCTCATCAACAACTCGCTTCTAATCCTCAGCTTTGACCACACAAAGCTTATCCTTAGTAGCAACGAGTTCAGTTTTTGCCACGGTCAGCCGCTCTTTAGCAGTGGAAAGCATACTAGAAGCATCTACCTGGACATCACGAAGCGCAACAGTTATCTGTTCCACCTGCCACTCAGCAGCGTCACACATAACGGATTGTTCCAATCCAGAACAAGAAGCTTCATCGAAAGTCGTTCTCTCAATAGATAACTCCTTTTCTGCATCGTAAAGACGAAAACAAGCCTCATCTAGCTTAGCTATCAAGGAATCAAGATCAACAACAGACTTATCACGCAGATTCTTCTCCTCCGTCAGAGATTCTCGAGCGGCCACCGCGACTTTTTAAAAGTTCGTGCATTACATTTTCAACACATCAAATTGAGAAAGGACCTGAGAAAATACTAGCAATAGTGTTGCCAACCTCCTCTCCAAAAGAGCCACCTGATCACGACCAGCTCGAAAAATTGAGCCCATTACCCCCGCGTAAGTGAGATGATCCATCGCGTCCATTATCTGCTCAAGACCATGGTTGATATGATCAAACGGTTCAAGCACGAACATCGAGGGCCTATCTACCAACTGTCTGTACCATTCATTTACCAATCTACGTGCATTGTCATGCACGTCGAGCTGGGTAAACCAACAGAACTTGTTGTCGGACTTAATACGGATGTCCTTCGGCCTAGCCTCAGTCCAAATAAACTGTGGGTGGAAGACGGGAGGATCCGGAAGCACTGAAGAACCACCTCCGACAGAAGGGAGAATAAATGGAATAGCGGTAATAGTGGAAAATCACGTTTCCCCTTCCGTCAAGAAGCATCCGCGACAAAGGAAGGACTGGCGGTAACGGCAGGAACGAGATAAATATGTCAAATAGGATAATAAACTAGAAACCTAGCTGCCTCACTGACATCAATAGAAGGATATGGAGAATGATCCCCAAGACTTGGACCGCCAACATTGCCTTTAGACTGCTCCATTGCCAACTGGAACATTTTCTCAGTAATGGCTCGAGGATTGTCATTAGACAACTCGGCAATGTCTGAAACACCATAAGCAGAAAGAAGCTTCATCTCATCGTCGTCTAGCGGACGAATAGTCTCTTTCTCACTTCTTTCCAACGCAAGTCTTAACTCCTCGGCTTTCTCAAGAGATTCACGATCTCCTTTTACAACATCATCGTGAGAAGAACCCGGGGGAGAAACAATATCTCGAATAGAACCCTGACGAGTCACAAGTCAAGAAGAACTACGATTCGAAAGTAGTTTTTTCCTTGGAACTCGAACATAATCTATGGGTAATTGCCTTGAGGGACTAGTGGACATTGCAAGCTTTTGTTTTTGCGAAACATGTGCGAAAATAGTGACGGGAGCATTGAGATCCGTAACATCTCGGACGGAGCTCACTTTCCAATAAATGCTAGCATCACTAACACAATAACAAACAATATGGGCAGCATAAGCCTTAGCACAAGCCTCAATAAATAAAGCTCGTTCCGCTTCATTCATAGTGTAGACCACTACGCTCCAGGATACCATCAGAAATAAACGCGTCAACGGGAAAACGGGCAAGCTTCTTGTTCCTCAGCTGATAAAAAAAGATTTTTCTGCCTATTGGGAACCCGAAATGATCGGAAGATCAACCGACCTCTCAACCGAAAGTAGTCAGAATTCACAGAAGCATAGAACCAAGACCGTGACGACCAATCGCGAATATCGACACTAAGGTTCTCACAACAATCAGGAGAACAAAGGAAACAAATATCCCTGTTCAGTAACAAACCAACCACCGAATGCAGAATCCTAGCAGTTAAAGGAATACCTGCAAGAGTAGCCCTTGCGTAAGAAGAGACCATCACCTTCCAACCATTGAGGCTCATTTGGGTAGGAGAAATACCCAAGAGATTCAAATACTCCCAGAACAACTTCGGAACAGAAAATCGAAAACCAGAAGAAAACAGTGCAATGTATCCAGCCTTTGGGTTACAAGGGCTATCATCCGGTCCAGACAGGATAAGCTCGAGGTCAGGTGGAAGATTATAATCAAAACGTAGGTTCTCCAGAGTTTACTAAGAAGTTCTATTAGGAGAATAATGAGCCTCACAAAGAGTCGGCGACTTACTACTTAACTTATCATCAACAGACATTGTTGAGGAACAAATGAGCAAGGAAAATGGAGAAGAATGAACAAACAAACCCTAAATTCAAAGATAGCGTGAAGAGGGAAAACGTATTCACCACATTTCCTGTTATAGAACCAAGCGATGAAGAAACGACTCATGGGACAGCGTGTGAGATATGATGGCAATGCAAAATCCCAAAAATGTGCGCAAGAAACAAATGGATAAGCAAATGATCGAGACACCAACTCGTGAAAAACAACTGATAGCATTAAATACAAGACAATAATGAAAATAGAAAGTTGAACCATCACCAAAGTTAGTGGCCACGTCAGCATGCCCACTAACTAAGGGGGGAGTAGCTGATGATACATCAAAATAGACTAATCACACGACCGTACACATGGCACAAGGACCCATCACGAGGACACAACAAACAACTCACTAGCCAGCTTATGAAGCCCGATAGAAATAAAGCTAATTCCACATGCCCAGACAAGGCCCACCTCTAAAGAGGTGGAAGCGATATCCAAATCCAGGCCCAAGCGAATCAAAGCCCGTCACACGTTTTCTCATTAAGAAGAAGAACGTTGCACCAAGAAATAGCAGTGAAGGGACCTATGCCTCCACGAGCACATATCCATTAAGGAGGAGACTATTACAAAAACGTCTCCTTCCGTTGCGCCTCACATGCTTAAGTCACGCAAATAGTTAACTACGACCATTATAAAAGGTAAAAGGAACTTTTGACAAAGGTATGCAACTTTAACTAAGTTTTGTCCAGATTTACTTCATTCTTCCAACAGATTTACTGACTTAAGCATCAAAGTGCCTTCGGTCACCAAAAATGTGGTCTTTGACAGTCTAACAATGGTTTTGCAGTTCAAACTCGGAGGACGATGTTTGGACGCATCAATATCCATAATAGAATATTTAATTTTTACTTTGAATGATCACTAACAAGTCAAATCTCTTACCCAAAGGTGACTTTTAGTGTTCACTAGATTATTCAATGAAAGTATTATCCAACTTTTGAATTGTAGCTTGTTATGAAGCCGTAATACAGGTTATTTGGATGCGATATGTTATTTCAAAATTTTGAGTTATTGACAACATATATAAGTCGTAATTGAGAACTTATTGTATTGTTGACATTTTTTCCGCGAGTATTATGTTGTGAGAGGGAATGTGCATGATCAAGAATCGTCATTGTCATTGAGCATAATTTTCCTTGGCAACGACTACTCCATATCACCATAAGTGCTTTCTCACACCATTTTACTCTCACACACCACCTACTTTCGTTGTCACACCACCATACTTTCCCACACCACATATATAAACAAAAAACCAACATTTTTCCCCTCCCCATTCAAATTGAAACTCAAGTCTCCATTCCCCTCTCCCATTCAAATCTTCCCTCTCCCTCGAATCTCTTGCAAAATTGAAATCAATCTCTTCCATCATTTTTAAAACATTTTCAAGTGATTCAAGTTGTGTTTATTAGATATCTCAGACTAAAATTTATGTTTTGATCAACTTGAGAATCGGCCTCGATCGAGTACATAAGTTGTCCGAAAGTCATAAGTTGTCCAAAAGTTAGAGACACTATCCCGTTTTCATTGCGAGACAGATTTGCGCGACTTTAGCAAAATGACCATAACTTACTTATTTCAAAACATTTTCAAGTTATTCAAATTGTGTTTATTAGGTAACTCAGAGTACTACAATGTTTGTGTTTGATGAGGTTGAGAATCGATCTTAATCGAACATATAAGTTGGCCAAAAGTCAGGGACACTGTCTCGTTTTCATTGCGAGACAGATTGCGTGACTTTAGTAAAATGACCATAACTTGATCATTTCAAAACATTTTCACGTGATTCAAGTAATATTTATTAGATAACTCAGAGTACAATTTTTATGTTTTGATGAACTTGAGAATTGGTCTCAATTGAGGGTTTAAATTGGTCAAAGTTACCATGTTTTTAAGTTACAATTTTTTTTCAAAATCAGTTTTAAAACAATTTTTTGGGTGGTGTGAGTAAAAAAAAAAAACCCCTCAATGGTGGTATAAAAAAGCGCTTTTAGTGGTGTGGAGTAGTTGTTGTCTTTTACTTTTAAGTCGTTGCTTCCATTCCTTATCATGCATACATTTAATGTGTCCAAGCAAAGTATTTTAATTATGGATTTAAGTGTTTACTAAATTGACAATTTGCAGTGATCACATATTCGGTTGATTCTGTTAATACATTTACTTTATTTACAAGAATGTGCACTTATATGTAAATGAATAATTGTTTATTACATGACAAGTTTAAGGGCATTTGAGCTTATGTTTATTTGATCTTTCATTGAATCAACTTGTTTATGTTGTAGTACACAGAAGAGATCATGTACCACAAAACATGTGACCTCTATGATTCACATATATACTTTGGTTTGATAAATATTCGTTTAAGGTAAGGAAATATTGATCACAAATTTATTTAAATTTAATAATTATTGTGTCACGTAAGATAGTATAAGAAATATGACCAAATTAGTCCTAGTGGGAGAATGTTAGAAATATATTTCCCAGTTAGACCATATAAACTAAGGTTAAATATTGATTTGGATATTGAATAAGTTTGGCTATTGGGTCACAGGGGTGAGCACTGGACCGGATGAGACAAGATGGACCTCATCCATATTTCATCCATTTCGTTTGGGATCGAGACGGGATAGACCTCATTCTGACCCCGTCTCATCCCAAATGGGTTCGAGACGAGATGAATGTGTACTAAATAATCCTTCAATGAAGAATAACAAAAAAACTACATATCACATTGCTCACACACAAAAAAACTACGGGATGAATGAGTTCTATTTGACCTAATATATTTAAACTAAAGTTTTTATCTAAACAAAGAGTATCAAATAAAAGAAGTAAGTTTTCAAATAATAGATGTTTTGATTTAATTTCAACATATCCTAAACTTTTCTTAGAAGAGTAGTTTGATTAAAATTAATAATAATAAATATTAAATAAATAAATTTGGGACGGGACGAAATTGAAAATCTCCATCCTGATCCTATTTCACTCTAGATCGGGACATAATAGAATAGAGATGGGTTTAATCAATCCCAAAAAAATTCGAAAAAGATCAAGATGAGACCGAGACGGACTCAGGATCACAGAATGGAATACCCACTCCTATTGGGTTATGTTGGAACCCAATTCAAACACCATTGATTTTCTCAACCTCCTAATAGTTAATTTGTGATTAATTTTGGTTATTCATTTATTTATTTAATTATATAAGCTATGGAATCTAAAGGAATTTTTTAATTGAAAAACACCTATTACTATACCCATGTCCTAGTCTCTTTCAATTCTCAATGGACAAAGATTCCATCAAATTTTGTTATGTAAGAAAAGAAATTGAGAAAAGACTAGTAATTCCCCAATCAATCGGTATCTATTATATTTTACTATTTGCTTCTTGTGATCAAAACCTCATGCATATGATTTTGAATTTTCAAAAGTAATATTCATGCTTGCATTATCTATTGCTTGACTTTAATTCTCGATCTTTTACTTCCATGTTTTGAAAGTGATTGTATGGTTATCAACTCCAACCCTACCTAGCTTTGAAGTGTTTTAATTGGTGTTTTAGTTAGAAAGAATTAGGGGTGGGCATGGGACGGGATGGGACGAGATAGACTCATCCCTATTCCATTCCGTTCATACAGGATCGGGATGGAAAAAACCTCATCCCGACCTCGTCCCATCCCAAACGGGTTCAGGACGGGACGGGATCAGCGTGATGCTTGTGACTGCTGCGAAGATTATCATCGACAAGGGTCCGACAATCCAACCATTTACTTGAGAAGTTGGCTATATAAATAAGATGATTGAGGCAATGCAACAACAGTTCTACCCTAAAGTTCAAACTGATTAAGTACTGAGATTGTTTGCACCACGGCATATAACATAAGCTCTCTGTTTCAAAAGGAACTTCAACCCATCCATGTCATTTCAGCATAAAAAAAACTGAGGCAACTCTTTCTTTTTCAATGACCAAATCTCTACACCATTTTGAATCGGGACTCAGGACTGTGTTTTGCTTGTATCAAGTTTATAAACCCATGGAAAAGTCAGAAGGCAATCACTTTGTCTATATAGGGTTAAGAAAATATGCAATAACAAGTAGCGGCAGTTTTCAAAAATAAAGAGAACAAAATGTAATAGTGATAGGATAAAATTCGAGAATAACGAAAATTGACTCACTCCAACTAATACATAAAAATATCAATAATAAATATTGAAAAAATAGTTCGGGACGGGACGAGATTGGTGGGATTGAAAATCTTCATCCCATCCCATCTCATTCTAGATCGGGACGGGACGGGATTGGGATGAAATTATTCAATCTCATTAAGACCCAGAAAAATCGGAACGAAATCGAGATCGCGAAATGGAATGCCCACCCCTAAAAAGAACAAACTCCAAGTAGAGAAGTTTATGAATGGGAAAAACCTTTCTAGAAATCAAGCAATTTAAGCAATACTGAAGAAGAAGAACAATATTGCAGGACACATGATCACAAAATATATAATACACAAACAATATAGTACTCATTTTTCTGATGCAAATTTCTCTTTGATTGAATACTCGAGTACTTATGGACTGATTACGATGGACAAAGAAGGAAACAAAATCCGTGAGGCACGAGAAAAATTAAATTCAACCAAAACAAGCACCTTTTAAGCTGAATTCTTGACAATAGAGGTCATCAATTAGGGTGAAATGGACATTTCCACCCAAACTTGGACATGGTCAGAATCTTTGAGGGTTACAAAGATCATATTAGTTGGAATCAATCTCTATTTATGTTTCCTTTTGAAGTCTTACCAAGACAAACAATTTAGCTATATTTGTTTATGGTTTAATTTTGAGACCCTAACGTGGCCATACTTGTAACAACATATATTTTGGTTTGCACTCGTAATTTAAATTGAAATCTTGGTTTAACAAAAAAATATTAATAAAGAAAAAAAAATGTGCGCGCATGTAGGGATGGTCTTACTTTTAAGCGGATTATGATTTATTTTATTTTATATTGTTATTAGTAGATATGAATTAATTGTTAAGGAATTTTTTTTAAACTTTTATTTCGGTTTCACTATTGGATTTGATTTTAAGTTTTTTTTTTATATTATTATTATATTTTTTTTATGTCTAAATTACAACGGTTATATTGAAATCACAGGAACGCTCATGTATTTTGATTTTTTTTTTCTAAAAAAATGTCTAAATTACAATGGTTTATATGAAATCACAGGATTGCTCATATATTTTGAGCTTTTTATTTTATTTTATTTATTACAATGGGGGGGGGGGGGGGGGGGGGGGAGGAACTCCCATGTGAAGGCATATAAATAGAGCCCCAGTGAGTTAATGGGTCACAAAACAATCCAATCCATGGGGGATATTCCGTTATAAATACAAGGGTGTCTAGGGGTGGGCACGGTTCGGTTCCAAATTTTGAGGAACCTAACTCGAACCGTTTAAAATTTTAATGATTCCGATTCGGATCGGTTCCTCTATTTTGAACGTTGGAATCGAACCTAACTCGAATCGTTTACAACGGTTCGGTTCCTACGGTTTCAAACGGTTCCTGTATTATATATCTCCAAAAATATTAATAGGCCACACCGCCACGGACTTGTGCAATGTATTGCTATACATGAATCCAAAATTCATTTTTTAAATTTTGAATGGACTCGATCAATAGCTTGATCATAGTCTAAATGAAAAACCCGAACCTAACCATACCTAGGAAATCTTTGTCTGTTCTCCTTTTCAGGTTTACAGACAAATAGACATTACCATGACAAGTTTTTGATTAAAATTCACAATATAATTAAAAGTTGAGTAAAAATGTGCATCTTCAGTTCAATAAACTCTACAGCTTACCAAGGTTTTGATTGAGAAATCACATTTTCTCTTGCATTCAAATTTTGTCAGACGGGTCTCTAAAAGGCACCAAAACAAAGCATAGTAATTTTTGAAACATATTTGAAGTTCTTGTAGCCAAACAAGCCGTTGCTTATCAAATTATGCTATTGTGATTAAATGAAATTTGCTTCAAAATCATGCACAATATTTGCTTCAAAAGTGTTTTCTTTCCTCCATTCCATATAAGTTGCTTCAAAATCATAAACAAAAACAGAAAACTTGTTTCAAAATCTCTCATTTATAAGATATTCTATTATACATCATACACAAATGAATAGATAACTCTAATATAATTCGATGAACTCAATCGGACTAACCAGATCTTGAGACGAGAATCAGATCAGATCTTGAAAATCAAATCAGATCAGATCAGATCTGATACGAGAATCAGATATGATCATACATGATACAACCGAACTGACTGGACACACTTGAGAGTCTGAGACGAGAATCTGATCTTGAGACGAGAATCAGATCTGAGACGAGAATCAGATTTGATACTAGGGGTGTTAGAAAATCCAGATCTTGAGCATCGTCGTCGTCACTGCTTATGCTCTGCATTTGCTTGTGGAGAATGAGAATGAGAGAGACCGAGAATGAGATCGTTGACGTCGTGCTCTGCTTGTGGAGAATGACCTTATTAGGCTTTGCAGACCAGAACCTTCGTTGTTCTTCACCATGTCGATTTCTTCTGAAAGGTCTGAAGCAGAGTTTTGGTGTGGGGAGGCGAAGAGTCACCATGTGGTGGAGCTGATTGGTTGGGGTGTTAGGGTTAGGGTTTGGGGGTGTTTGGGGTTGATTGAATTGGTGAGTTTGATGAGAGATTTGGGTTTCTGAGATAGGTGAAGAGATTTGTGTTGTGACTGCTCGCTGCTTGTGGAGAAATGAGAGAAGATAACCTATTATTTTCTACCCAATCCCATTAAGACACGTGTAAGGGTATATGTAATCGGATCGGAACCGAATCGTTCTAAAAAAAAAATTAGGAACCGGAATCGAACCGTTTAAGAACGGTTCCGAAACTGAACCGAACCGAACCGAATCGTTTCGCAATTTTAAAAATCAGAACCGAACCATTTGGAGTAAAACGGTCCGGTTCGGTTTGGATCCGTGGTTCCTGAACCCGATTGCCCACCCCTAAGGGTGTCGACGCGCTCTACGTACGCGGAGATTCAATATTTTTATTTTATTACAACAATTCGATAATAAGAAAAAATTAATATTAAAATTCTGAACAAAATAATTATATATAAGTTTAAGACTCTATGTCTAGTTTAAAAATAAATAAGGGGCTTCAAATAAATTATGTTAGGGGCATAGATATAATTAATCAATGTTCGAGAGGAATTGATTTTTATTGTAAGAGTATGAAATATAAAGGGCAAAATGGAAAACTCAAAGTTAGATGTAAGGGTCTTTTTACAATTGATAAATAATTGGAGGGTTTCAAATAAGTTATATTAGGGGCTTAGGTATAATTAATGAATGTTTATAGGGGGCTAATTTTAATTGTAAATAGTTTAAATTTGGGAGGATAAAATGGTAAAATTGAGTAATAGGGTTTTCATTTAAATGACATAAACACCCATTTTCACTTTCTACCTACTTTTTTGTTTTTTCTTGTAAATATAATAAAATTATAAGGGCATTTTAGGCAACCAAAAATTAGGTTGATGACATTTTGGGCTAGAGGTGGCATCCCATCCCGTGATCCCGTCCCGATTTTTTTGGATTTTATTGGGATTGATCAATCCCATCCCGATCCCGTCTTGTCCCGATCTAGAATGGGATGAGATCGAGATGAAGATTTTCAATCCCGCCCATTTCGTCTCGAACCGATTTTTTTAATATTTAATATGAAATGTGTAGTATGAAATTATTTGTTGACACGACTTTAATTTGTTGTTTTATTTATTGACATGGATATTTTATTCTCACAATCTTCCATACGACTCACCTAGATAATGAATCTAACTCAAACACTCTCATTTTTTTTTCTTCCTAACTCTTGACAACAACAATGCGTGTTACTCGTAGTTTTTAAATTACAACCTCATTGATCATTTTCATTAGCAATGTACAAAAAAATGGCTATCTTCAATAGTGGTTCTAAAAAAATGGAGTAAAAGCTAATGCAATAGGGAAATAATAATCAATGGCTTAAAGTTATATAATTGTTCTTAGAGTTGTGTATTTGGTAAATCCAAAAATTTCAATCCAAAATATAGTACATGTTCATCCCATCCTGAACCCGTTTGGGATGGGACGAGATTGGGATGAGGTCTATTCCATCCTGTCCCGACTCGATCCTGAACAAACGAGATGGGATATGGATGAGGTCCATCCTGTCCCATGCCCACCCCTATTTTTTGCTATTCCTACACTGTTCATTCCAGGTATAAGTGTTTAGATTTAGGAATAAGTCTAGGGAGCCAAGTTTTGGTTTTTTTTACACTTTTTACCCCTCTCTTTAAAAATACAGTACGACTAGAGAGCCAGGGCAGGTGCGCCCGAAAGCCTCAATACCCTCCATCATTATAGAAATCTTCATAATCCACCAATCGAACACAAACATACACACAGCCCCTAGCGCTTAGGGATGGCAACGGGGCGGATTGGGGCGGATTTGGACAAATCCATCCCCGCCCCGCCGGAGATCACGGATATCCAAATCCGCCCCGAATATCCGTTTACCATATTTTGTAAAAACCATCCCCGAACCGGACGGATTGGTGGATATCCGCCCCGCCCCAATACCCGAAAAAAAAAAAAAAAAAAAAAAAAAAAAAACAGACAGATTCTCAACTGTTTTCCTTCTCAAATCTCAGCACCATTTTCATTCTCAAATCATAACACTATTTTCATCAAACAGGTCGAACAACAACAAATCACAGCACCATTTTCATTCTCAAATATCAACCAAACAACAACAACAACCATTTCATTATCACCAGATCGATTGATCGAACCAAAACTACCGAATCGTGTTACAAAACTACCGAATCGAATTACAAAACTACCAAATCATCAAATTACCAAATCGAGCCACCGCAGACGCAGATCGAGCCACCGCAGACGCAGATCGATTGATCGAACCACCGCAGACGATTGATCGAACCACCACAAACGATTGATCTCCGCAGACGATTGATCGAACCACCGCAGACGCAGAGGGTTTGGTCAGATCTGAGATCACCGGCACCCTTCGCCTTCGCGGCCTTCACGGCTTCACTGTGAGAGAGGAGGGTCCCTTCGCGGCCTTCACTGTGAGAGAGAAGGGTCGTGAGAGAGAAGGGTAGCCTTCGTTCGCGGCCTCCACTGTGAGTCTGTGAGAGATCAGAGAGAAGGGTCCCTTTGCCTTCGCCGCCTTCGCTGTGAGAGAGAAGGGAGGGTCGGCCTCCGCCACCCTTCGGTGAGCCTTCACTGTCTTGAGAGAGAAGAAGGAACAAAGGGGGGACGAAGGCCTTCACTGCTTTCGCTTTGAGAGAGGCTGGAGACGAGAGCAGGGTGAAGGGAGGGGTAGAATGTGAGATGGAGTGATTTAATTCGTTTATATAGGGGAAGGGTATTTTTGTATTTTTATCGGATAAACGGATATCCGTGGGGCGGATATGGCCAAATCCGTATCCGCCCCGAAAATTAAATGGATGCTGTTTGAATATCCGTATCCGCCCCAAAATCCGTTTAGGCATATCCAAAACCGCCCCAAACGGATTGGGTGGGGCGGATATCCGTGAAAATCCGCTCCACTGCCATCCCTACTAGCGCTGATCTGGCGCTAGGGGCTCGACTCTAAATTTTTTGTTAAAAACACAAGAACTTTTCTAGAGATCTAGGCCAGGCAAGTCTGTCTCAATACCGTCCATCATCCTTGAGATGCACATTTCTAGGATGATAGATGGTATTGGGCCGAGCCTACCTCTTTAGAATTTTCAAAAACACAGTCACAAATTCCATCTAAAGTATCAAACTTGGCTCCCCGTTGCAGATTTAGATAAGAATGGGGTGGGCGGGAGTTGTTCCTTAAGATGGCGCCAAAATTTCTTTGATAAAGGAGTCATTTTGGTTAAGCACAGAGAAGAATGAAATGGTTGAGCTTTCTTCATCAACATTGAAAACCCAACTTCACTTCACTTTTTGCGGTTGTGTTGTTTATTTACCTTGTATCGTATCTCATCTCTCAGGTTTGCATTCAAGCCTCCCTTCTTTTTGCTACAACTTTTGTTCTTGTTCCTTTTGTCTGCTCTTTTGCAGATCTTCTCTTTTTAGGGTAATAATGAATGAATGAATTTTTAAAGATATAGTTAAATGTGACTTGACCTTAATCTGCTGAAATCCAATTTAGGCCATTGAACCCAAATGGTGAAATGGGTTTTGCTTTGCATCACAAAAAGTGGGTTTTGAGCCATTGGATTGTCATACAGTTTGTTAAGCGTCATACAAACTCATGGTTGGTGTAAGGACTCATATTGCATACAGTTTGTTAGGATGAGGGAATACTTAAACCCAAGGTTCTGTTTACGGTCCATAGCATAATCCTCGATAGAAGAAGTTGTTTTGTGTCATCTCTCTCACTTTGTTATTAAGTGCCGCCCTTTATCCTTTTTAACGAGTCAATTACTTGGGAATATATTGTAACGAGTATTTCTCCAGTTCTCAAAATTTGCACTAGGTTTTCCAACGAGTGAAAAAAAAATTGATGGAAAGTTAGAGATATACAGCAAGGGCAAAATAAATAATAAGTTTTCCCACATTTCTGAAAGTTCAAACTCAAAATATGTTTGTATAATCATAGTCGGCAACATTTTTGTTTAATATACTTGTAACTTGTGAAATTGATTATAGCGGGAAGGTGCTTTTAGGCCAATCAGTTATCTGATGGCCAAGGATGCACAAACTCTTCGAAAAACTTGTTGCATCCGTGTCTGACATTGACACTTGCTCGACACGTATTAGACACTTGGTCAACGTGTCGGTGGGGTCAGACACATGGTCAACGTGTCGGACACACCTCTAATACAGCCAAAACTTAGCAAGGACCCAGTCAAGACTCGACAACCAAATTTTTAAAATTTTTAATTGGACTCATATAACCACCTAATTTGAAGGTTATTAGTCCATCAGAAGTGATAACCTTTCAATTACGATTTAGGAGTCAAGATAGAAAAGGCGATGGAAAATCACTAAAGCATAGAGGTAGTCCAAGGTTATTTTTAATCTTTGTTTATTCTTCTCTCCTCTACTTTTTTACTTTTTTTTTGACAAAATGTTATTTTGTTCTCCACTTTTATACCTCTTTTTTTTCTCTACTGTTCTTTTCTATTTATTTTTCCTACTTGCAATAGAAAGATGGATGCATTGTTTGTTTTTCTATGTAAAATCTTTTTTATTGAATTATTGTTTAAAAAGGTATGACATGTCATTGTGCCGCCGAGTCCTAGTTTTTCAAAAATTGCCGAGTCGGCGTGTCGTGTCCGACACGACGCGCATGTCCGTGCATCCTTGCTGATGGCTAATGCTATAAACATGCTTAGCATCTGGCTAACAGGCTGGGAAGATATTGTATGAGGGTGGGATTTATGAAAAAATGCATCATGATGATAGAACATCAACTGTTTACTTTTACCCTGTAACATAGCATGTTTTTGCAAAACAATCAGACCTCTCTACTTTTAGAGGTAAAAATCAGAAGTATAATAGTTACACTGTACGGCATGACTTGAGAAGTCCTCCATGTTGATAACATGGATAGACATGTGGTCTATGCTAGATGAGTGTAATGAAAGCCTTAGACATCTGGTCTGGTCCTTATGATGATGCTTGTTTGAATCTTTCAAGTGTTATTGATATCCTTTTTCTGGTGAGATACAAAGACAAAGTTCACTGATAAATTTATCTTCCCACTAATTGACTTTCCTGAAATTAAAACAGGGTCACTACTGAGATGAATAAGCAGAGAAGAAAAGAAGCCATCTGTGTGGTTTCTCAGTCAGGAAAAGCTAATGAGATAGACACTGTTGACCGTTTCACCTGCCTTCCTCATGATATTATAAAGAAAATTCTCGCATGTTTGTCAATGAGGTCGGCATGTAGAACTTGCTTTTCATCCAAAAAATTGATGCATCTTTTGAACTCCATTCCACATCTTCGCTTTGGTCACAAAGAACATGAATTTAGATTTGAAGATTATGGTAGGGCACCAATGGAGATTGCCGAGAGGTTCTTGAAGAAACGTGATGACCTAATCAAAAGCTTTTGGCTCCAGCTTGATCTTCAGAAGGACACTTTTAATTTTGCTCAATGGGTTACTCTCCTTGTGCAGAAGGGTATAGAAGAGCTTGGACTTGACATTCTCAATGGAAAGTATGAGTTGCCTTCTCATTTATTCAATTCTGAAACAATTCGCGTCTTGACATTGTGGCGCTGCAGTTTTAAGCTTCCTCCTAATTTTACTGGTTTTGGACTTGTAGAGACGATGTTCCTAGGTGAAATTAGTCTTACAAATCACATCATCAGTTGCCTTCTCTCGAAATGTGTAGTTCTTCGAACTTTGACTTTTCACAAATGCAATGGGTTCAAGAAAATAGAGATGTTGGAACCAAATAGCAGACTTGAATGTTTGAAGCTAAAATACTGCCCAACTACCATAACATTAACTGCACCAAAGCTCCACACTTTGTATTACTACTGCGATACTGTAAACCTCCATTTGAAGGGAGCTTTACATCCAATGAATGTCATATACTTTCGTCGTGAGTTAGAAGACCATCCATTATGTAATTATCCTGGAGAAGGCAAGAAGTTGAAGAAAAATGTACCGAACTATCTTGCTCATGTCCAATCTCTTTCCTTAACTGGATGGGCATTTAAGGTATTGTCTCTACGCTTCCTGTTTGATTTTTAAGTAAGCTTGAACTTATTTGCAACTGTTTTTACCTTTGCTTTGCTATCAAAGTCCTTGGCTACAGGTCAGGTTCCAAAAACCATGGGGTTGACGTATTGCAGTCTAGGAAAGTTGACACTGCAGATAGATTTGAATCACCACCGTGAGTTGAAAGCTCTGACTTGCTGGCTTCGCAGTTGCCCAAATCTGAAGAAATTGTTCATTCAGGTAAATGTATAATGACCTTTTATAATCAACTTATTTGTGATTGTGTTGACTGTATGATGATTTACATAAGATGTTATGTTGGTCTTCATTGACTCCTACTGCCATGGCTTTGGATAATTCGGGGATGATCACAATGATAAATGAGACTGCTAAATTTCAAGATGTTTCTAACTTGATTATTACAAATGAAAATTTTAGATGTTTACCTGATAGGTGCTTCCATGCCTGCTATTGAATGTTTTTTAGCATCTGGTATCTGCTTGTATCTACAAAGTTTGTTTCTTCTCTCATTTTAAAGCTTCTTATTGATCTGGGACACTATTGATATCAAATACTACTTATGTATTTCCAGCTCAGTAATCATGTCACTGATGATGACCTATATGAATACCCACTGCGTTTTGGAGCTGTAATGGCTTATTTGAGGTTAATACAGAGGGATCCTGAGGAGTATGACAGTATTGAATTCATCGACATAAGCGGTTTTAATGTAGATGATACTGAACAGCAAACTGAATTCATCAAATTCATCTTGGCAAAAACAAAGAAGTTGAAGGAGCTGATATTGCGCAAGACCAAGATGCAGCCACATCGTGAAGAAGTTATGAAGATGCCAAGGGCTTCTAGAGATGTCAAAATCAAAGTCACACATTTTTGATCCACCAGATATTGATGATATTTGGTGAAAACAATAATTTGTTAGCATCCTTTCTTCTCTTGAGACAGTTGAATTTACGTTTTTGTTTTTCTTAGTAAGTTCCTATCATTTTGCTTACAGCAAAATCTGCTTCTAGGAGATGATCATTTAGCTTTCTTTCTGCTGCTTGTTATAGTTTTCTCATTCTACAAATTTATTTCAAGTGCATAATCAAAATTTGATGCTTGTTTTAGGCATCTCAAATAATCGTTCGAACTCGACATATTGTACGAAGCAAACAAGAGAATGAGAAAGAGACAGGGTCTTGTTGGGTCCAATGCACTTGAATTTTCTTATATTGTTGTGTTCTTATTCGTAAGTAGATAGTAAATAACACAAATTCTTCATGTGAACCTCCCTATATTTTCATTCTTTCAAGTAATAAGGAAATCACCAACAACCATACCTCTTACAAAAGCAAATATTCGACTGAGATCGAGCACAGCATAGCAGGTCATGAATCCAGTTCAAGCCAGAATTGACTCTTCCAAGTCTTGCTTTCCTTTTCGCTTTATTGAATTTCATGCAAATTAAAACCACTACTTTCTTCTCTGTGGAAGTCCAAATCTAGTTTCAGTTTCCTTACTGTAACAATTATTTCAAGTTGTTTCTGCAAAAGGAGGAGATGGCAGCATATCAGGTAATATATCCTTTCTTTGGAGTTGTGTTTGAAAGGCTCAACTCTTTGATCTACAAGGACCATATCAAGAGACTTGGTCCATTAGCGGGTCTGATGAAAGAGCTGACGAAGCTTTTCAAAACTTTCCTTAAAATCAAAAAAGTCCTTGATGATGCAGAGGAGAAGTAATTGCCATCAGAGTTCGGTTTGTGTACAAGAGCTGAACGATGCAACATGTGGCTGATGTCAGTAGTAGAGCCACATACAAGACATGGGGGCAGTTGCACCCCTGAAATTTTTGAAATTCAGATTTTCTATAATAGTGAATTGTGGGTAATAGTTGTATATTTAACTAATTCTCCCTCCCTCCCCCCCCTGAACATCCTGGCTCCGCCATTGTTTTTGATGAGTTTGAATATGAAACTCCACAACAACTTGTCTCGGAAAGAGCCAACAGCAGCAACAACATAACTGACCAATTTTATGGGAAAATTCAAAATCTCATTGAGATTTTTCATGAGTTAGCTGAAGATTTTTCGGAGCTTGATTTGCAAAAGGGAAAAGGAAAGAACATGGTAATATCTCCAGATCCTATAACTGATTCCCTCTTAACTCAACCTAAAATTCACGGAGGGAGATGAAGCCAGAGAGAAGTTGGTGAAACAATTACTGGGATGAGCTTAATTGACATTGCACGAATTTCATACCCCAAGAAGTAAGCACCCAAAAGTGAATCAGGGGCTAGTACTTAATAACGCGAACAACAGTAGCAGGACAATATCTCTATTTTCCCAATTCAGGGTATGGGGGAACTTGGCAAGACAACTTTGGCAAAGGTGGCCTTTAAAAAAAAAAACTTTGGCAAAGATGGTGTACAATGATGAGCGGGTACATAAGCATTTCAATTTCCAATTTGGGTTTGTATCTCAACTGATTTTGATATCGTATTATGGAAGAAATTGTAGCCTCTCACCCAAGGTAGACTATTGCTTATGAGAAATTAGAACTCCAAAAGCACTTTTCGGAAGAGCAGCATGACAAGAGGTTTTTAGTTGTGTTGGATGATGTTTGGAATGTAACCCAGAATGAATGGAACGATCTGAAGGCATTTTGTTAGAGTTGGAGCACAAGGTAGTTCAAATACTCTGACTACACGCCTTTCAACGACTGCATGCATCATTGGTACATTTCTTCCTAATTTCCCAAGTGGTTTATCAACCAAACCTTGTTGAAAATTAGTAAATCAATATGCCATGGGAAATTAAGAGAGGCCAGCATTGGTAAAAATTGGCAAAGAGATCGTGAAGAAGTGTCAAAGTTTACCATTGGCTTCCAAGGCTCTAGGAGGTTTGCTGCACTTCAAAAATGATGAAAATGGGTGGCTATCTATCAAAGATAGTGAAATTTGGGACTTTGAGAATGACATTTTACCAGCGTTAAGTTTGAGTTATTACCATTTGCCATTAACGTTGAAACATTGCTTTGTTCATTGCTCAATTTCCCCCAAGATTATAACATTGAAAAAGAAGAATTGGTTCAATTGTGAATGGCAAATGGTTTGTTGGTGAAATCCCAAGCAAACATAGAGTCGGATAATGTTAGGAATGAGATTTTTGTTACGTTGCTATGGAGGTCATTTTTTCAAGACATAGAGAAGGACAAAGATGACAACATAATAAGTTATAAGATGCATGAGCTTGCAAGTTATATTACAGCAGATGAGAATTTTGTTGAGGATGCTGGAAGTGTAAAAAGTATTACCAAAAGAACTCGCTACTATACTGTCTATAAGCGAAGTACCAATGTCTTGTATTCTTGAGTCAATGCAAAGATCCTCACCATGCATGCACTCTATTGTTAGATTAAATGACAATAGCGCGAGTATGAAGTCGGAATTCGTCTTCTCTTCAAGTTTTACGGGTGTAGGATTTGAGATCATCTAGAATTGAAGTGGGACCAAATTGCATTGGTGAAATGAAACATCTGAGGTGTCTGAACCTGTCTTGGAATCATTTTACATCGCTACCAAAATCTTTTTGTTTGCTTAGAAATATGCAAACATTGAAACTTGGAAGTTGTTCTAAAAAAATAAAGTCATCGCCAAAAATATTGAAAACGAACACTTAGATATTCGAAGATGTGATAAGTTAACGAGCACGCCAATTGGGATGGGGCAAATTGGTCAATTGAGGCTACCAATACAAACAAACACACATAGCTTCATATGGAGAGATGTTTGGAGAAGGAAAACATCTCATACTCATCATCTTTTCATTTAGGCCTTAGGCATGAGAGAAGTACTGAAATGATTGCAACGTTCAGTACCACACATGAGCGTCCTACATTCAAATAGACATCTCAAAAACTTAAATACACAAATCTTGTTTTGTATGAGTGATAAAAAAATAAAAATAAAAGGGGGTAAGAAGATGTTAAAAAATAACTGGATTCGACTTTGCACAAAAGATAATGAAAAGAGAAGAGATATGCAAAAGAGAAATTGGTGGGAAATCGTAGAAATTTATCCAATGTCTTGCCATTATTTCATGGAACTGTTTGGAAGCAGGGGCAGACCTACTAAGAATGCGTATGTTTGCAGGTGGTAAAAAACCCACAACAAAAACAAAAAATTATAAACTCGCAACAAAAAATATATTTGAAATAAATATCTAAAATAATAACTATAGAACTCAATGAAAATATATATCATTAGTCATCTCATACAAAATTTGAGGGTTAGATTGGTTCATAAAACCCAATTTTGTCTATAAAATTGTATTAGGATCTTATTACCTTTGCACATTTCATTTTTTTTTAGTTTAAACTTACATTCTTATCGTAAGTATATTATATTTTAATTATCTACTCTAGTTATTACACTCATTTGTCTTTTCTATGATTGTCAACAAAGTGACCTTATGACTTAAAACAGGACTATAGGATTCAACTGAAAAATGGCCAAAATAAACACATATTAGCAAAAAATATACCAAAGGTATATGCATATGTGATGGAAATGCGCATTATGTACAAATTCCCCTCGAACCAGCTCATGCATATTAGAAACAACATAAAGAGTATAAAAACATGTATGCTACAATGCACTTGTACATTTTTTTTTATAGTTATATTTACTAGATAAATGCCCATTACTAAATTACAATTAATATTTTATAATTTTTATGTCTACTTGTAAATTTTATTAAATTATCAACCTATGGCTGAAATTTTTTTTTGCTCCGCCTTGGATAATAATTACTATTACCAATCAATAACCTTTTGGCATTTTGCCCTCCTTAACTACATTCCTGAGTCCGCCACTGTTTGGAAAAGGCCTGGGGTGTACAAGAGATGAGATGAATTTGTTGAGAGAAATATGCACCGTTTGTTTCTTTATTATTTCTTGTTTTCCGAATATAGATTTTGACCGTCCAATGCTTCATCTAATACTCGTGGTGCCTTGTTATTTATTGGCACGACGTTGACTTCTTAAAATTTCCAAGGTTATTTATCGTAGTGTAGATGATTGCACATGTTATTTTGTTTAATGTGCTATATAAGGGTACAATTGTTAGTATTGATTTATAAGACTTCTAGTGTATCACCTGTGTTGTTGACACGGCCACAAACTTTCCATGTAGTGTGTACTCGTGCCTCCAATACGACTATCGGTGTCATGCCTTCGACATGCCATTTGGCTTGTTGAAAAATGCGTAACAGGAGTAATAATAAGATTCAAACATTAACAAAAAATGTCAAATATTTTTGACAAAATTTACTTTAAAAGCGTGAACTACTACCACAGAAGCTAGAAATAAATAAGTCATTTGGTACTACTACGCTTAAATACATGAAATAACCCAAGTTATGTGCTATAACATGGGTCATTTAATTGGGTTGCACAATGTCAACATCGGGTTTAAAAAAATTCAAAATTGACAGAGTTTATTTTGTTTTATTTATTTTTATAGAAGTTTCTTTATTTATTTGATGATGATTGCAAGATCATTTTGTTTGAAATTTTTTTATTGTATTTGTTGACAACCTTGAATTAGATAAACCTTTTTAACAATCTAAATATGTAACTCATGTCCAAATTGAACCCATAATTTTTTAAAATAATAAAATATTGTGTATATTATTATTACATAATAAATTATTATTATTATTATTATTATTATTATTATTATTATTATTATTATTATTATTATTATTATTGATGCAGTTGTTTTCCGCCCTCTGCTTTGACCTAGTTTCGCTGACCTGCACAAGTAACACACGTGAGACACGGACCACCGCTGTGATGGTCGATGACACTCTAATGCTAAAGTCAGACAAGGATCTGAGGAAGGTGTAATGTTGTAAATAGGGAATTTTTAGCGTACCTTAGCTTACCAACCTCATGTCTTATTTATAGTGCAGGAGTCCTGGGTCTACCAGACCAGCAAATGCGTAGTTTAGGAAGGAGATCTTCGTGGAGATCCTTCTCTAATTTAGAGTTGTAATGCAGGAGGGAAGTTTCTTGTTAGCCCTGTGTTCCTAGATACGAGTGAGATAGTTTCCAATCCAAAATGAATCCGTAGAAGGAAGTTTTCCTATGTGGAATGTACTCTGGTATTTGCTTCCTAATTGGAAGTAGAGAGTTGTTGTAATTGTCTGTCCGAAGTTGATCATCAAGATACTTTCCTTAGTATGTTTACAGGTATTGAGGATAACTGTGAGACATGTGGGCTTAACATGCTGTAAGAGTTTAGGTCCGTCTGGTGGACTGAATTAGGCGGGCTTGGAATCGCTTGGGTCGGATTAGTGTTGGGCTGAAGCTAGGGCCTGTAATTCCTCGAGATCATCATGACACGTATATGGCTCAGGGATATGACCATTTTTTTTGTATACTCCCTCCGAGTTAGTGGGCCGTCACATTAGTTCGCTAAGTCATCTCTTGAAAACATACGCTCCTCATGATGATTGAGTCTGAATCGTTGCTTGAGCCGCTCACACTGCATTAATTGAACGTGCGTCAGTTCAACGAAAAAGAGGATGAAACCTAAGCCCTATTTAGGTCATCCGTAGTGCAGAGTCTGACTCTTTTATTTTATTTGTTTTTCGAGACACTGCTCTGTCTATCTTTTGGTTAGAAAATATTGTTCGTCTTCTTCATGGCTCAACAAAACCTTTTTGATGGTGCAACCTTGGCCAGGGGCCTAGAGTTTTTTGAAGACAGGTTGCTTTCTTAGCCCAGCCTCGCTGAAATCCGTACAAATTTTGGGGTCCCTGAGGATCTGCCGTTGTATGTCCTGAAGGGTGGCCAGACACCAATGTCACCACCGGCGGGGTTCATCTTCTTGCATCGTGGGATGCTTCAAACTAGAGAATGTTTTCCCGTTCTGGACATGATTTAGGAATTCGTGGACCTCCTTGGGATTCCTCCGGCTCAATTGGAGCATAATGGATATAAGATTATTCTTCTCATTCTGATCAGGGCAAAGGAGGTCGGCGTCCGCGTGACTCCGCAGATAATCTAGTTGCTGACTTCTCCTCGGTTGAAGGGTAATGTCGTCTGTAAGATGACGTCATCGATCTGCTTCACGAATTTTCCAGACGACTTCAAGTCCTGGCAAAAGTATTACTTTTTGGCCCCTGCGAATTCAAAATACTTCTTATTCAAGGGTCATTCGCTCGAACGAGAATTCAGGGCGCTTTGTAAGTGTAGTTTTTTCTTTTGACTATGTTATGCTTGATTGCAAGTTAGCTAATCGTTGCTTATGCTTCTTCACAGGAAGGTTTTCCACTACTCCCCTTACCATAGGGGAGCAAAATACTATGGAGACGTTCCACGACTTGTCAACGAGGAATGTGGTGGATGTCATAAGCGTCCCCAACTTCATCCGTAGTGGGCTGTGGGACAACTGGCATGTAGCTCCCACTCTGTACCGAACATCACGGGTTAAGCTTGAGGATGAGGCCCATTTTAGGAAGAGAAAGGTTGTCGAGGCCAAAGCTTTTGTTATGTCTAGCGTGGAGGAGCCGTCTGAGACGCTTGCCTCTTTCGTGAGTTCAAAAAGGTCCCGTGTCAGAACTGGGTTGCCTTCAGCACGACCCGTTCCAGTGAGAGAAGAACGCAAGTCTGATCGACTCGTCAGGGTGGAGACTGATGTATCTGGCTGGGAGAAAGATCATCTGCGGTTTGCAAGAGTTGAAAACAAGTCGAATATTAGTGATGTGCATGCCGAAGCTTTGAATGAGCGGCTGGTGCGGGTTGCAAATGTGACTTTTGCAGGTGTTGATTTGCGTGAAACTGTTACAATAGAAGGTTTCTGTGAAGATCCACCTAAGGTTGTGGAATCTGATCATCCCATTGGCATGCTATCTGATAGTAGTCGTGGTGGCACATGCCAAGTTTCAAGTAGTCCGCATTATTCACCGTTTAGTTCCAGGCCACAACTTGAAGTGTTGGAGGGTCCTTTGGATAATTCGCTTCCTCCTCTCCTTCCAGATCCATTTAAGCCGTCTCTCGCTAAAGGGTTGGCTATTCATGACAAGGGAAAGGTCGCGAAGAAGAGCTTGGGAACAGTGGCAACTGCGAAGGATGAGCACTCAGGTCTGGCACCAAGAGGTTGATGTGGAGTATGCTTCAAGGAAGTATATAAGCAGGCGTCACAACTGGCTAATGGATTACACTCCAAAACCTGAAGAGGATATGCTAGAATGGTGTATGGATAAGGGTTTAAAGTACCTTATGCTGGGTACGTCTCACTTGAGTCAGATGGTTGTTGCTGGGATGAAAGTCGAAGCGGCTCGTGAGAGGGTATACACCATGGAGCGTGTCTTCTCGCACATGCAGACGCTATATTCTTATGCGCTTTATGAAATTACGCAGCTACATAAACAGGCTGAGGAGAAGGGGCTGGAACAGTCAGCTGTGGTCGGTGAGACTCAGAGGGCTGGTCTACAGGCCCTTGAGCATGAACTAGTAGAGATTGTGTCTGAGAGATACAGACTCAAACGGGAGATTAGTCAGATCTGCCGAGACACGGAGGTTGCGTAGGAAGTTGCGGCTGAGGCGCGTTCTGAACTACGGTATCTTGCTAAAGAGATTGCTTCAAAGGAGGCTGACTGGGCTGCTAAGAAGCAACAATTGGAATATGATGTTGAGTTCAATGCTCGGACGACAAGGAAGGCTGATGACCAGCTCGAATTGGAATGGCATGAGCTCAGCGTTGTGAAGAGTAGTCTGACCGTAGAGCAATCTCAGGTTCACGTGCTGACCGACAAGTTGGAGCTGCTGGAGCGTGAACTTGCTAACGCAAAGGTGCGAGAGGAAGAACTTATGCAGGAACAAAGCAAATGTGAGATCTGCTGGGTCATACACGGCAGGCTGGAACTGCTGGTGCTGATGAAGGAGGAGCATACGGAGTCAAATCTCGACCGCTATAAGAAGATGTTGTATGTAGACTTGTTTATTGCCTTAGCGTCATCGGACAAAGAGGACAGTTTGAACCCTGATGCCCAGGCCGTAGTGCATGTGGACGCGACTCTTGCTCCTTCCGCCGCTAAGCTTAGTTCTTCTATTTTTGTACATTTTCCTGATAAGGAGTGAACTTTGTATTCTTGTACCCATTTTGTTCGTCCATTAATGAAAACAGTTTCATCCGTTTTGTGCTTGTTGCCTCTATTGTATGTTTTTCGTTTCGCCTTGTCGTCTGCTTTGGCATAGGCTGGTTGAATCATTAGGAAGTCGAGTGGTCGTCTGCTGCCAGGAGCTTGACCATTTATGTTGTGAATGACTCGGAGTCACTGTTGAATAGTCATGTCCGATAGCGGGCATGTTACGGACAGTTTAGCCTGGGGTTGGTTTGCCTGAGCTATGTCTTGTCCTCAAGGTAAGCTGATGGAGGCTTGCCTCTATTGTCTGATTGGTGGGTTGTAGCTGCTGCTATGGGCGAGTTGCGGTAACTGAGCGTACGTGTTGAAGCATTTGTACCGAGACAAGTGTCGTAAGCTCAGTCTGACACACTATGTAGCATTTAATTGGGCATTGGCCGGATGATCTATGTGTCAGCGCGATTTATCTTTGCTGGTAATAGGATGTCAGTCCATTTGAGTGTGAAGACACTGACTCAACTAGATTTGACTTTGCAATCAATGTTTCGTAGGAGAGCGGTGGTCACGTGGCGAGCTGCTTGGGACTCCCACCTTCCGAACCATCTATGTTCGAACAATGTGGACTACAGGTTCAGAGAGTAAAGATTTGGCAACTACGCTGAAGAGCAGTAGTCCCGTGGCGAGCTGTCGACATCAGTCGGCGACTGACTAGTCACCCACCTTCCGAACCGTTTATACCTGCGCTGTGGGGGCTACAAGTTTGAGTTAAGGGGTTCGGCGACCAGGCTGAAAAGCAGTGGTCCCGTGGCAAGCCGTCGAAATCAATACGGGACTAACTAGGTTCCCACCTTTCCAAATCATCTACACCTGTGTGCATCAAGCTACAAATTTCGGAGTTTTTGGTGACCACACAGAATAGCAGTGGTCCCGTGGCGAGTCATCGAAATCAGTTCACGACTGACTAGGCTCCCACCTTCTAAACTATCAACACTCGCTCAGTGGGGCTACAAGTTCAAAGTTGGCAATTCGGCGGCCACGCTGAAAAAACAATAATCCAGTGGCGAGCCTTTGGAATCAGTTCGTGACTAACAAGGCTCCCACCTTCTAAACTATTGACACCCGGCTCAGTGGGGCTACTAGTCCAGAGTTGGCAATTCGGCGGCCACGTTGAAAAACAATGGTCCCGTGGCGAGCCGTCAGAATCAGTTCGTAACTGACTAGGCTCTTACTTTCCAAACCATCTACGCCCACGCAGTAGGGGCTACAAGTCTTGGCTTTGATCAGAAGCTTTCATTGCTAGTTGTCACCAGCTAGGCTTACCTAATCAGGTTCGGAGATCATTGACCACGAAGGGGGCAACGATCCCTGGCGAGTCGTCGTCACCAAGTGTGACAGTGCTGATTAGACTCCCACTTCCTAAACCATCAGAATCCGCGCTGGACGGACTAGGTGTTGGGTGAACCAGAAGCCATCATCATCAACCTCGACCGACCAAGCATGCCCGGTTGGAGAGAAGTTACGCCTGCTAGATGACGTGCGATGTCCGCTAGCGTCGTGCACTATGTGGACAAGATTACCTTAAATCGACTTGCGATCTGTAGGTACATTCCGTATGTCAGAGTTGACAAGGATTTCTAATGCTCGCGCCAGGCATGTGGTAGAATATTGCTTGAATAGTAGGTCAAGCCCATGGGCCCACAAAGGAAGAGCTAGGGTTTCCTGCACGGTTGCGTTACGTGTACGGCGTATATCACACGGTAACACGTGTACGACATAGGCTGCGGGAAGGTTGAGTATAGGTTATTCCCCCTCAATTGATGGGGTTGCATGCAGCGCCATTAATTGGATGAACGTGGTCTGCGCAGTTTCCTCGGGAATCGTCGTCTTCTCGTTTCTCATAGGTATTCAATGCTTGACAGTTAATGTTAGAAGCCCGTTTGGTGAACCATCATGTCTATATAATGATGTTTTCCAATCGTTGTAGGCACTATCTTTTGTAGAGCGTATCTCTTGTAATATTCGTGTTTGAAGAAAATGTTTTGGGTTTTCCAAAGGCTTAAGAGAAATCTCCAACAATGGATTCTTCGAATGTTCTGACATTTGCACCGATCAGGCACGATCATAATTGTCGTTACACATGGTCACCTGTCTTAGGTGGGCGAGTAATTGATTTGCTTAGATCTCGTAATTTATTTGCTGAGAAGTAGTACGGATTTCCTACCAAGGGAAATGCCCTAGAGTTACTTTGTGTTGCTTGTGCCCGTATGTATGCGGTTCCCTTTACTAACTCATGGCTGATGGAAGTGTTAGCGATGTGCGGTGCTTCTGGTGGCGCTAGCTCTCATTCACCCCGGGTACCGTGTATGGGAAAAATGTTCTCGCTTGGCAGCACTGTGAGACCTTGACTGCTTCATCGCTAGTGGCCATCCTCATCCACCTTCTTCTATCCTCTTCGAGAGGCCAAAAAATGTTTGAGGAAGTCTGCAAGGGGGTAGGATGCCTTTCGAGGAAGTCAATAATCCATTGTAAGGCTTGCATCGTTGCTGGTAGGTCGCATTCCTAAGGTGATTCGATGGAGCAATCAGATGCTCTGTCCTTTCAACTCCCCTAGATGCTTTGTCCTCTATCTTGGGAAGGGGTCAAACAAAGTCCATTGAATGTCTTTGTTGTCACTTGCAAATAGCTTGCATGGCAATCTTCGGATACCTTACGTAGTTGGATCGTCTAAGCGAGTCTTTACTTCATGTCACATTAAATTCAAATGCTTATAGTATGTAGTCTTTTGTATCCGCCTCAAGGCGTTTGTCGTTACGTATTTCCAGTAATCAATAGAGTTTGTTTCCGTAATTCTTTCTTTATTTCTTAAATGATTGCATATCACATAAGTCTTGAAGAACTAAAGCTCTACATTGACTATGGAAAGGGAAATAAACAATTGAAAAAGACTAACTGTTGACGGAGAAAGATTGATCCTGAACCTGATGTGAATTCGGATGGCCCTTGTGGATCGTTAGTGTTCTCAGCGGATTGCTGAGCTTTGTTGGTGTTATAGAGGTTACTAAAGAGTAAACCTTGTAGGGGGTTTGTTTCCGCACCCACGGAAGGTCGGGGGTTGCATTCCCGCGTGCCTTGGCCTCGCCGTCATTCAACCTGGCACTGGTTTAGGCTGCTCCGCAGGTTGTAGTTGGATCTGGGAGCATTTTATTTGTTTCAGTGTGGCGTAATGGCAGCCTCGAGTTGTTGGTTGGTTTCCACATATTGTCCCTTCAGAGTGGTTAGCGGTGTACTTAACGCATTGGTGAAGAGTGGAGACTATTGCTTCCATCTGGTGGAGTCATGGTCTTCCGAAGATAAGGTTGTAGGTCAATGGCGCGTTTACTACCATGAAGTCCAGAAATAGGACATTTCTTAGCAGCGATTCTCCTGCCACTATTGCTAACCTTATCTTTCTGATGGGGAAACATTTCTCCTCGCTGAATCCAATAAACGATTAATCTGAAAGACGTCAGGTTTTCCTTATTGAGGTTCATACTGCGGAACGCGTTATAGAACAGGACGTTGAGCGAGCTTCATGTGTCCATCAAAGCTTATTTTACCTCCCACCTTGCAATGGAGACCGAGATGACTAGGGCGTCGTCGTCCGACACTCAGACTCTTTCGAGGTCCTTGTTCGTAAAGGTCAAGGTGGGATTAGGGCTCTGAACCCTTGAGTTGCAAATGCGTTTATCCTCGTCCGCGGGTTGTTTTCGCATCTCCAATAGAGTCCGCTTGCGGGACCTGTACGATTGGTCTTCACTCGATTTGACTCCATAAAGGACATAGATTATCCCTGGAGTCTCATTCTCTATTTCTTTAACTGGCTCTCCTCGATCCCTGGTTCGTTCTGGTCGTTTCTCAGAGTTCAGAAATTCTTTTAATTTACACCTACGGATCTAGTACTCAACCTCATACCTCAGACTCTTGCAATCGTTGGTATCGTGGCCACCCTTCTTGTGGTACGTGCAGTACTTGTCGTTGTCACGGTTGGAGGGTTCTCCGCGCTGCTTCAGATCTTCTAAGTTTTTCATGGAGTTTAGTACGTCCGACAGGCTAAAATTGAGGGGTGTCACGGCTCTGGATCCAATGTAGTTGAAGGTTTTTTTTTGCTTGGACTGACTAGGGTCTGACCTGTCGTCACTGCTCTTTATCTTGCTCATTTCTTCATCCTCGCGTCTTTTTCCCTCATTCTTGTCCTTAAGAGCAGAGGGCTTATTTTCGCCTTCGGTTTCCTTCTTCATGGTCCTCAACTCTCCCAAGGTAATATGCTTCTGGGCGCTTTTGAGGAGCTCCGTCGTGTCTAGAGGGGGCTCCAAGGTGAGGTCTTTGTAGAGTTTTCTCTTCTTGAGGCTCGCAGTGAATGCTGTTACAGCTGCGTCGTCACTGCATCCATTAATGAAAGTCAGCTCGTTGTTGAAGCATGTGGCATATTCTCTGAGTATCTCATTGGACTTCTACTTTAGAGAGAGTATGTAGTGTGAGCCTTTCTGAAAACGCTGGCTCCCAACAAAACGTGTCAGGAGCTCCTTTGCTAGTGTCTTGAAATAGTTGATCGACCTTGGGAGAAGGCTGTGGAACCACATTAGTGCTGACTTCTTTAGGCTAGTGGGAAAAGTTTTGCACATCACCGACTCGGATCCTTCTTTGAGAGCCATTACGTGCTGGTAATAGCACAGGTGGTCGAATGGGTCGGTGGTTCCATCGTAGAAGTTGAGCTTCGGGGGAATGAACTTCCTTGAAAGTGCCTCATTCATGATTCAGTCCACAAATTGTGGGACAGAGAGATAGTACAACACGTCTGAGTCGTGTGCCCTTCTGCGGAGGGGGTTCTGAGGGTCGAGCCTCTCTGCCCTAGCGGTGGGCTCAGCGTTACCCGCGCAACCTCCTCTAAATCAATGAGAACTAGAGAGGGCTTGGCTCTCATGTGCTTGCTCTCTGCTATCCTCCAGAGATGGAGGCCCATGTTGTTCCTGGTCTTCATTAGCAGTTGGTGGATTTTGTCGCGTGAGAGCCTCCACCGTTTGGGTGATCTGTTGTATCTGAGATGACAACATATATATTTTGGGGTTCGTCGTTGCTGCTGTCGGTGCGGGGGCGTAAGTTTGTTGTCCGTGCATGACTGAAACAGCTGAAGCGGCGGTATAGTGCCAGCCTGAGCGTTTGACGCGTCCCCTTTGTTCTCCGTTGTTGCGTGATCTAGTGGTCACCATCTCTCTGGGTTTTAAAGGGAGACGGTGCAAGTGAAAAGTTAGGAACTTTGTCGTCCCCACGGACGACGCCAAACTGATGCATTTGTTTTCCGCTCCCTGCTTTGACCTAGTCCGGCTGACCTACACAAGTAACACACGTGAGCCACAGACCACCGTTGTTGTAACGACCCGATCCGCACAGTAAAGAATTGTTCGCTTTGGGCCCAACCGGCCTGCACGGCTTTAAAATGCGTCTTACTATGGGGATCCAACCTCGCACATAAGTAGTACACCCCCCTTCCGCACCCAGGCGATGTGGGACTATGTCCCCCTTTGTAGCTCGTCCAACCTCTCTCGGGCCTGTTGGGCCTATTGGGCTCCAACCCTCACCCTCACCCTCAGGTCCGCCCACTCCAGGGTCTCACAGTCCACCCCCCTTAGGGCCAATCTTCCACGTCGGCACACTTCCAGCTGGGTCAGGCTCTGATACCATTCTGTAACGACCCGATCCGCACAGTAAGGAATTGTCCGCTTTGGGACCAACCGACCCGCATGGCTTTAAAACGCGTCTTACTATGGGGATCCAACCTCGCACATAAGTAGCACATCCCCCTTCCGCACCCAGGAGATGTGGGACTATGTCCCCCCTTTGTAGCTCGTCCAACCTCTCTCGGGCTTGTTGGGTCTATTGGTCTCCAACCCTCACCCTCAGGTCCGCCCCTTCCAGGGTCTCACAGTTGTGGTGGCCGATGTCACTCCGATACTAAAGTCAGACATGGATATGAGGAAGGTGTAATGTTGTAAACATGAAATTTGTAGTGTACCTTAGCTTATCAACTTCATGTCTTATTTATAGTGCAGGAGTCCTGGTTCTACAAGGCCATCAAAGGCGTAGTTTAGGAAGGAAATCTTCCTGGAGATTCTTATCTAATTAAGAGTTGTGTTGTAGGAGGGAAGTTCCATGTTAACCCAGTGCTCCTAAATATGCGGGAGTTAGTTCCCTATCCAAGAGCAATCCGTAGAACGAATTTTCCTTGTGTGGAATGTAATATGGTATTTGCTTTCTAGTTGGAAGCAAAAAGCTGCTGTAATTGTCTGTCCGAAGCTGATCCTCAAGATACTTGCCTTAGTAGGACTTATGGGTATTGAGGATGGTTGTGAGACCTGTGGGCCTAGCATCCTGTAAGAGTTCGGGTATGTCTGGCGGACTGAATTAGGCGGGCTTGGAACCGCTTGGGCCGGATCAGTGTTTGGCTGATGCCGGGGCCTATAATTCCTTGAGATCATCATGACACGTGTATGGCTCAGGGATGTGATCGTTTTTGTGTATCATCAATTATAATTATTGTTGCTAAGAATTAAAAGGGTGTTTCGTATTGAGTGCCATGATTGGGCTGTACTTTTAATTGTGCTTCGGCTGTCCAAATTGAGCCCTTTGGTGTCCATCAAAGCAAAATGGTTTTAAAATGTATCCTCGAATAGGGCATTCCAATGTCTATGTTGAGTCACTTTAGACCTTGAAAGCTTCAAGGATTTTGTAGAGAAATGAGAAAGGAAGCGTTTTGTAGAGATTTGAAAGATTGGAAACTCATTTATCTACAACAATCACACCCCCTTCCAAATTCACCCATTATTGAAGAGGGAGATACCCTTGACCTAATTGAAGGAAACCTTAAATAAATTACTCAACGGGGAAGGAGATAGATTAATGTGAGAAAGCCGAAAAGGTTGCTTTTGAGATGAAGATCAAAGACGGAAATGGAGAGTTTGTAGAACCCAGTTTGGACAACCAATAGAGAACCCACTACCACCAATGCAACTCCTCCCTTCCCCTTTGTTTTCTTTTCCGGTGCTAAACACTATCAACAAAGATCTCATTTCTGGTGCAAAATAACAACCAAATAAAATCTATTTTCGGCGGACAAAAATGCTAAATCCGCCAGAAAATCAGTGTAGTGGCGGATAGAAAAACTGCCATATATAGTTTCGGATAGGGAAATCAATATAGTGGCCGATATGTCTCCTAATCCGCTAGAAATACCTAAATACGTTAAAACGGTTATAAAAATAAAATTCGCTAGAATTTCTATATTGGCAAATATAAGCGCAACAGTTGAGGCATTTTTGGCGGATATAAATGCCACAATTGAGACATTTCAGGCGCTTACATCCGCCACAATAGAAAATGATAGAATTTTTTATTTTGTAATTATCCGCCACATATAACCATTTAATTTTTTGTAACTTTTTAATACAAAAAATTAATAATTACGCCCACACAAATTTTATTTTAATTTTTAATAAAATTATAAATTCTATAATTATCCGTCACATGTAACTAAATAAATGTCGTACATAATTCGCTAGAAAAACTTCATAATTATAAATTGTCATATACATCCACCAGAAAAAATAAACAAATCTAATACTCAGGTCCATTACCAGAATATGAATCTAATGCTGATTTAACCTAAATAAATAGGCTAATTTAATCCACTTGTAATAATCGCAAGTGCATGGTGCCTAACTGGTAGACAACGGCAAGTACGGGTCGATCTCACGAGGAAGGTGGATGCAATTGAATTTAATAATTTAATTAAACTAATTTGGAGAAAAATGGGGTTACAGCATATTTTAAAACTAAACTAAAAATAAATTAAAAATAAAAAAAATAAAATAAAATAAAAGATAGATGAGATGGATTTTGTGGGCTTGGACTCACCAATGAGTTAGCAAAAATTATTTAAATCTAAATTACTGAATTTAAAAACGAGAAGCTTTAGGGATGAGAATCCCTTGCTTACACCGAATATGTGATCGTTAAAATCAAATTAAATTATATCATGTTTCCATCAAACATTAACAAATTATTTCAAGCAAAAGCAATTTATCAAAAACTTTCAGAAATAAATTGTAATTAACAATTAAGCACACAATTCAGTAAAATCAATCACAATAACTTATACAACCCATTTAGTTTGTCGCAAACTCGATGTGGTGGTACTCAGCAGATCAGCAGTTGGTCCAAACACGAATCCCGAGAAAATGAAGTACACAAGCTCTGTGGTGGTACAGAGCGGGAACCGGGGGTGCAAATAACAAAAATTAGAATTTAACTCATTCCCGCGCCTCTGCTACAGTTCCCTTCGTTCCCAGCGCGACAGCGCCTGGAACACCACTGTTCTTCGCTCCTCGCGAGCTTCCTCTTGCTCCAACCTGGATCCGGTACCTGCAGGAAGACTGAGGGTGAGGAAACAGTGAAATAAGGAAAGGAAACAGACAAAAAAAAAAACAATAACAGAGAGCTTGCAGAGCCCTGTTTCTCCTGTCGCGGTGATTTGTGCCGCCTGTTGAAGCGCCGCTTGCGACGGTGGTCGTGAGAGAGGGAGGCAGGAAGGAGCTCGAGACGAAAAGAGGCCGAGAGAAGAGGAGGAACAGTGGCGGCGGCGAGGCGGAACAGAGCCGCGGTGAGGCTCTGTTTCACGGCGTGGTGGTGGTTCTCGGTCTGTTGTGATGCAAGAACAGAGAGGGCGAGGTGGAGGAGGGAGAGATCGTGGAGAATAGAGGAAAACAGGGAGCAGGGTCTGTGGCAAGGCGGAGGTCTGTCGCGAAACAGGGTTGTCACTCCCCTGTTTCGTGGTGGTGGCGGAGAGAGGGGGAGGGACGACGAGATGAAGGGTGATGGTGGTGATGGCGAGGCTCAGTGGCTAGGTGATGTCTGATGCGAAACAGGGTTGTCACTCCCCTGTTTCGTGGTGGTGACGGTGCTCGCACGGTGGTGGCGGAGTGAAGTGGTGATGGTGGTGGCTCTGGTGTGATGAAAATCACTTTGTGAGGAAGAGGCTTTGATTTTCTGTAAATTTTCTTTTCCTTTCTCTTCCACCCTTTTGTGAAGAAGAGGATTTGATTTTCTAATGATTTTTTTCCCCTTCTCTTCCTCCCCTTTCTCATACATTGAATTTTTGTATTTATAGATAATTAAGAGAAAATGAATATGGACAAGTTCAGGGGAGGGTTCAATGAGTGATTTAAGGAAAAAATAAATCAAAATCTTGAATAATTTAGGGAATGTGTCTAGGGTTTGATTGGGCTTAGCATTGGATTTGGATTTAAGTTATGGGCTTAGATGTGTGACCCTCTACTTTGTACCACCGCTAGAATCGACTAATTGTCGTTCCTTAACTTGTCGCCTTAATATGATTTCATCGTTTACGCTCAAATTCCTACAAAGACATGAAAACGAAATAATTACTATAAAATATAATAATTGAAACACTAACATATATAAATTGAGGGATATATTATGTAATAATTATGTGAATATCAAATGTGACCCTGAACCAGCAAATGACCCTGATCCTCCACGTGATACAAAAAAACTCATCATCTCTGTATTAGGTATCTCCCCATCAGGTCCAACACCAGAAAGCAATGCCTCAAATCTACCATACATGGCACCCCCATAGAATGATGAAAGTTACTAGAAGAATGATGTGTAGGTGTCTCGGGTCGATATCCTGACATCCGAAAACAGAGAAGGCAACATATCACATGGGATACATCAGATGCGGTGGGTGAGAACTCTATACGTAATTAACTGTCGCAGTATTGTTAACCAACTCCTATCCATGTTTTACCTCTTTAACAAAAGATTAATACTCTACACCATAATGCCTACAATCTTTCAATCTCTCTCATGTAGGCATAATTATTAGATCCTTCAATCCCTATCTTTCAGCCCATATCTTTCAATACCCGTTACCTATCAGATTAATTTCAAAGAAACATTGTTTATCTAATTATGACAACATTTTATAGAGTTTATAATTTCTCATGTTTTGATGTTGTTATAAAATATAAGTGAAACAAAGAAATTAATTTCAAATTTTTTTTCTAATAAGTTTTATGTTTATTAATTTATCTAAATCATCAATTTTAAGTCATTTTTACCCACAACCTTATTTTTTAAGTTGACTCTTCTAATTTGTTGGAATTATGATTAACTAACTTGAAAAATATTATATCAGCCATTAGTTGCATAGATTATCTAATTATGATTATTTATTATATTTATATTTGTATGTTTAATTAAAATTTTAAATGAAACAAATAATGTAATTTCACAAATAAGTTATACGTTTATTAATTTATCTAATTAATCAATTTCTTTTGTAAATGACAAATTAAAATTTTTCACAAATAAAATTGTGCCTAATGTAAGGAAAATCAATGTTCTAAAAAACGCTAGGCGGTGGGCGGGTGACGAGCAGGTGCCTAGCGCCCAGGGGCCTAGGCGGCACCTAGGCAGTCTTAGGTTTTGTATTATAACTTTAATAATTTACAAAAATTAAGCATAATACCTTATCAATTACATCCAATTTAATGTCAAGATACATATGCAAAATTTAAAAACATGAAAAATTAACAATCATGAACACAATTTATTAAAACTCAAATGACTGAAGGTTGTCATGATGAGTACTTTATACAAAATTGAATTTTTAGACAAATATCCAAACCTACTCTTTTATTTTTTTTCAAATTGCATGAATGACCTCAGCCATATTTGATAAAATCTACATTACTAAAGTGGTACCGGCAGATCCTTTGAGAATTCCATTAAGTAATAATCATTTAATACATTCAGACATATACTGAATAAAAAAACAATTAAGTTGTTTATTTCCAAAAAAGAGGAAAGAAAAATAAAATAAGAACACAAACAACCTTATTAAAATAAAAATAAAATAACTCGCCCAGAACCCACCTAGCCATTAATCTAGGCGTTTCTCTAACGCCGCCTAGGTTGATTTTTAGAACACTGAGGAAAACACTCTTAATACATGAACAAAACATGAAACGCGCAAAATGAACATAAATCTAACTTATACATATAAACTAAATCAAGTATAAATAATCATCCAAATCATGCAACTAATATTTACTAATATTTTTCATAATGTGCAAAGTTTCATTTAAAAATTACTAATATTTACAATTACCCAAATCGTACAAATAATATTTACCAATAGTTTCCATAAGATGTGCTAAAATCTTTACTTAACACTACTCATATTTTCCATAAAGTGAAATAAAAAAAATTGGGGAAGAACATATATAGAAGGAGGAAAGCAGAGAAGAAGAGGAGTTGGGGTTTGCAGCAGCGCTAGGTTTGAGCGAGAAAGGGAGAATGCGGAGAAGAAGAGAGGAATCAGTGTAATACCCTAAAATAATTGTGGCCGATAGTAAGCGTCAGAATTTTTTTTAAAAGCAAACATTTTACAAAAGTGGCAGTCCACGCATCCGCTGGGGGATCAAAAAACAATTCTAGCGGAGTAAAAAAATTATGGCTGATGAGGAGTCCGCCACTAATAGGCAGAAATATTTCTAGGGGATATGGAGCAATTATGGCGGATGACTTGTCCGCCTGAAAGAAAAATGTATACTCACGTGGGAGATTTCTCTCTCTCTCATTTCTGGTGGATTGGGATGTCGGAATTGACCAATAGTGTCGGATTTAGGCGCCACGTGTCAATATTTATGGCGGATAGTTATATCCACCAGTAATGGCAATTAATTCGCCAGAATTGAACCATTTAGTGGTAGTGAAACATTCTCCTTTGATCTATCAATCCCAAATCCCTGAATTCGCTCTTTGTTGGAGAAAGTATCAAAACCCTATCGTCAAAATCTCATTTTTGATCAAATTGAAGAAATCCCACCAAGACCCTTGAAAATAACAGACAAAAATAGAGAGGGTTAGAAGATGTGTTTTGTGATGAGAAGAGGGTGATGGCAAGCCAAACAACCAAAGAGGAGGAAGAAATGATCTAATAGAAAGAAAAAGAGAGTTTAAGCCGTTTCCATTAGGTTTACATTGACCTGCTACAATTTTTCTTATGAAACCTAATATAGATAGTTGGATTTATGTTAGGTCTGGAAGAGTTTTAAGGTGGATGTGCTTTATTAGATAGATAAAAATATAAAACATACACACAAGAGTGGTGCAAACCAACAAATGTTAAAGTCACTTATAAGTTAAGCCAGTTTTCCTCTATAGTAAATTGCTCCGCCGAATAAGTGTCCCTAAAACATGGATTGAGGGGGGGCTCATATGCACTATGCACAGGACCCCCTCATGTGCATCAATTCCAGCCGTTAGATTGCTCTAAAAGTAATCTAACGGTTCTCCTCTCTTCTCTCTCTCCATTAAATTACAAATTAAATCACTCACTCACTCTCTCCACACATTAAAATACAAATTAAAACACACATCACTTATCTCTCTCCCTCTCCACTAAATTATTACAAATTAAATCACACATCACTTATCTCTCTCTCTTTCTCCACAAAATTATTACAAATTAAACCACGTTTTTCACTTATTTTTTTCACCAAAATCTACACAATTCAACACACATCTCGAGAAAAATCAAATGATCCAAATTGAATAGAACACACATCTCTAAGTGAATCTAACGATCCAAATTTAATATTACACTAATCTCGAGAAAAATATAATGGGCCAAATTTAATGGAACACACATATCAAGGTAAATCTAACGGCTCAAATTTAATAGTACACTCATCTCGCAACAGTTTGATCTTTCACCAAAATCTAACAGTTAGATTTACCTAGAGATGTGTGAATTATTAAATTTGGACCGTTAGATTTTAATTTGATTTTTCACCAAAATCTAATTGTTAGATTTACCTAGAGATGTGTTAATTATTAAATTTGGACTGTTAAATTTTTCTCGAGATGAGTGTACTATTAAATTTGGATCATTTATTTTTCCTTGAAATGAGTGCCAAACCATTTATTTTTCTCGAGATGTGTGCAGATCCATTAGATTTTCTCGAGGTATGTGCTGAATCATATATTTTTCTCGAGATGAGTGAATAATTAAATTTGACATGTATGTACTATTAAATTTGGACCGAGATGTTTGTACCATTAAATTTGAGCCGTTAGATTTACCTTGATATGTGTGTTCCATTAAATTTGGCCCATTATATTTTTCTCGAGATTAGTGTAATATTAAATTTGCACTGTTAGATTTACTTAGAGATGTGTGTTCTATTAAATTTGTACCATTTGATTTTTCTCGAGATGGTGTTGAATTGTGTAGATTTTGGTGAAAAAATAAGTGAAAAATGTGGTTTAATTTATAATAATTTAGTGGAGAGATAGAGATAAGTGATGTGTGATTTAATTTGTAATAATTTAGTGGAGAAAGAGAGAGAGATAAGTGATGTGTGTTTTAATTTGTAATTTAATTTAATTTGTAATTTTATGTGTGGATAGAGAGAGAGTGATTTAATTTGTAATTTAATGGAGAGAGAGAGAGTAATTTAATGGAGAGAGAGAGAAGAACCGTTATATTGCTTTTTGAGAAATCTAACGGATAACGGCTGGAATTGATGCACATGAGGGGGTCTTGTGCATAGTGCACATGAGCCTCCCTCAATCCCTAAAATATAGGTGTGATGCAGCTGCCTCCCTCTATCCACCGTACATCTTTACAACCATCGCTTCCTATCTGATGGAGGAGTAATGTCGCACTGCCTCAATTTGGCATGGTTTAAGCAGGGGTATATACAAATGCATAGGAAATGAAGCCATCATTGGCACACAAAATGAATCCTCTTTATCCACTCGGATAGTATTTCCACAACTTAAACTGCTTCATGAAATTTTCGAGTTTCGACAAGAAGGCCACAATGTCAGTAGAAAAGAGTCACCACACTAGGGATCTTTACGATCGAGGGTGAAATGCCACGCCACACATTCCTAGTGCACCTAGCACCCGCCATCACATGGTGTCATTGAGTTGGGTATATTGCATCTGCATCGTTTATGTCTGCCTGGTCGGCTTGTCTAGGTCACAATTTGCTAGAATGAACCTTGTGAGTTATCAGATATTTAATAAGAATATTATTGTAAGAACACGGTACATCGTCTTAGAAAAAAAATTCAATTTTTGTTGCAAAGTTTCCTTGTTTACAAATAGCTTATGTATTCAAGTTGATCTCCAAGACAATAGGATAAAAAATTGGAGAGTGCAGGCAATTTCAGTAGCTCCTGACAAACTTGTTTGGTAGAGAGGTCTAAGAGATGAACTGTCAAAGGAAAGTGGAATTCCCGGTGGTGTGTTTGTTCATATGAACGGGTTTATTGGGGGAAATACTACATATGAAGGAGCTTTAGCTATGGCTAGAGCTGGCTTGAAGCTTTAATTACGGAAAGGTCCTGTCTAAACATACTGCAAAGGCCCCTGCTAAATAACACAACCACTTCTGCTGATAGACACCACCAACTCATTTTTTTTTTGGATGTGTTGAAGGACACCACCATTATAAACCCCCTCTCACTCATTGTGCATCTTCTTCTTCTCCAGCTTTCTTTCTTCTCCATCATGAACAACACCACTGCCAGCACAACCACCCCGCCCAGCCAATGCCAGCCTCTATTCTCCTCTCATTCTAGTTCCTCTTCTTATTTTCTTTTCTTTTATTCTCTTCCTCTTTGTCTCCCATCCTCTCCTCTGAGTGGTGGTGGTGGATCTCTCTCTCCTCTTCATCTTCGTCTTTTTTTTCTTTCTTTTCTTCATCTTCTTCTCCTCTCCTATCTTCTCATCTCTTCTAAGGAACCACTACACCCCACCAGCAATCGGCCTCACCCCCTGGCCACTAGCCACATAACCCCTTATTTTAACTAAATTCTTAAGAGCCAAATTTTTTGGAAACTAAAAATCTAAGATTAATAAAGGGGACAATTTTTTTTGAAATTTGGTTTTGTTTTCTTATGCACATGATTAATGGTTAACATCAAGCATGTAGCTAAAAACAATGATCAAAATCAAATAGTCCACCATATAGTTGCCTGCCTGCTTTCCCTTGCTAAAAACATAAAAGGTTGTAGCAAGAAAGACAAAGAAGCTTCCCCTTGGTGAACTTTTTGCATGCATAGTATATAAAAACACAACAAAAACTCGTCATTTGCATACTAAACAATTCCATTGTCAGTTTCATTCGAGCTCCACACTCACATTCGCAGATTAAAATAAGAGTACAATAAATAAATAAATAAATAAACTCGTAGCAGCTCCTGTGACCCTGTCCAAAATCGCCTAGAAAGACTATTACATAGCGGTACATGGGAGCTTCAGGATCCGCTGCATTTGGGTAAAAACCAAGCTTTGTCCATTTAAAAAAAAATGTTTGAGCCAAATTTTTAATTTTTGTAATTTCTATGGTTTAGGTACACTCTTAAGAAATAAAACCTATTGTCAAAACAGATTATGGGCATTGTCTTCAAGCATCCATATTTCTTGTCCAAAATGTGGTTTGACAATAGATTTTATTTGTTAAGAGTGTATTTAAACCATATAAATTGAAAAAAGTTAAAATTTGGCTCAAACAAAAATATTTAAAAAAATAGACAGAGTCTGGTTTTTACCCAAACGCAATGGATCCTGCGAGTATGTACCTTAGGCTCACATGTACCACTGCGTTTGGGAAAAAACTTGATTATGTTTTAAACAAACGCAGAAATGTTGCAAGTATTATGATCACATTCACAACCCATTCTAGCAAATATGATTATTTTGCTCGCATGTTCCACTGCGTTTGGGTATTTCTAAGAAGGATTGGTCGTTATCCTCCTATTATTCAACTTTTTCCTTTGTCTATGAGAATCAAATAGTCTTTAAGGAATTGCTGATGCATACATGAAAAACCCACCATGGTTGCATAATCACAAGAAAATAACTTAGGAAGACAAATAAAATTTAAGTTGAGCATTATAAAAGGGGAGTAGTCTATTAGTATTCATCACCAAATCAAAATAAAGAAGAGAAAATCAAGAGACAATGGCAATGTTCGAAGAAGAAAACTTAGATGAAGAATGTGATAACATGTGCGATCCGAAAGATGACTTTTTCAGGGATGACGACCCCACTTCATCATCATTTTTAGATGATGAGGAGGACAATGATGAGGAGGGCCACAAGGAAGAGCAGTCAGAGGAAAAAGAGGACAGTGGATCATCATCGATGACGACGATGATGGTGATGGTGGGAATTCATTAGTGGACTACTACCCCTTCGACGAAGAGGGCCGTGAACGTCACCCCCTGAAGGACTTTGTTGAGATCCTCCTAAACGATTAGATTTATTTTAATGTTTGTTTTAGTATTTTTTTGTAATATTTAAAAATATTAATGAAAGTAGGCTTGCCTTTATTTTATGTCATTTGCAGTGTTTCCTTCCTTCATCTTTTTTTTTCTATTGATTTTATTTCAAATGAGTATTTCTAAAATTTCAATTTGTGTTTGTAAATTCATGACATTTTTTGTGAAGAAATTAAAAGAAGAAAAAGAAAAAATAAGAGAGGAGGATAGAGGGAGAGATGAGGAGGTCGAGGAAGCCAGCAGGGTGGTAGTGTGATCGATGGTGGCAAGGTGGTGGTGGTTCTTGATGGAGAAGAGAGGAGAGAGAATAGGAGAGTGAGGGAAGAAAAAACTAGAAGAGAAGAAAAGAAGAAAAGGAAGAAAGGAGAATAAGAAGAAGAAGAGGTCCGACCGGCGGTTAGGGGGCGGGGTGGTAGGGGTGCTTGATGGAGAAGATAGGGAAAAAGGGAAATATGAGAAGAGAGGTTAAGGTTTTTTTTTTTTATTTTTTTTTATTTTTATATATTGGTGGTGGTGTCCTTTAGAAAGTAGGGGGTTGATGGTGTCTATCAGCAAAAGTGGTGGAGTTATTTAGCAGGAGCCTATTGCAAAAGGCATTGAAAATTTTGTGGTTATCTTAGCTGGTTTAGCAAGCATGCTATATGTTTTGATTATGGAAATTATTTATTGTTGCATCGAAACCTTGCTGATTTGGTTCCTAGATTTTGGCAATATTCATTGCAGAGATGTAGAAGCAGAGCTACCATCCATTTTAGGTTCATCTAATATATGAAGTGCATGTACATTAAGGGTGTGTTTCGTTGCATGGAATCATATGCCATGAGAATCAATGAGGGACCATCTAAATTTAAGTTAATTTGATCTACACTTACCAATCCACCATTTGATTTTGTGATCAATGGTGGGAATGAAAGACCATTGAACATGGGAAACACACTCCTTGGTCCCTCCAAAGCATGAGATTCTCATGTTGATCACCATTGATCACCTTAGAAGATAATATTTACAGCCTGTCTGCAAGTAGATGTTGCAACATGAGTCTGAGTCTGGCAGACAAGGGATGGTACTCAGCTTCTTACTAGGATTCGCATGAATGAAAGAGAATCTTCACATCCTTACAAAATGCATGGATTTCTCTTCAAGGACTAACCTGTGTCACTTTCTGACTGTAGGCCTCTGTTTTAAAAAGAAGCTTGATCAAGTGTCCCTTGGTACTTTCAGTGAACAAATAAGTCTTCTTCACTCTGTACTGAAAATAAGAGTTGTGCAAGCATCACACGCTTATTGTTTGTCCTGAGAAATATCATTATCCAGTTATGGGGCTTAAAACGGGCAAATAAGTAATGTGTATCACGCATGCGGAACAAAGGTTGCAATCAGAGAATACACTAATACACCGCACAGTATGTATTTGGTTTACATTTAAAATGTTTTTATGCAGATCAGCTCATTGTCAAGTTATTTTCACCTTGATTGCCATCAGCATCGAAAGAAGAATATCAATGTTTGATGAAGAGTCAACATATATGCAACAAGTTACCAAGAAAAAAAATTATGCATTGGCGTTTCATGGTTAGGATACCAAAGTCAATGACATATTGTACCCGATCAGGTTTTCCTCTCAAGCACTGGTAAAACTTTGGTCTGTATTAGTAATGGGAGCAACAAGAATTAAAAGCACACACTACATCAAAATTGGTAATTAGTAACACACTAGCTTTGATCCTAAAAAAAAATTGTGACACTACAAAAATTTACAAATCAGGGCATTACAAATATTAGTGACACATCGATGTGTTACAACATTCAAATTTCGTAACAGTCGTCCAATGTTGTTAATGGCACTGTCGTATGTTACAATGTTCAAATATTAGCAACACATCGACGTGTTACAAATTTATTTATTTTTTTACAAAAATCAATATTTAAAATTTTTAAAGTAAAAAAGTGAACTATAAGTGCAATTTGAGATTTTAACTTCAGTGACAATGGAGTAGTGTCATTTATTTTTCTTTTATGCCAAGAATGAAATTAGTGTTGCCTAAAGAAATTCATCTTAGAGAAACTTGTTACTGAAGTACACCATAACTGAACTATGCAGAATTATATAGCACAGTACCTAAAGACGAAAATATAACTAAGAGTATGGTTTCCATACAGATGTCAAGATCGCTTTCAGTTCAACATTATTCACGAATTCTTATGATGATAATCTGTTCCTAAACTTCAATAGCTGTTTTGACCAACGCAATCTTCATAACTTTAAAACTTCATAACAACTCGTTCTTCTTTATAAACTAGAAAAGTTCAACCTACTAAATTTCTGAATAACAAGGACAAAATCCAACGGCTACTTGGTGTATGACACTAATGAAGATCTCCGGTCATGTACTGAAATTACAGCATTCGAGCTATTTAAAGCTACTGTATATTATAAACAAATGACACATCAATATTAAGCACAAATCCTCCAAACCATGAATTATGTGGTCTACATATAAGCTGAAATGGGGAAGCAAGTATAAACCACCAAAAGGAAATAAACTACCGAAAGGTAATCACCACTTATCCAAATTTTGACAACCACACAAGAACTAGAACCTAAAGGATGGGTAACATATATGGTAGATCAGATGTCAAATCGAATTTTGCAATTACCTAAACGATGGGTAACATAGGTTAGTATAGATTTATTGCCATGGCAGAGGCGTTTACCTTAGAAATCTAAAGGTTTAGTGTTCTAAGTTTCTATTGAATGTCTTCATTTTCTCTAGTTGGGTATTTGCAATCTATCACATAAAAACTAACTCTAGTGTCATAATCAACCTGAAAACTGAAGCGTTAAAATGCTATTTAATACAATATTACAAGGAATAATTGGTAGTTATTAAAGCGTAAATTGTCATTTGATACAAAGAACAAGTCCTACAATCAGTAACTACTAAAGTGTAAACTGCTATTTAATACAAGAAACCATTCATACAAACAATAGATACTAAAGTGCTGGACATTCTTAAGTCGATAATAATCCAATAAATCAACAACTTAACCCAATATTTTCTAATCAAAGAATATTCAATTCAAGGAACCATTCTTCTAAAAGTTATAAAATAAATATTATGAGATCGTAAACCTGTTGATTCATCGGTGCTCCTCCATATGCGACAGCTACTTTCACACTTGTTTGATAAGCAAACTTCTTCACCTCTTCATGTATTTACTATTTACACACAAAAAAAACACAGTAAGGCTCATAAGCAAAAACATCAAAGTTCTATGCAAGCACATCTATATATCTTTACATTGTAAAACTATGTAAAACCAACACAGTAAATCTCAATAGCTACAATTACCTAATAATTACCTTTGCTTGGATTCTCTTTTCTCACCACGAAATCACATCTACTTCACAACACCAACACAAATTATCCAAATCAACAAAGATCGATGGAGAGATCAATCGACAGTGAAGAAGAAATTTTCCATGAAAATCGATAGAGAGATCAATCAAGACTGAAGAAGAGATCTTCGATCGAGCGCGGGAGAGATTGAAAGTGTGAAAGAGAAGTTTGAGATCGATCGATGGAGAGTGAAGTTTGAGTTGAGAGTTGGAAACTCAGAGATTGATCGAAGGCTTTTATTACATTATGCACATTGAATATCAAAGGGATTTTGGATTTTTACGTTTTTAGAAAGAAAAAAAATTAATAGTAAAGGAACCACTAATTAGTAATTTAACTATATATATATTTCTTAGTTATTTTTATAAATAATATATTTATTAAAATGATTAATAGTAACTTAAGTAAGAAATTGGTAACATCTTTTGGGGTTCCAAGACTTTTAACACAATGAAGAATTCAGAATTAAAAAAAAAAAAAAAAAAAAAAAATTTATTTAAATGTTGCTAATTATCCATTTTGGTGTAGTGACATGGAAATAGTACTGAAATGTGATGATGTCTAAAGAACACAAGCTCTAACAAGTTATACATGAAGTTGACCAAATATGACTTACTAAGACAAATTGAGATGACAACCCCCTTAAAGGTACAAACTCCAATCTTGCATGAAGCTAAACAGAATCAAACTTTCTTTATAACTAAATCAGCTGATTCTTTCCCCGAAACAAGGGCTACAAGGAAACTGTATGTGAACTGTGAAACTACTTTAAGCCAAATGATCAAGAAGTTTCGGGAAGGCGGTAAACTGTAATTTCTTGCTGCTTGAAATATCTCCGGTCTTCCTCATCCACAAGCACAAGGTTCAAATAATATTTGACGCTGAATTTGTTGTTAATGTTCCGATATGTTGGTGTAAGTTCGTAAGGGCTCAGAAACAGTCTGATTGGAATGGATTCTCCTGTAAAGCATGAAATAGATAACTTTATAACAATCAATCATGGGCATTCCTGGTGAAAATTTAATTTCATGCTTCTAAGATAAATGGCGATCAAATGAATTCACCTCTGACTGGAGCACCATCCATCAGCTCGAATTTTGCTAGGGTCTCTGTCTCAACGTATGTATTTGGCCCTGATCCAGTGGATTCACGTCGTCTGATCTCGAGCTCCATGTTCTTAATCTTGATTCTTACTAAAAGAAAATAGATTTTGCCGATGATTACGTCCTTCAGATGATACCTGAGCATTTCAAACTTCAATTAGCAAAGGCAAGGTTTCAGTTTCCAGCTTAACCTGGACAATGGCTGGATTTTGACTAATTTATTTATTATTTTATGATGAATATGCCTTACTTGCTTTTGTTATATTCAAACTCAATGTGCAGGCAATCTTCAATTCCAACTTCCATCTGCAGTAATTCATGAACATCGAGATTGAGGGATCAAGTAATAAAAGGGAAAAAAACACCAAAAATCATCACTGTAAACGAGAAAACCTTCATAACCTAGGTTCCAGTTCATCCATATGGTAACCACAACTGGGATCCAGTTTTACCACTGTTATCAAACCACACTGTTGGTCTCAATGTCTCTTTTATGTTTAGTTGTTTGTAGGTGGCTTAAAAGAAATGATGCGCTCAAGTGTTCTAATGCTAAAGCCTATAATACTTCTGGATACAATTGGGCTTGCTAGAACATGAGAAAAAGGTGGAGTCTTGCCGCAAAACATCACAACCAAATTTAGATCAAGCACCCATCATAAAAAAGGAAGTTAAAACTACAATTGAAATGAATGATCAAAAGGACAAGGGCTCATGTTACAATTGTGACGAGAAGTTCTCTCATGGCCATAAATGCAAGGTGCAAATTTTATTTCTATTGGAGGGAAGTTGGCCAAATGAAGAACCTGTACGATATGCACACGGGGGTGGTCATTATCAATTATGTAATTTAATTAGTAAATGGTGGTTAGTGGGAATGTAGTTTTGACGTGTGAGGAATGTTTTTTTATCAGCAAAACAAAAACAAAAAATCATCAAGTAAAAACTAGCACCTAGTGCGGGGATCTAGACCAAAATCACATCATGTACTACTATTATGCACAAGAGCTCCCCAATCAAACATGACATTTTTTTTAGGATACCCATGTATAACCCCAAACCCACAAGTTCACTTTAATATCTATCCACAACCTATCTACAACTTTATGACTATTTCCGAAAATTATGTGATTCCTTTCTCTAAATGACCCAGGCAAAAGCATGGAGAGTTATAAGAGGGTTATGAGAAGTTATAAGGTAGTTATGGTGGTGTTGGAAGCAATTGTCTTATTCATTATCAATTAAGAAGAGTTTACTCAAAAATGTTTTAGGAGGCTAGTTTCCCTCGAACAAAACTATCAGGAAATTGATTCCCTCGAAGAAATCATTGATAAAAATATGATGGTTCATAATAACTTATGTAACGACACTACTTTACAAAAAAATAAAAAAAATAAAAAGTGTCAGACACCCTCACGAATAATTGGATACTACATGCTTAGATCATCAACTTTTTAACATGTCACTTAAAAATTTCAATTTAAAACTAATATTACAAGCATATTATCGTAAGTTAGTTGTACATGAGTAGCAATATTGACCTATAAATATAAGTAATAGTTCATTATTCTTCTCTTCTCACTTTTTCTTCTTTTCTCTTCTTTTCCTCTCTTATTCTCTATTTAGTGCAACAGTTTGCACAAATCGCAAGATCCGTAAATCGCAACAATCCTCTCTTCTCTTCTTCTTCTCCTCTGTTTTGCGCAACAGATAACATATCGCAAGATTCGCAACAATTTTCTATTTTTTTTTATTTTTTTTTTATTCTTATTCTTCAACTTACGATGACGATCACACACAGATGGAAGGAAAAGACATGATTTGGGTGGTATTTGCACCCAAGAAAAAAAAAATTGTCGTGTCCAGACTGAGTCTTGACCGTGTCGGGCACGTGTCTGACCATGTCAACTACCTCGACACGTTGACCGCGTGTCGAATACTGTCAAGCATGTGTCTGTGTTCGACACGTGTCTAACTCGAATACAAGGTTTTTTTTTAAGAGTGGGTGCATCCTAGCTGAAAAGTAAATAATACTAAAATTACAAGCATGTCCCATAACGTATCTTGTATTGTGTTTTTTTGTCCAACGTGTCCGACACTTTGCATCCATGTTTGGTATCAATATCTGTATCATTGTTACATAGCTCTTAACCAACAACATTATTTCCCCAAAGAGGCAGCTAGGAGTGAATGGATGCAATCAGAAACCTAAACCCTCTCTTTGTTTCATTTATTCAAAGCCACGTTAGGGTATATTCTATGCAGTTAAAACGAATAACGAACCCATAACGATCCAAAAGCGTGATAGGTTATAATGGGATATAACGTGATATATCAGTATATAACGAAATATTTTGTTAAATATATTTTTAATACCTAAACAAAGTATTGATTTATTATAGAGACAAAAAAGTAAATCATGTTCATAACATTAGATTCAAAAACATCAATATATTAATTAAAAAACATTTTTCCTTCATATGAGAGTGAGATCGCAATAGAGAGTGTGATCAGATCTTTATCTTCTTCCTTTTTTCTCTCTTTTATTGTCAACCGGCGAGGTCTGATTTTTTGTCGATCGGCAACGGCGACCTTTGGTCCTTCGATCGAGAATGAAATGAGTATTTTTATATATTAGAACAAAAAATTAAAACGACGTTATTAAGAAAAACGTTATCTCAATAACGGCCATGTAACAACATTATATCGAAGCCATGATACAAAAACGTGATAATCTCATAACGTAACGGCTCATTCTCATTAAGCGTTATATCAAAGTTATATTGGTGTTATAACGTTGTTTTAATTGCACAGGGTATATCAAGGTTTTGGCTGTGAATCACTTTCTCTACTCCAGCAATTTTTGCTCCCAAATATTTTCTATGAGTTGGTTAATGCAATCAAAGGAATGGATACCAGTGAACTCGTAGTGAAGACCACAGATATTGATAATTGTCGTGAGGATTTTGTGATTGTAGGTTTGTTGCCCAAAAGAGCTTTCAAATATCCACAGTATGTGTATTCACTCATTATTTAAATGATGGAGTTGATCAAAGATGTTAAGAAACTCTAATTTTCTTTCTTTTTAAAGTACGCATTAATGTTATGTATGTAATTTTGGAGAAGAAGATAATTAATCAAAACTTTTTTTATCATTATTGCAGACAATAAATAATAATCACAAAATTATTTTAAATGGAATGGTCTGAAATAGTCTCAAAGAGACCCTTAGATACATGCCCTGCTCTTTCCAGGTGGATGAGAAACTAAAACAACAGAGATTGGTCATATGCCCTAATAAGGGCTCACTACACAAGTCTTGCAATCACATAAAATATACTATATGGAAATATCTTTCTAACCATCACGAGAACAACAAGAGATTCTCCAGTGGCTATTAAGTTACGTGATTTCATTAATGAAATAATTAATTCACTGACCTTAATGCTGTTGTTAATTGTGGCAAGTTGAGTGTTGTTGCGAACCTGAGGCAGAAAAGAAATATTAATCAAATTGATATCGACATGAATGATATTACTAAAACTGTCATTGTTCAATATTTCAACCAAATATTAACAGATAAATACTATATATGATTTTCTTTATAGTCATCTAGTGGGTGGGTTTCCTTGTTTCATGCGAGGGTGAAATGCAGGGACTATAGATTCACAATGGGATTCTACAAAAAGCATCGGCATTTTCGAAAGAAGATTTTATGGATGAAGACAAGGAATTCCAACAATCATCTTTGCCTGATTGGCGAATCAAGGACACCTTCATCGAGCTCATCCTTGCAAAGAAATGTGTTATGAAGAAAGAATTATAGACCCATTAGTCCAACTTTGTGGGGTGAATAAAATGTTTACCAACTATTTATCATGAAAGTTTGGTGTGAGATTGATTTTGAGAAAGCGATCATGATAGGTGGGTATTCTTGCTCCGGTGCCTTGTGGTAATGGAGTCTAAGGGAAGATGTTTTGTAAATTCTGGAGGAAGCACCATAAATTCACAAAATCTAAGGTTCTTCCCTCATCCTCTTCAAACTTTCTTCATTCTTACAATTCTCAATCTTTAAAGCGACTTATCATAAACATAACATATAAATCCACTACATACTAATAGTATTGCATAAAAAGAAACTGGTGCAAATAACTTAATTGTTGGTGAAAATATTCAATAATAAAACATAACATGTGCACATGAGTGCGCAACAAGGATGCATGGACACGGACATGTGCGTCGTGTCGGACACGAATACGACACGCCGACTCGACAATTTCCTAAAAACTAAGACTCGGGGACACGTCGATACTCTGTTATAAGAAAAAAATAAAGTAGAGAAAAAATATAGTGGAGAAATAGAGGAGTGAAGAAGCAAATGAGAGAAAAAGAAGCAAAGACTTAGAAGCATAGATTACTCTATGCTTTAGTGTCTTTTTGCCCTTTTGTTTTAAATTGTTATTGAAAGAGTTATTCACTTTAGATGGACCAACAACCATTGAATTAGGTGGTTATTTGCAAACATTTAAAAGTAAAAATAAAATAAAATTGATTTTCGAGTCTTGACTGTATCCTGACCATATTTCGAGTATATCGGAGGTGTGTCTGACACGTTGACCACATTGACCATATGTCCGATACCTGCCGACACGTTGACCTAATATCTGACTCGTGTCGGTGTCATATACGTGTCGGACACGGATACGAAAAGTTTTCCAAAGAGTCCATGCTTCCTTGGCCGCAACTAAGGGAGCATGTGTCTTCTGAGCTGATTCAAGATGGATCAGGTGGATCAAAGTACATTCATATCAACAATCCACTTCTCTATCTTTAAAATTCATAAAGGCATTCAGTGAGGCAATCGGTTATCTCCATTTCTTTTCACTATGGTGTCGAAGATATTGAGCTGGTTAACTAAAGAAAATGAGGGTGTTCATATGGTTATTCATCTTAAATCGCCAATGATACACAGTTCTTGGATTGTCTTTCTTGTTGAAAATCAATTTCTCTATGAGCATACGCATGGGGTTGGTGAAGAGACGTTGATCGATGTAGCCGCTAGCATTTTGCAATGTGAAGTGGGTTCCCACCCTTTAACTTTATCTAGGTCGTCCCGGCACAAAGAATTAGAGATCAAAACTGAAAACCACCAAAATATGAACCATATATGGCATGTAAGGCACCAAATATACCCGGTACACCGGTAGTATGGGAAGACCCTACTATTAGCTTTTAGTTTTCTTCCAAAATTAATGCTAGATTCCCAACTCAATAGAACTATAGCAGAATACATTGCAGCAATTTCAATAAATTCCTCAATACAAATGTTTTAGAAGGAGAAATAGACATACCATGAAATCCTGGTACTCCACGATGTTGCTTACATAGTTACGGCTGATTGTTACTTTCAGAACGTACCTGCAAGTTAACGATCAAAGAGCACTGAGGTTCATCAGTAAAATAGGATATAAAACTCGATCTTAGGGTTAAGGGTTGAAAACATAAATATTAAAAATAGTAGTATTATTATTATACGAAGGGAAAGACACTATGCACATTTCATATGTATGTCTTTTATGCTGTGACAAGTAAAGCTATATTAACAGGTTAACACATTGTTGATCACATATTGTATGCAATTTTATCTCCTAGAAATGTTCATCTTTAATAAGTGGAACTGTCAACCTGTAGTTGAGCTATTGTAAAATTAGCATTTTTAGAAGCTCCTACCGAGAAATGGTGTGTTCAGATACAAATAAGTATCGAACTCCAAGTGAGTTCATAAGTATCACTGAAGTGCAATGTATTGCCTTGTCACTTAACATCAAAGTTGGATATTCTAGGTGCAAGAGATTAGCATTCTATAACAGAAGACGTGCATGTGGAACTGTTGACAATTTTAAAAGTTGAGAAACAAAATTCTCAAACAGAGTACTCAAAAAATTTGATCAAATATAAAACAAGGTACTTCTCAGAAAAAAACTGGTCCAGGAAGGCCTCTGAGAATATTTAAACTGCTCAAACTTGAAGTGATTATAGAAAAGCCTTGTCAGCCAGCTGGAAAGAGAGTATTCATTCCTACAAGTAGCCCTCTCCATGGCATTTTGTTGTGAAATATTGTGTCTTTGTGAAATGTACAAGTTCCTCGCCATTTTCAAGTGTTAATAAAGGTTGGATTTGTTGGAGACACCCAGTGGTGATACTCCTCTTGCGATGGATAAGGTCGCGTAAATATCATGAAAATAACGCGAAATTCTTCAACTAAAAAAACATGTACACTAATTACAATATTTTGTTCTGATAATCTTCCTGCAAAACAGACAAACAATATGAAAGGTTTATTTATAATCCGTATACCATTTAAAAGGGGCTGGACTACACCTGAATATAAACCAACTATGTCTGGACGGAAAATTATAAGGAAAGAAACCTAGAGGCAAATTTAAACTTTTTAAACTAATAATATTAAAAGGAGATTCCGAAACTAGGTTGCAAAAAAAAATTGCATCATGCCTGGCAAATGAAAGAATAACCAGCCAAAAAATGGAGACATAGGCACCGTACCTAAGCCGTACATTCACTCCAGTGTATGATTCATATGGCATTTCAACAGTAGAAAATTCAAACGGATATGTTTTCCTCTCATATATTTCACCGGGCACCTCCAGTTCACGTACTGCACATGAGAATAATAAAATGTTAAGCATCCTAGAATAACCGTGATAGATTCGGACTACTAAACAAACGGAATTGCAGTAAAATAAACGAAATTGTAGAAAACGAAAATAACGAAATAAACTAATAACAAACAACTTTATTCAATCAACCAACAATGGGCAGCCTATGCTTTATTTATAACTAACCTACTTTTCAAATCAAACTATAAAACTAATAGGAAACTAATGTGAGAACCCTAATTGAAATCCCTATTACAAAAATAACAAAATTCCTAATACTTCCTAAAATATTACTATTCCTAATATTAATAACTATCCTAATTCTAGCAACCTCGCTGGTTGACGAAGCTCGTCCTCAAGCTTGAAGCCAAGGAAGTCCACAGAAGACAAGCAATCACTAAGTAAACATAAGGCGTTAGGCACAAGTAAAAGGCGACCTCGAAACTTTCCTTTGTAATTGCTTGCAACATGTAACAATCAAATCAATAATGCACTTCAAAAAAAATGCCTTGCAAGACCGCTGTTGCACAAGAAACCCACTTCATGAATTGAATATTGCGTGCAAACTTGTGATGCAAGACCAAGGGTTTCGATGGAAGAGGTGGTCGACCACTGGGTGAGGGAGGTGAAAAGGTCGATCGATCGACGGGGAATTATGGAGTTGGCGATCAGACTAGTTTATCGTTGTGGACTGTCGATCGACCTTGTGTGGTGGTGGTGGACGAAGATCGATTGATTGGTTGGGGGTTTTGGCGGGGACGCGAGTTGTTTGATGGTGGCGGCTGCTGAGATGGAGGCTGGTCATCGACCTTGGGGGAAAGACAATTGACTGTAACAAACTGTGGTTGTTTGAATGGAAGAGAGGCAGTCTGTGGCCCTATATCGCCGATGTCGACAGTGGTGGCCAATGACGGTGTCGCTGCTTGGGTATGTCCCATGGCATCTATCTTCTCTATCGCCTGTCAATGATCTGATTCATATCTACCCTGTATTCTGCAAACGCTTCCGTAATTGCTGCCCTAAATTATGTGAATGCTTCCCTCATTGCGACGATGTGAGGCTGCGGAAGGAGGTCGGGTGGCTTCGGCTTGAGTTGCTGGTGAGTTTCTTTTCCTTTTTTTTTTGAAATCTTCTTCAAAGATCTTCGACTCTGATACCAATTAATAGATTCGGACTATTAAATAAATGAAATTGCAATAAAATAAACAAAACTGCAAAAAACGAAAATAACAAAATAAATTAATATCAAATAACTTTTATTCAATAAACCAACCAACCAACAATGGACAACCTGTGCCTTATAACTAATCTACTTTCCAAATCAAACTATAAACCTAATAGGAAACCAATGTGAGAACCCTAATTGAAATCCCTATTACAAAAATAATAGAACTTCTAATACTCCCTAAAATACTATTATTCCCAATATTAATACCTATCCTAATTCTATCAAACCGAGTTTCAACTTTTATTGTGGTATTCCCGCTCCCGTAAGATAAGGATAAGATAACAAACAATGATTATAGCAGTAGTATGTTAAGAGATGAGAATAAATTATATGTATCATTGAATAATAAAAACTGTGAATCATTACTAAGGAGCCATTGCTGGGCAGCACTCACCAAGGGAGGTAAAGTCATAAAAGTTGCCTCTGTCAAAGTACATCTCTGCAAAGTGAAAGAAAATCTTTATGTCAGTGACATTCTAAGTGATGACAATCAGTAACAGACTGAACAAAATCAAGGTAGAGAAGGGAATAAAAGAATATCTGATTTACAATTCAAAAAGTATATAAAGAAAGGAAACATTGAGAATGGGAGTTGTGTGAAAATCCATCTTAAGCTAAAAAAATGAAAACATGGCAAAGAAGCACATAATGTACACCAAAACAATGTACGGCAAGAAAGGAGGAAAGATACTCTTCAGGCCTAACATACTGCCCATGCAGAACAACCAGAAAAAAATGCTAAATAAAGGAACAATAAGTGAGATTTTTCAGCTTAAGAGTTAAATATCAACTTAAAACAATAAAAGGAAACAGCTAGAGAACTTCGATTCAGCTCGAGGAAACATAGCTTGGATGAGCCTATTTACGTTGTCGTCCACATGAAAAATGGCATTCTTAATGTTTTAAACTATGTAATGACACAGATACGAAGTGTCGGACACATCGGCAAAAAAATAATAATACGGGATACGCTTGTACATTTTAGTATTATTTACTATTTTTATTAATAAGTTTTTGAATTATAGTCATTATTCATACATTCGCTCGCTTGTATGTAAACATTGCTAGTCATGTATTACCAACTTTAGTAACATTAGTAAATGATTGAAAGTTTTTCAAAGATATGTAGAAAAACTGGTGATCTAAGCATGAAGTGTGATGTTGGTACCTGTGGGAGTCGACACAATTATCCAACACGATACATGTTGACACACATTTTATTGATAGAAATAGTGTCGTTGTTACATAGGTTTTAGAAAGCGATCAGGGCATACACATCAAGGCGTGTTTCAATACGAAGAGGTGATAAAACGCCTCGAGGCATACAAGTTAATATGTCTATTTAGTGTGAACGAGTCTATTAGGTGACTCATACGAGTTGACTTTAAGAATTTTCACATCTATCACGATCAAGATGTAATGATTTTCACTATTGTCTCTCTTCTTTTTTTTATTCAATACAATATACTATAGTATTTTTTATTAATAAAAAAGGGATTGGGCTTGGAGTCCCTCAACTTCCTAATTCATACCCTCCACGACACCCTTCGATAATTGGGCAAATTGGATATTGGTCCCTTCTAGTAATAAGCATTTTCTAATAATAGGATAAATGTCTTTGATCCCGTTTAAATCGTATTTGAGTTTGGTCTCTTGACCCCATTGCCTGCTGTGAGCGTTTGATCAACAGTTAAATTGGCATATGCCTTGCATGTGCCCTTTTTTTACTCAAATGCCCCTCAACACATTCATCTTCTATCCCAAATCCAAGCTTCCTCCTATATTCCAACCCTTTCTTTCTCTGTCTTTCCTTTTTGATACTCTACCAAACAATTACAAATATATATTAGCAATGAGTTGTAAGCAAATTGCAAGGAAATCAATTGGACGAAAGTCTCCACGCAAAAAGCTAGCAACTAGGCAGTCTCAAGTACACAACTATGCAGTTAAATCGGAAAGCGATTGCAGCGCGGTCCAGAACCGAATTACGATTAAGCGAGACTAATCGGGATTAATCAAATTTAATCGATCAATTTTTTCAAAGCATATATTTTTAAAATTTAATCAGTCATATATTACAAAAATAAATAATAAATCAAAATGGTGTAAATTTGTAATTATATAACTTTACCAATTAATCACAGTCATATATTACTTTACTAATTAATTAAATGAATTTAATTTTGCAGGTTGCAACACTTATATCACTACAAACAACCTAACTTTTCCAACATAGCAATAAATCGGCGAGTCGGCTGGGACAATTAATCGGTGACTCGTCGATTTGAAGTGAAAATTTGAGGAAATTTAGGGATTAACATTAGAAACAACATGCCAAAGTTTCAACCCATTCCAACACAATTTCTCGAGATACGTCTTTAGGCCCACACAATTAAATAACTTGATAAATGATCTCTGTCTGTAAGGTGTTTAAGGACAACCCTTTTGGGTGGTCTTGGACAATAGATGATGTTCAATAGGCCTATGTCACACAAAGTGGGCCCTCGTTCGTTTCATGATAAGAGAAATCTACATTTTCAATTTTTATGTGTATCTGAACGCATGCATATCGAAACGGGCTGGATGCATGCATATTGAAACGGGTTGAAGCTATAACATGTTTAATTTTCCTCAAAATTTTAGCTCAAAGGTATAAAATTAAAAAGTTTTGCATTGTGTAAAACATGTGCAACTTACAGAGACTTAGTAGGCAACCCAGCAGAGTACACATTAGAACAAATGAAGAATTTGAGCTCCTATTTCTAGTAAAAAAGAAGAAGAAAAAATCTAAGGGCTACTTACAATCCCTAAATAAAATTTTGTTGAGCAAGTCCCTCGCATCCCTATGTCATAGGAAGCTGGAGGGTGGCCAAGTTGGTGGATTATGATTCGTTGGAGTGTTATATCAGTTGGCAAGATGGATTGTTTGATAGGGTTGCTAGACATTCTTGACAAGGTTGTCATTACCGAAGATAATGATGATTGGATATGGGATCATAAAACACATAAGTTCACTGTGAAAGATTTCCATAACAAAATTGCTACCCTGCTCTATACTGCAAATCCCTATCACTCTTCAACCCATCATCCCATTTACTAAGTAGTTCTACTGGCGAAAGCAAACTCCACCGTGCCATAATTTATTCCTTTGGATTCTTGCGTTTGTAAAATCCTCACCTAGGATAATCTAACCAAAAGAGCCCTCATCATAACGAACAAGTGTGTGCCTTCTCTGAAACTGAGCCTGAACCAATTCAGCATCTTTTCCTGCATTGCACCTTCTCCAGTCAATATAGGCCCTCATTGCAACTAAAACTAACTGCCAGATGCGAGGGATGATGAGATTATGCACTAGTTTCAGAAGCAAGAAGCTTGAATCTCATACCTTATGAACCATGGCCAAGCTCATGTAAATCCAGACGGGCCTCGCCTAGGGTAGATTTCCAACTTCCACCTTCCGGAACTTCTTGATTGGGATAGCTTCATTTCTGAAAATTAAATTTCTTGTGTACCTCTTTGTAACTTTATGTTTTTCATTTATGCTCATTGTTTGTCTTTTGTTCTTTTGAGCTCCTTGCTAATGTTGTAATGTCCCCTCTCAGTTTCAACGAAATTATGTTGTTTATCAAAAGATATATATACCTCTCATACCAAAACATCTTGTCAAAAACCAACTATGTCACCTTTACCTATCGCCACCTCAACCCCTTGAACAAACTCTTCGATATAATTATAACTAGACATTGTTCTTCACGTACTATGGTCCATCATACTTGGCTTTAATAACATATTTCCATAGATATTCCCCTTACATGCCATAACTCCACATCCACTTGCACAACAATGCCTTATTCATCAATTGAAGAAGTTGAATACCCAAACCACCTACTTCCATAGGTGTACAAAACAACCGTCAATTTAAGGCATGAATCCCTTTAGATTCCTCCTCACCATGTCAAAGGAAATTCCTAAGCATATTCAAAATATGGCTAGCAGCGGAACCAGGAAATATGGAACAAGGAGACATCATAGAATCTGCTTTCTAGTAGCTTCTTCCCAATCATATCCACGATCCCACGTGTTTATTTTAGTATCAATAATGACGCATTCTTGATTAGATGATTTCGTAAGTGTTTATTTTAGTATCAATAATGACTCATTCTTGATTAGATGATTTCTCTTTCACCAGAGCATATAAGAGGTCAATCCGACACCAAACCTTGAGTATCTACTTCTATTTTTCTATAGCCTTAATATTGTTATTTGTGGCATAAATTTCATTTCTAATCTATAGCTTATAATTATCATCCAGCAAAGCTAATCAACAACAGTAATTGACACCCCTCTCTCTCTCTCTCTCTCAAATCCACTTAATTTGGAGAAGAATCCAATCAAAGACAAACCATAAACTAGTCAAGAACACCTATTTAGTTCTATCACTTTTGATCTGTAACTCAATACATCTTCTAACTAAAAGTATAACCCAATCAATCCTAGCTATCTTTGTTCATGAATTCTCATATTAGATACGAACCATTTCATGAAACTTCAACCATAAACTCTGATTACAAACCTCGTTTGGCATGATTATCCTTGTCAGCCACGAAACCCACCATAGTCATCAGACCATATACTCAAAATCTTGAAAGCGGTAACTTACACCCTTTAACCAAAAATATCTAGGTTTGTTCTAACTAATTGTGATGTAATGATCCTACTGCCCTAGATTCCACTTAATTGGAGATATATGTACTACTCTAACGACTACAGGTCTGAATGAAGCAATGTAGTCAAGGCGACCGCTTAGGCGTGCCTCAAGTCGATTTTACAGAATTTCGTCTCAAAGTGAGGCAATGCGGTGCAGTGAAATAAGGCATCCGCCTCGAAGCGCCACAACCGCCTCGGATGAAAAATGGTTGCAGCCACCCCATTTTAAGCCTAGTTGCAGCAAAAGAAGTTGCAACCCATTTGCAGCACATTTGCAACCCAGTTGCAGCCCACTCTATAATAGAGTTTTATGTTTCTTAGTATAATACTTGTTGCTGCCTTCAGAAACTCAAAGTCTTCATCTCCTCCTTGACTTCAAATAAGGTATTACCAAATAACAAACAACCAAATAATATAAAAAGTTTTGAAGTTTTGATAAATGTCACTTTTTTAAATATTTTTTGGAGATTTACCAACCATTCCAAACTTTGTTCTAACAAATGCTCAATATTTCCAAGTTTATATTTTTTTGAGATTATTGATTTTTAATGATTTAGTGGATGTTTGCAAGTTACTTGACACTTATGTAGTGCATCTTTTCGCTATGTTATGCGATTTTATTATATTTCCATTTTGATTCTAGGTAGTTGTGTCACTTTATGTACATATTTGCTTATGATACTTATCAAAATTATTATGTATATTACTATGTTGATATGTTTCAATTAAACTTTAAAAAAATATTAAGACCGACTCAGTGAAGTGAGGTGTCCGCCTCACTTACCGCTTCACGCCTCATATGTTCTCAGGCTCATCAACCTCGCTTTCACCTCAACGCCTTAACTAGAATGGAATAAACAGTACAATGTCTTTAACCTGATTTCGGATTCCAATTTTGCCCAAGCTATTTTCCAAAATTACAAGCTATACCCTATAAATATGTATTGGGCCTTAAAAATTCAAATTATCCATCCCATGTGTATCCTACAATTGCTTAACCCATGTTCATACCCAGTATTTGACGCATGTTCTATCCAGTTTAACCCATATTCAATCCAATTAATTACCATAACAACCATATGTAATTTATATTTTTTCAATATTCTAGAATGCCCATGTTCAATTGAGATATTTAAAATTAATGCATTAAGTTATTTATTTTTTGAAAAGACCAAAATTTGATAAATCGACCAACCAATTTTGATAAATTACCTTCAATTTTTTAAATTATGTTATTATAACATTATGCAAGCTACAAATATGTGCACGAGCAAATTGTTGCACACATCGTAGGTACACCCACTCTAATTTAAGTATAAATGAAATAGTTGGCATGTAAGAAATTATATAAATGAAATAGTTGGCAACTATTTGAACCTTAAAAAAGCCCTGTACAAATAATTGAATGAAGTAGTGTACCTATTTGACCAAGGAGCTCAATTTTTACACCATTATGTTCTACCTTCTTCCCATGATATGGATCTATGTAGATCTGCACATTACATTGAAAAATTATTGAACACCATGCATACATTATTTGTAAGCGCCATGCATGCTAAAAAGAATGAAATTAATCAAGGACTCGTAAACAAGCATGATACCTCCCCTACGATGTTCTCTTGACTTTGGAAAAGTGGAACCATCACCGTTTGACCATTTTCCTTCTTCAAGGGAACCTGTGGAAATGTACAAGGCAATATGGTAAGCATTATTTATCATAACCTCAGTTCATATAGCCCTTTGTTCAGGTTTTGATATCATTTCTTGTTTGTTCTACTATTCTACATTCCATAGATGTTGGCATATCTGACAAGATTCGCAAGAATTTCCTTATAAAAGAGAGGAGAGCTATTACTCATGTCATTCATTTTTCGTAGGACAATTTTTCTTTTAGGAACTATTGTTTGATCCGCAACAGAGAAACTCAGGTAGGTACCTGCTTGCGAGTTCTTCCATCAGCAAATGTGATAGAAATATTACATGGCGGCTTAAAAGCTCCGACAATATAGTTCTGGAAAAAGCCTCAAGTCATCATAATAATTCAAATCACCACTGGAAATTGAAAAGAAACAAGAAAGATAGGTCTAATCCAACTGTCATTAGAATGCCTGTCTGTGCTACAGTTACAGTCAAGTAATGGTGAGACCTTACCATGCTGTTACACTACAGTCTTAACTCAGGGGCTTTAACTTGCAAAAGAGACCTACATAAGTAAAAGCAATCATATCAGAACTTCAAGTCCATGACAGAATTCAAACTAATTGATGCGCAAGTGTGTTCTAAATCATGAACTTCATGATCCAATACTGTCAACCCATGAAGTGTGTTCAATACAGAATTCGAAAGAAAAGTCTTACACACAACTGCTGAAACTAAGAAAACAAAATGGTTAATTTTTTCCCTAGTAAATGATGTTTTCTTTGCATGGAAGTTCTGCTCATGCCAAACAGCCAACCATTCACTCTTCTTCCAATTTAATACAGATTATTTACTGGTTAGAGATTGTGCTTCAATTAGGAAAAACATATCCATAGATAAGGTATGTTGACTTTATATTCCCTCATTTTCATATTGATACATAAGCACCTTATCAAGTTAGCATCTTTTTTATGGATGTTTTTTTAATGTCGCACTCCACTTTGTGTAGACTTCTATTAGAAATACATGTGTTCAGTCATAACTAGCTTTTTGTCACAACTGGAAGAGAGAAAGTAAAGGGAAGCAGAGAAATGAAAGAGAAACAGAAAAAGGCACACATTAAGGCACCAAATTTGAATTAGAAAATAGAGGGGCACGGTGGTAATTTTGTAGTAGTTAGTTAGTGGGCACATGATGAGAACACGTGTCTTACTGTCATTTATCCATATGAAATTCTGTTGGTTTAAAAAGAGAGAGAATAGAGTTAAAGAATGGAAGAAGAGAAGAATTAGGGCCCTTGCTCGAGGAGCTTGAGAAATCTCTGTATTGAATCCCTTTAGTTCAATTTCTAATTCAACTTGTTTTTACTTCAATTTTCAGCAATTGATTATCAATTGGTCACCATCGTGACAATTGGTATCAAAGCCTCGTCCAAATCTATCATCTACCTACATGTGCAACTATGGAAACCCGATCGAAAGAGAAAGGGGCATTTATCAAAGAATCAAAGAGGCATCAAGTTGAGGCTAATGGGCAAATCGAAAAAAGTTAGCTCTGGTGAATGAAGCTCAAGGGAAATAGTTGGATGCACAATTGAACACCTAGTTCAATTGATATAGAACAATAAAAAAAAACGGGTGGAACCACTGAATCCAGCCGCTCAACAACCACGCAGACCACGGGAACCACACATCATAACGTCCTCCCAAACTCCCTAGGAGATTCATGGTACGAGCCGTCGATTTCCCAAACTCGATTTTCCTTTATTTGATGGAACCAATCCTAGGTCTTGGGTTAAGAAATGTTAATGCTACTTCTCCTACTATAATGTAATGGACGAACATAAGGTAGCAATTGCCTCTATTCACTTCAGTGGAAGGGAAGACCTAGACCGATGGTCTAGACCTATGATTTTTAGACAATCAAGTTGGGAAATCTACCCTGCCCTGGAACCAATTTGTTCAAGATCTCTGTGAACGGTTTGAAGATGCAGTCCTAGACAACTATGTAGCTTCTTTTAATAAGTTGGTTCAGGAAACTTCAGTCAGTGATTACTGATGCGCCCAAATTCGTCCTCCTCGATATCTGACCTGTAAAACAATGCTAGATTGTCAAATACCACCTGTTTGATGGCCGAAAGCACTCCGATGCTTAAGTTGTGTTTGCATACCATTAATGAATTTATCCTTATTCATCCATTTTCCTTTACCTTATATAATCAGTGCATTTAACTATGTGCATAACTTAAGCTCAAATGGCACAGTTAAGGGAGACGTTTATCATAACAGTCTCCTCCTTAATTGAGATGTGTCATTGGGAGAGTGATTCCTGCCATGACTTATCTCCTTGTAACGGTCCTCTCATAATTGAGATGTGTCCTTGGGGGCGTGATTCCCGCCATGACTTATCTCCTTCGTAATGACCCTCTCTTAATTGAGATGCGTCCTTGGGGGAGTGATTCCTGTCACGACTTATCTCATTCGTAATAACCATCTCTAGTTAGGTTGGTTTGCCCCGCGTGTATGGCCGCGATCGAGTGACAGTTTGATGTATCATCAGCTACTCCCCCTAATTAGTGGGCTTGCTTGCTTGGGCACTAACTTGTCAATTGTGGGAAACCGCGAAGCGGCATGATGGCATTCTTTAGTCAGACTATGAAGTCAGTGTGACAAGTCATCAGGCTCGAACTGCTGAGTTTAGACCAGATGAAGTCATCGGAGTAGGACTGCATGAGTTCGGACTAGATGAAATCATCAGAGTCGGACTGCATGAGTTTAGACCAGATGAAGATTTTTGTGACAAGTTATCGTAGTCAAACTTTGTGAGTTCGGAACAGATGCAGTATGTGTGACAACTGACAAGTCATGCGCGAGTCTGTACCAGATGAAATTTGACAAATCATTGTAGTCAACTGCATGAGTCCGTACCAGATGAAGTCATCTGACAAATCATCGTAGTTGCATGAGTCCAGACTAGATGAAGACATCGTGATCAAACTGCATGAGTCTAGATCAAATGAAGTCGGTGTGACTAGTCCTAGCATGTGGACCTAATTTCTATCGGACCTGATTCCCATTAGATCTATCTCCTATCGAATTTGTATCCTTCAGACCTGATTCCTATCGGATCTGTCTCCTGTCGAGTTTGTCCCTGTTGAGTTTGTCTCCTGTCAGACTTGTCGGACTTGCAGACCAGTCTGTTGTTGGACCAATTTGTTGTTGGACCAGTCTGTTGTCAGACCAGTCTGTTGTCGGACCTGTCTCCAATTGGACCTGTCGAACTTGCGGACCAATCGAACCTGATAGACTTACGAACCAGCCTGTTATCGGACCACTCTGTTGTCGGACCTGCGGACCAGTCTGCAGCTGGATCAGACTATTTTCGGACCAGTCGGACAACAAGGCTAGTCTTCTGTTAGCTTGTTGTTACTCATTGTTTGTTGCTCTTTTTTTGTGCGTGTACCCACTGCTAGTTGCACGTGTGGATTCCTGCAAATATTAGATACAAAGCCCAAAAGATAGGTGGATCAAGTGGTTCATTAATACCAAACATATGAGTGGCACATGAGTATTCAACCTGAGTAGCGGAAACTCTTTGAGCCGACAGTGGTGTTCTACTATTTTGTGCTTCCTACTGTCCCAACTCTAAGTTAGGAATGTTCTTGATCGGTATGATTTGCACACTATCAACACGAGAATTAGAGTGAATCTCCATTTTACTTGAAGGAAATTATCATTGTTTAAAGGAAACTATTGTTCCCCACGGACGACACCAAACTGATATGCCCAAATTTGTCCTCCTCGATATTTGACCTGCAAAACAATGTTAGATTGTCAAAGACCACCTGTTTGGTGGCCGAAAGCACTCTGATGCTTAAGTCAGGAGATAATGAACTTGGACAGAGCAAAGTTGTGTTGTGCTTGCATACAACTGATGAATGTATCCTTGTTCATCCCTTTTCCTTTACCTTATATAATCAGTGCAAACTATGTACGTGACTTAATTTCGAATGGCACAATAAACGGGGACGTTTATCATAACGGTTTCCTCCTTAATTGAGATGTGTCCTTGGGGGAGTGATTCCCATCATGACTTATCTCCTTCGTAATGGCGCTCTCATAATTGAGATGTGTCCTTAGGAGAGTGATTCCCGCCATGATTTATATCCTTCGTAACAGCCCTCTCTTAATTGAGATGCGTCCTTGGTTGAGTGATTCACGCCATGACTCTTCTTTGTAATAACCATCTCTAGTTATGGTAGTTTGTGCCACGTATATAGCCACGATCGGGTGACAGTTTGATGCATATCAATTACTATGATATATTTAAAGAGTTAAAATCCCTCATGCTCACACACAATAGCAACTTGGATGAGACATGTTTCGTAATGAGTTTCCTGAGTGGTTTCAAACCTGACATAAAAGCTATTGTACAACTCTTCAAACCTAGTAATGTTAACCAAGCATTCTCTCTTGCTAGAAATGCATGAAGCATCAGGTCCAGAGACAATCCACAACTAGAAGCAACATAGAATCCTCTTATACACCTAGAAACCTAGCTTATTCCTCTACACCACACCCTACCTACAAGCCCAACTATACATCCACTGCTCCTTCCATATCACATCAGTCCTCCACTCAAACCTCCTCCATAAACAAACTTGCTTACTCCTTCCCATCACCTCCTTCTGTTAAGTTTGCTTCCTCCATCCCACCTATTAAGAGATTAACTCCTGCCCAAATGAAGGTAAGGCGTGAGAAAGGATTGTGTTACAATTGTGAAGAACAATATAAACCAAGCCTTATTTGTGTAAACAACAACATCTATATATGTTGGTTCCAGAGGATGAGCCACCCACAGAGGAGACAAAAAAATTGGAAGAGACTGATGACTTAGAAGCACAAGCACAGAGGAGTGTTTCAGCCAATAAAATTCTCCTCAAGGGAATGTTAAAGAAGCCCATCTCTATACTTATTGACACAAGAAGCACTCATTCCTTTGTAGATTCAGGAGTAATCAAGGAAACTAAGTGGCCGACCACATTAATTCCATAGATGATAATAAGGGTTGCAAATGGTCAACAACTATATAGGAGTGCAATCTGTATGCAGGGACTTCTTCTGAAGGTATATGTTCTTGACTCCAATGGACTATGCAGAATAAGATTGCTACCCTTAGGAGGGTATGACATAGTGTTGGGGGGAGATTGGTTGAAGCCTTTTGGTGATATCACTATCAATCTACAGAAACTCCAAATTACTTTGAATATCAAGGGTAAACAGGTTACTCTTCAGGGCACCACTGATATTGCGTCAATATCTATGATGGAAACAAATGGGTTCTCAAGGTTCTTTAAGAAACACACTCCTACCCTTCCTTGGCCTGCTATTCTCTATCAGTAATATCCACCCTAAACAAGAACCTATTCCAGCTATCACTCGGCTACTAACTGAATTTGAAGATATCTTTCAAGTCCCCACTTCATTACCTCCAACTAGACCTCTCAATCACAAAATTCCCCTCCAGGATGGTACTTCACCCCCTTCTCAAAATCCTTATAAAATACCCTATATGCAGAAATCCATAGGAGAACAACTAGTCCAAAAAATGTTAACATCAAAGCTGATTCAAAATGAAAAAAGATGGCTCTTGGAGGTTTTGTGTCGATTACAGAAGACTAAATGAAATGACAATCAAAGACAAGTTCCCAATGCCTCTGATTGATGTACTTCTTGATATACCAAAAACTGCCTTCAATACACACCATGGACATTTTGAATTCAAATTCATGCCTTTTGGCCTTACCAATGCTCCAACCACTTTCCAAGCCCTAATGAATCAAATTTTCCAACCCTACCTCGGGAAATTCATACTGATTTTTTTTATTATTATATCTTAGTCTATAGTAAGTCCATAGGCCAACACCTTTCACACCTACATACTACATTTTCTACCCTAAGACAACACCATTTGTATGCCAAGTTATCCAAGTGTTCTTTTGCTCAACCTAAATTAGAGTACTAAGGTCACATCAACAGAGCATGACCAATTGGCCACTCCCTTCTAACCGGAAACAACTGAGAGGGTTCTTGGGATTGACAGGATATTATAGGAAGTTCATCAAAGGGTATGGTCTAATAGCTCAGCCTTTCACTGCACTACTCAAAAAAGATTCATTCCACTGGTCACCCCAAGCCCACCCATGCCTTTCAAAATCTCCAACAAGCCATGAGCCAAGCCCCAATCCTCACCTTACCCAATTTCAGTGTATCACTCGTGTTAGAAACTGATGCTTGTTCAAAAGGGGTAGGGGTTGCACTGTCCCAAGGAGGTAAATCCATTGCTTACTTCAGTAAAGCATTGGGACCAAGAAATTCAACTTTCTACTTATGAAAAAGAACTTCTAGCGATAGTGTTGGCTGCCCAGAAATGGAGAACATACCTATTGCGGTCCAAATTTTATGTCTTCACTGATCATCAAAGCATTCATTATCTACTATCATCAAAGCATTCATTATCTACTATCCCATAGAATCATCAAAGAACTTCACTGATCATCAAAGCATTCATTATCTACTATCCCATAGAATTACCACCATGCTACAACAGAGGTGGTTGTCAAAATTATTAGGATTGGACTATGAGATTCAGTATAAAAAAGGTGTAAAGAACAAAGCAGCTGATGTCCAAATGCATAGAAACCGACTCAAATTGTATGGCCCTTACCACTGTTTCCCCCTAGTGGTTACAAAAGGTAGTCGACAGTTACACATCTGATCCAGCTGCCACGACATTCATTCAACAACTGTTGCTTGACAATCAGGCTAAACCCCCTTATACTCTCTCCAATAGGCTTCTCAAATTTATGGATTGCATCTACATTGGTATCACTAGTTCACTCGGAACATTCTGCAAACAGTGCATAGCTATATGGACTGTTGCAACCACTACTAGTGCCTGACCACGCTTGACAGCACATATCTATGGACTTCCTAGAAGGCTTACCCCATATCAACATAACTCTGTGATTATGGTAGTGGTTGATAGGCTGACCAATTATAGTCATTTTGTGGCACTTTCACACCCTTTTACTGCAACATATATACAAACTAAATGGTCTCCGTGCCTCTATAGTATCAGATAGAGATTAGAGACCAGGTCTTTCTAAGCGCCTTTTGGCAAGACTTATTCACTGCCTTGGGCACCAAACTATCCATAAGCACATCCTATCACCCTCAAACAAATGGACAACCCAAACGGACCAATGCTTGCTTAGAAACATATCTGCGCTATATGACAGGGGATGCTCCAACACAGTGGTCAAAATGGTTGTATTTGGCAGAACACTAGTTCAATACTACCTTTCATACTAGCCTACAATCCACTCCATTTCAGGCCCTATATGGCTACTCTCCTTCTTTACTTGCTTTACCTCCTCTAATCTCACTAGCCATTCCTGATGTTCAACAATATTAACATCAATATTTGACTGCCAAAAAACACATGTTACAAATCCTCAAAGAGAAACTCTACAAGGCCCAGGAGAGGATGAAGATGTATGCAGATAAACATAAAACTGATCAAACATTCAGTATTGGAGACTGGGTGTATCTTAAGCTCCATCTTACAAACAAATCTCGGTCAACTTGCGCAGGAATCTAAAACTCTCGCTTTTATGGACCATTCCAAGTCATTGAGAAGATAGGTTCAGTGACATACCATCTTCAACTACCACCATACTCACGGATACACCCTGTTTTTCACGTGTCACAGCTGAAAAAGAAGCTAGGCTCCTCTGTTTTTTTCCACTCCCCAACATCCTTACTCGATGACCAAGGCAAGTTTCGAGATGAGCCAGTCGCCATTCTAGCCAGACGCATAGTTCCTCGACACAACAGGCAGTCAGTCAAGTGCTCATTCACTAGTCCAACTCCACAGTAGCTGAAGCAACATGGGAAGATTGGTCTGTCATCAACTCTCAATTCCCTAATTTTAATCCTTGAGGACAAGAAATTAAGGGGAAGCTAATGTCACAACTGGAAGAGAGAGTAAAAGGAAGCATAAAATGAAAGAGAAACAGAAAAAGGCGTGCATTAAGGCACCAAATTTGAATTAGAAAATAGAGGGGCACAGTGGTAATTTTGTAGTAGTTAGTTAGTGGGCACATGATGAGAACATGTGTCATTGTCATTTGTCCATATGAAATTATGCTGGTTTAAAAAAAAAAGAGGAGAGTAGAAAGGGGAAGAGAAGAATTAAGGCTTTTGCTCAAGGGGCTTGAGAAATCTCTTTATAGAATCATTTAGTTCAATTTCTAATTCAACTTGTTTTTTACTTCAATTTTCATCAATCGATTATCAATTGGTCAACACCGTGACACTTTTCTATGCTTTACAATACCACATATGCAAAGTATAGACATGCAAACCCCAAAAAAAAAAAAATCTCTCGACTGGACTAGCCACTACATAAAATGCAATCAACCACAATATCCACACCTTATGTGTCGATATACCACTGGTATCGATTCTTTTTTTTTTTAGGATCCACACAAAAATGCAAGAAAAGCAAAGACAATGACATTCTAAATAAACTCTCCCAATATAAAAATGCACAGATGAAAAGGTTGCTCTTTGATTTTATCCCCGCTTTAATGCCAACTAAGATACTTTAATTCAAAGCCATCTTCCCTTGATTGTGCACCCATCTTTCTTCCATTCCATGTATGCATTTAAAATGGGGTTATAACGCCAATATAACTCTTAATGGGGTGAGCTGTTGCGATTTAACATTATCACGTTTTGGTATCATGGCTTCGATATAATGACCGTTGTATGGCCGTTATTGAGATAACATTTTTTTCAATAACATTGTTTTAACGTTTTGTTCTAATACATAAAAAAATCACCCATTTCATTCTCGATTAAACCAAAACCGTAAACTCAGAAGAAAGACGAAAAGGAACTAGAGTTCGCCATTGCCGATTGACAGAGAACAAGACATCGCCAGTTGATATAAAACGAGAAAAGAAGATGAAGGGAAGAAGTCGAAGAGTCGATCGCACTCTCTGTTGCAATCTCACTCTCATACAAAGGAAAGATGTATTTTATTAATGTTTTGATGTTTTTAAATTTAATGTTATGAACATAATTTACTTTTTTGACTCTATAATACATTAATACTTAGTAGGAGCATAAAAATATATTTAAAAATTATTCCGTTATATCTCGTTATAATCTATAACACATTTGGACCATTATTCGTTTTAACTGCATAGCACTCCATTGGAAAAAATTATCCCCAGCCAGAATAATGGCATTAGATTCAACTCCAATACTTGAAAAGTGACAAGTAAAAATAGTTTCTTCTTCCACCTTGCCAAGGCTACACCTATTTGTGAGCCCAACCCCTTCTCTGCAACCCATCCACAGTTACCATGGACCAAAGTCTAACTCTGGGAGACGTTTCCTTTGATCCAAAATATGTCATGACCAAATTAACTCTTACTAGGTTAGAGTTGTACAACTTGAGATAATTGTTTTGAACAGGGAACAACACAACACTGAATTGTCATCCTATTTCCAACAATCCTTATTACCATTCACAACAACCCCTTGTAGAAATCTACCCCACCTTCATTAAAGGTCTACTCTTCTGAGCTAAGGCTTCAACCACCGAACTCCTAGTGTTCTTTTAGAGATGCATCTAGCTCCTAAAAGGAGCCAAACATATCTAGAACTAGTAGGTAAGCAATCTATGTCACATTCCATTTCTTGCGCTGTTAACTCCATACTTCACCAGTTCCATACCTAATCATAGCCCCAAGCCCTCCGTGGCATAATTGTTCTCCATTCAAAGAAGGTGATAATGCATTTTAGAGTGCAAAGATGATTTAACCTAAGAAGACACAACTTCGGCTTTGGGAACCAACCTACACAATGCTTCGATTACAATGACAAACATAGATTATGAAAGCATATCCTCTCAAAGAACCCCAACAGATAAGTGGCATAACCAGGACTTTTTAACGTAGAGGCATGACGTGAGGCGTTCCAATGGACTATGACATGAGACATAAGCCTTTTAGACTATGAGTAAAGAAAATATACAAAATAGTACTTAGAATTATAATATAGAATACATAACACATAATTCCAATCCAAAATAATAATTGCACATAATCAAACATGCAAGTTCCACCACTGAGTTTGATATAGTTATTGAACTAAAAGTCTAATGCATGCACAAACTATAATCCCCAAGTCAAGCGCAAGAGAATGCACATTTGTACGGACCTTCATCCTGTATGGAACCTCAAATGAATCTAGCGCAAGAGAATACAAGATAAAATACTTTTGGCTTAGCCATATGGAACCTCAATTATTCAGCTCTCTGTGAAGCGTCAGATCCTAAACCTGACCCTACTCTGTTGATGAATAGATATGATAAGTAGGGCTCTACTTCCTGCTGAGGACATCAAAATATCTCTCCAAGCTCATACTTGATACGCTTCTCTAAATTTGAAGAATTTGATTCTATTTCTTCTACTCGTCCCTTGGTTGGGTATTAGAATTGTTTGTTATATGAGGTGTAGCAGGCCATCTCAATTTCTCTTTTTTTAGTCTCTTCCTATAAACTACGTACCCCCACAACAAATAAAACAAAAACAAATCTATTGCAGTTTCCCTTTTATTAATCCAATTTAAGGGATTCCCCTTAAACATAGTGAAACTAGCACTCTCTCCTGTTTGCTGGGGGATTCTAAAAGTTATGACAAAAACACCATTATCAATCCAATGGTAAGGTTAAACGTAACTGACATAATTGTTTCACTACATATCTATCCCAAGAACAAAATCAATGGGTTAAAAATTAAACTCAGTAAAGAAAAAGAAAAAAAACCAATCTTGAAAACATCTAATCCTTTTTCTCCATTGTCCTCTCTCACAAACACCTATCATCTTTTCCCTCAGCAAACTCAAGCTTTCGGCGGGTTTTTTTTTTTGCCGGTTCAGCAATCTGACTAAAAGCGTGAAACGCTAAACCATTTTCTTGCTCTGTGCGAGTCTCACACCATGGAAAGAGACCCATGAAGCAACCGATTCAGATTTGTTCTAATTCCCAACAAAACATAAAAATCACACCCTCCTCCAAACCAAGATGGTGAGAACTACCACCATTCCCATTCCCGCCCTTTCCTTTCTTCTCTTCTTCTTCCATTCCCCTCTTTCTCTGTTCCCATTTGACAGAAGAAGCACTATCCAGCCAGTCATCCTTGCTCCCTCGGTTTACATGATATCACGCCCCACACTCATTGTTCCCTCAATTTGCACAACATCACCAGCACTAATCAAGCTTCTCTTTTTTTCTTCTTCGCCGGACCAATAAAGTGAATTCAATCCTTGAGATTCATGAATAATGCAATGTGACGTATCTATGAATTCGGTGAGATTGGTGGCATAATTAACAACCAGTTTCTTGAAACTCACAGAAAGAAAGGTAAAGCAGCATAAACAAAAGTTGGGAGCAGAGATTGGTGGCATAATTTCTCAAGAAGAAGACCATTCGGAGACGTGTACATATAAAATTTGGCTGAGAAACAAAGTTATAATCAATATGATAAATTTGCAAGACCTTAATAAAGGAAAGGCTTTGAATCAGAAAAAACAAAAATCAATGAATAGGGTTTGTGCGAGAGAAAACAGAACCTGTTCTTGTGTTGTCAATAAAGAAAGTCGCTGGGTTGTGTTACATCTAAAGAAGAAGAGATTGGAGCATATTATGTATGTGGTGGATCACAGAAAGAGAAGATTGAATCAGATCTGTGATCCTTCCCTTGTAGATGTTTTGGTCGTAATTAGGGTTAGAGAGTAGTTATTTTTGGGATTGGGTGGAGACAAGAGTTAACTCCGACTTAACAGAAGACAGAAATTGAAACAGAAGATGTCAAGTGAAAGAAGAGAAGAGAGGCTAAAATAGGAGGAGGTGAGTGAGCGAGTGAGCAAGCGAGGAGAGTAAGTGTTGGGGTTGGTGGAGGGAGCGAAGGGCAAACTTCAACTTTGGGGAAGAAGGTGACTCAGGTTGGGTCTGAATTGTTCTAATTTAGGAATTTTAGAGGAGTTTCGGTACCACTTCGGGCTTGGCTTTGCTGTCGACAGAATAACACTGTTAGTTGTTAGGGATTGTTAGTAGCGCCCACCATATAGAAGAAAGCCACCGCACCAAATTCGTGTCAAAAGGGTTTCACCCCAGTTTCTTCTCTCACCCTCCCAAATCTAGTTTAGGGTTTAACATATAATGAGAAGAGAGGAAGGGGCTCGAACAAGTTCTCCATTGTTGATATCTTCCCTTGTATCTTTTTACCAATTCAATCTAGACTCGAGATTTCAACTTTGACAAGCTGATTGTTTCTTTTTAATTCTAAAGAGGAAACTTTTGATCCTCCATTCTCTTTTACTTGTTCATTATTCCAATAGTATTCCTCTAGACCAAAAATGTCATGGAAATGATGTCTGAGGACTGGTAACAAATAATCATTATAAGCCGTTCTCATAAAAAAAAAGTTTTAAAAATTTTTGTCAATCTGATATCAAAAGAGCTAGTCAATCAATTCGTTGATCATCATAGATACATTGGTTATCAATAAGGGTAAGTCTAGGTTTTCTCTCTTATTTCATTTTTTTTACAAATCAAATTAGAAAATGAATCAAGATATACAAGTATGAAAATGGCTTTCAAAAGTTGGTGTAACGAAATATTTGTTATGCATTATATTCGTTCGTATATAATTTGATGTTTTTGCTTTAGTAGTTATAGTACCAACAATGTCATCAGCATGTTCTAAAACGTATACGTATGAATATGAAAATCATGTTGGTCGACTGTGATTCTGATCACAAGCACATAATAAAAATGTGAGTCTTGGTGTGGTGTTGTACCAAGTCAATCGTAGACACAGGAACAAGCTCATTCGGATAGTTCGTATCATCCCCAAATGTTAAATATGTTGGGTTTAGCAACCCATATCCAATATTATTTAGATAGAACAAAAAAAGTAGAGGTTCTTCATATACAACACTGAATAAACAAATGAAATATGTAGGGTATTTCCCAGGCCAATGATGTCAATAATATGATAAATAAAATTACCATAAAAATTTGTTTCATCTATTAGTCAAAGCGAGCCAAAACGATCACTTAAAGTGAAAAGTGAAGCGGTGACAACACGCTTTGCTTTGGCCAAAGCGAAAAGCAAGGAAAAACAAGAGAAACGGTCGTTTTTTGCTAGAGATCTTTGCTTTGACCGCTTGTAAATTTTTTTATTTTTTTTTACAATAGAATTTTGATAATGAATATATTATTAGGATTACATATTTTTACAATAGAAATTGGCTCAATCTTCAAATAAGTCCACACAAAGATCTCTACTGTGTTTTTATTTATTTATTATTTTTTAATAGTTATTTTCAAAGTGTAAACACACAACTCTATTTCTAATTTGCTACATAGTATATAAATATAGAAAAATCTCTATTAAAACAATTAATTACTTAGATATCTTCAAATAAATTTAGAATTATTTAATTATTACTTTTATTCTTAGTTTTAGGTGATAGAGTTGATCCAGGATTATAGATGAAATTTTAACTATTAATATAATGCAAATTATATAGGGAATCGCGTGCCTAAGTATCATTAATATAACATTATAACTTTAATTTGATATTTAGCAGCTTAAATATAAGTAAAATACATTTATTTTCATTTTATAAATTTTCTTATGATTTTTTAATTACATTCTAAAAGCGTTTGCTTCACTTTTCTCTTAAAGTAGTAAAATGGGTCTTCGCCTTCGCTTCAACGTTTTGACTACATTGTCTGCAATACATATGTTATTCAAACAGTTATGTTTGAACGTTGAACTCGAATATCACTACTAAAGTTAATTTTAGACTAAATCATTAAGTCGTTGATTTTTTTTAGACTGGAACAATATATATTTTTCAAATGCAATGTAACATCAATTTTACTGACAAGTTGATATGATTATGAATTGTCATTGTGGAGTATTATTTTGTTGACTTGTAAGATATGATATCATACTTCTAAGGGTGTTTTGTGCAAATAATGGATAAACACAATACAAATGATGTTGTTGAGGGGAGCATCCACCCTACAGCTTCAGCTTAACATCACAAGATAAAAACAATACTCTTGTTAGGCTTGGTGAATGTGTTTAAATTGCAGCTCCACCTCTTATTGATGTTACTTCTCCAACCCACACGCAAGTTGATGTTTCTACTTCATCACCTCAAGTTAGGTGGAAGTTCCTACACTTGTTCGTCCTACTATTGTTGATACTTTTACTTTTTACCCCAAATATTTTTCTACTGCCGCTCCTTTGGATGTCAATACTCTCAGTGTTGTTAATGTTGATGTTTATGATTTTACTTCTATTGCTTCTACTCCAGTTGGTGTTCATACTCCTATTATTGTTCGTTCTCACTGTATAGGTCGTACATGCGCGTACAACTCGCTCCAGTCCTTTTAGAGTCGGCTCGGTTGATTACTCATTGCCTAACCATTTTGAGATGCATGTGGCATTTGAGATATGGAACAACAAGGTAAACAATTTTTAATTTGCTCACTATTATTTAATCATCAATGCCTATTTTTGCCAATTTTGTATAACATATGGCATTAATTTGTTCATTTGTATTACATGCGAACTTCACAGAACATGGACTTATGAAATACCAAAATCATAAGGGCTTGCCCCTCATACGATTTGGCACAAAATATTGGGCGTACAACTAATTTCATTTGTGGCGATATTTAAGTTTGAAAATGCAAATGGCGATAGAAAAGTTTGATTCGTTTTTGGGTGCGTGAGAGGTGGGGGTTTTCGCAACTATTGTAAGAAATTAATGCAGCAAGAGAAGATAGCCATGAGAAACTCAATTGGAAGAAATGTACTTCATTTACCATAAATGTGGTTCTAGTTGGCAATGATAAATGGAAATTAGAAGTCTCATATGATATGCACAATCACTGTCTGGAGAAACAATGCTGGGACACTTTTATGCAACAAGATTGATAAAAAAAAATGAACGAAAATTATTAACAAACATGAAAACTAGTGGCTTTTGCCCAATGGATATACTCACAACTATAAAGTATAAGTTTCAATGTAATATGTCAACGATACACATAATTTTCAATGCTAGAACGCATGTCACATTAGTTGTCATGGAAGGTCGATCAACAATGCAACAAGTAATGAAAAATTTGAAGGATAATCATTTCGTACGTTGGAAAGGAAGAATGAAGGTATCAATTATCGAGCTGTTTTGGTCATATTCATAATCACTGTTTTTGGCAAAGAAGATTTCAGATCTCTTAGTTATAGATTACACGTAGGAGACCAATAAGATGTCACTACTTAAGATTATTCAAATTACATCAACAAACAAAACCATTCAATGTGGCATTTGTGTTTATGTTAATTGAGGATGAAGAAAATTACACATGGACGATGTATAAACGAAAATCAGTATTTGATCTTAAATAATTTTCAAAAGTTTTTGTGACAAATCGAGAGTTGGCATTGTTCAACACAATTAACAATGTGTTCTTGCATGTTTCGAGATTCTTATACATTTTACCAAATTGAAATTTTTTATCCTAAATAATTTCCAAAAGTTTTTTGGCAAATCGAGAGTTGGCTTTGTTCAACGCAATTAGCAACGTGTTCTTGCATTGCAACCAAGAAATTTTTTTAGCTTAATGAAAATTGGATGACATTCGTTAGATAATAAGGGGAAGTAATAAGGTTTGATACACAATAAAAAAAAATTAACAAAATGAGATTTTTTTTTTTTTATTTTTTTTTGAAAATGGGAGAGTTTGCCCAGTGTTAGGAATTACATTAGTGACACATGAGTACAATACAGGTAGTGTTTTTATCAATATATGAACAATTTAAGTTAAACACTTTGAAAATGCAACGTCTAACCGAGTTGAAGGAACATACTCAAGGCTAAGAAATTAAATTCAGAATGTTGTTTATACCTTATAGATTATATTCAATCATATTTATAATAGGTTTGTTAAACAGATTAATGATATAATAACATCATTTGAGACTTCTTTGAATAAAGCCTAAAAGACCCATCACCTTGCCGAACGGAAGGATATTTGGGGGATATATCATACAAAGTGTTTGACTGTAGGTAATGAGATGAAAAATAGTCAACATATTGGGATAGAACCCAGTGTGGACATTGGTTGAGGTAGACAGATAGGTTTTCATATGCACTTGAGATTGTACAACTTTGAAGGTCGACAAATTCCATATGATACACTAAATAAACATTGAGGAACTCTTTGTTTGATGCATGATCTGGTAGAATAAAATGAAGCTGAGTCACACATGTTTGAAGACATTTTGAAGATCTAACAGTAGATGATAAAAAATGTTGGCACTAAAATTAAAATTATTGTATTTACATTGAGTACATGGTTGTGTAAAATAATCAAAGTAAAAGCTGGTAAAGGGAGGCCAATCAAACTATCTTAGAAACAAAAGTCAACTTTGAAATTAAATAAAAGAGTCACACTTGCATGGGAAGGTCAAAGAGAATTGAAAAATAACGTTGATTGGATAGTTCAATCCAATATAGAATTGAAGAATATATTGTTAAATTGATGTTTGATCTTTATGCAACAATAAAGATTTTTCTGACCATCAAAAATATATACATATTATGCATACAACTAGCCAATGTTGCACTGCACTCAAGTAATCAACATAGATACATTTGGCTAGCAAAAAAATATATCAATACACATATACATCATGACTTTATAAGTGGTTAGAGTTATGCCCCACCAAATTATATGTGTGTCTTTTTCACCAGTAAGGTTTCATAGGTGAACTATGTCGTATCTCAAACCAACCATACAACAAGCCTATGTTGGTTTTGGTCACCAATAATAAATAGGGTTTTATTTGACTAGTACAAAAGTATGTTAAGTCACATATACAATTGGATGATAAATATCTTAGAACAATAATATGGCCAGCCTGATTGTATGTGTGTCTTGGCCACTAATAACCAACAGGGTTCCATCCAACAAGTGGGGTTCGGTCATGCTTTGATTCTTAAGGGAAAAAAATATCACGTCTCAATTTTCAAGACATTTCAGTATATTGAGAATTGGGGCGATACAGTTTGATAAGGTACTTGGCTTAACTCTTGAGTGACTATTTTTATTGATTTGATAAAGATTTTGTGAAATTTAAGATTTTGGTTGATTATGAAACTTTTTTTTTAGTCATAGTGCACATGCTCAATGAGTCTATTACTAAGCAATTGCAAGTCGTTGATTTTTTTTTTTTTCCTTTTCTTATTTTTATCATTTCTATGAATGGTGTGAATGTGATCAACACCACTAATTGCAGTATTGATCTATCAACAATATCTAATAGTGTTAATTATTTCCTCTGCACATTTTCCCCCTGATAGTGAACTTAATCAATTTTAGATGGTCATGCATGATTTATAAGATATGATGTAAATGCATTGTGGATTTTCATGGGAACATGGTTTTTTTGGAGAACTACGGTACCCTCAACATGACAGGTAATTTCTTTGACTCTGCTAGTTTCATAACATAAACATTCTATGGATTGAGTCTCTTTGACAAATGCATTGGTGTACATTGCTTAAATTCAATTTGTTATTTAAATGACTTATGTTTTGTTGATAAAACTTTAAATTGACACCACTTTAAAAACCAAGTTACATGACCTCCTTCAATTGCAATTGCAACAGTCCTTCTCAAAATCCATCTACTATAACCACCTTCCCCACGGCAAATAATTTTCAATTTGTTCCAACAAATGTGGGTAATTAAAATGCAAACTCTTGAATCTTTGTCTCTTAGAAGAAAAACCAAGTGAGTGTGTTTTACAACTTTTACTTTAAGTGCATGATAAGCATATCCATTGAGACAACATGTAAGTAGTATATTGTTGATTTTAATTAGTAGTGAAAATCAAGACAAACCATAGTGGTTTTTGCTCGATTGACAATGGAGGATTTGAGTAGTACCTTTGAAGTTTTTACGGTTATGCAAAGTTTGTATGATGACATAGAAAAGTTATAAATCAAAGTTGGTGTTTGAATTTGTTTTGTATTTTGAATTTGCACATGAAAGAAAATTTTATATAATGAAGTTGTAATTGAATGAAAATTGGTTGCATGAATTTATATGTGAAACAAAAAAATTATCGCTGATGCTTTATTATCTACTAGGGTATTCCACAACACGTTGTCCCTAATTTCCATCTTGTTTTATATTTTTTGCAAAATTTTTACCTTTTTTTTACTCAATGGTTACTTTTGTTACTTTGTTCATCTTGCATAAATGAGAAGATTGACAATTGTCCAAGCAAATAGGAAATTCAATCCATTGTTATCATCGTTAAACTTTCCCCACTTAAAGGTAACTTCCTTATAAGTTATAACCAAAGTAAATCAGTGTAAGATTTATTAATTAAATTGGGAGAATTTTGAGTGTCAAATAAACCATAGGTTACTTTAATAATATTAACTTTCGATCTAGGGATATTTGACATCCTTCAATTTTCTTAATTTGCAGAAATTCAATGTCTTCTCTTGAACATATGAAAACCTAAATATCCCTAGCTTCACAACACAACACAAAAAAGGAAAAAAAAAAATATATATATATATATATATATATATATATATATATATATATATATATATTTATATATATATATATATATTTTTTTTTTTCAAATGTTGATGGTGGTGATCAGACATGTAAGTATATTTATTTATCATACTCAAACATTTAACATGTGAAATAATGTTGTAGTGGTTTATTTTGTATATTTATTTATTTGATGAATTTCGCAAAAACATTGTGATTAATTTAGTTTAAGCTATCATTACAGAAACACCAAATATTTGTCGTTGAGATAATGTCACAACGGATATTAAAAAGATGAATGGCGTGAAAGATATTAAAAAAATATGTTTAGTGATAATGGTACATGTGCCGCAACCTTAGGGTATGATTAGTGACACATGTCTTGAATAATAATATATATTTATTAGATAAACATTTTTTATGGTAACATCTAATTATTATTTGAATAAAGGGCTCATGCTAAATTCCTTCCTCAATTATTCTTATTTATTTGAGTTTCATATGGAGGACAAGTGTATCAATTAATTTCCTCCGTCGAACAGTTTATATATGTTTACCACACAACTTTACACGCATTGCACATTTTGCACAACTCTTTATTTTTTCCCCATGCCTCTAGCCTAACAATCTCTACAAATCTTTCTTATTTCAAATCTATAATACGTGTTACAATCACATTATTGTCATATAGTTATGTGGATTTTGTGGTTGTGTTTCAATAAATGATAAGAAACAAGGGCGATTGTAAAAATTTCTCAAAAATATATGAGAAGTTGAATGGTCGTGCCAACAGTCAAGTAGCTTCACTTTGTTTCATTTACATAATTTTTTTATTATACTTTGAAGGCATAAGTAAGCTTTTAATCCTTTTTTAAAAAAAGTATAGTTTGGTTTAACATATTGAGCTAAAATCCCCAGATGCATACCGAGAGATTTTTCAACACAGTAAAATCCCTGAGAGGCACTACGAAAGATAAGCCGCAATAAAAATATTTAACATTGTATGGTAGTGCCAATGGCACAGGGAATATCCTAGTTACACATATGAGAGATTGAAAGGCTAGTTTCAGCCGTCGGGTTGGACTTTTTGTCCTGTCATTGGTGAGATTTATATATGACACTATCAATTCTCTTATCCCAACTACTTATGAATATTAAAGCACGATTGTGTTTTATTATATAGACTAAGGTATTCAATGTGCCTTCGACACTCAAATTGTTTGATAAAAAGATAATTCACAACTTCAGCCAAACACCTTCATCTCCCCCCTATGTGATCATTTAGATCTTTATGTTTAGGTCAATCTCAACCGTTTTTTATCTCCAACTTAAAACACCATTATGATTTGTTATATAAAATAGGGTGTTCCCCGTGCCTTCGACACTCAAATTGTTTGATAGGAAGAGAATTTTCAACTTTAGCAATGACCTGAACTTGTCGCTAAATGTTATTTATATCTATTTATTTTAATTTCAGAAAATAGGCTTTACGGTGGCCACAGTTGTCACAAATTTACACATTGAAGCGATGAAGTGTAAGTGGTCATCGCAAAAGGCATTTTGTCACGCCATCTATGGCATCAAGCATGGCTATAGCTTTAGCAGCCATTAAAGACCTATTGTGACAAAAAATTTACTTACATTGTCGACTTTTCTTTGATGCAACAAACTATTTTTTAGTAGAGGTCACAATTCTAAAAAATCAACTACATTAATCATAATTGACTCCTTATCCTTGGCAAAATTTTAACCATTTTATATTGCACGGGTGCAATTGGATTGTGTGGGATGGTTTATATGATTCAACTATTATAGAAGGTGATGATACACCAAACCGTCATCTGATCCACACCGTACACGTGTCATGAAAATCTCGTCAAAAGAACGAAAAAGACCCGATTGCACGCTCAATCCAGGGAGGCCCAAATAACAGCAAGCCCATCATTAATTGGCGGAATCTAGACAATCGGGTCCGAGTTGCAAGGAGCTAGTAAGCCCACACATCACGCGATCGAGCCCAATACTCGTAAAACCTCTATGGCAAGTACCTTAGAGATCTACCCAAGACAGGCAGGCTAGCAACACATTGGATTCGACTAGGAAACATATATTAGAGTATAAGTCGGGCAAGGAAACTTCCTTGCATGGACAACACTCAGAAAGGGAAATCTCTCCCGCATATCTAGGAGCACGAGTCGTGTAGGGAAACTATCTCACATGGATAGCTCCCAATTAGGAAAGGATCTCTACAACAATATCATTTTCCCTAAACTATGTTACCAATGGCCTAACCGAACAATGACTCATTCACTATAAAATGGAGATAAGGTCGATGAACTAGAGGTACGCAATATAACCCAGTTTACAGTTTTAAGCCTCTCCTAAACCTTATCTAATTTAAGCATCGGAGTGTCATCGACCACCACACGGTGGTCCTTGGCTCACGTTTGCTACCTGTGCAGATCTAGGTAAGTAGCAAGGAATGAGGGCAAAAATTGACTACATCAATTTCTCGCCATCCATGGGGAACGACAGAGTTCCTCAGAAAAAACAGTAATTCCATCTTTTCCAGATAATCAATAAGATTGTGACAACAAGGTCCCCTGACAATGGAGACGCGGCGGAAATCTAAAACACTCGAAACGTTAGAGCATCGCCCACTCCGGCACTGTCGCAACCATGTGAGGAACCTTTGCAGACCCCTGTACCGGCGGTAGCCGCTGCGAAACCCAAGGGTGAATCTACCGTCAACTCATACAACAGATCTTGCAAACAGTAAAGATACTCAAATCCTTGAAGTAGAAGTCAGATGAGACGTTAAGAGCATACGTCACGTGCTTCAATGACGAATTGACTCTCTTCACTGTTTTTAACGATGCAACAATCGTTGCTGCCTTCACCGATGGTCTGAGGAACGTCAAGTTCTATTACTTCTTAACTTTGGACCCCCTGACAAATATGGCGGACCTGGTAAAAGAAGCACAAAATTACATCATCCTAGACGAGGAACTAACCGCCAAGAAAAAAACAGAATCTGAGAAGAAGCCTTTTGTCCCCATGGACGAAAAAGAAGAGAAAAATAGGGAGCACTGTGATGAGGTATGCCTCCTACACGGAGTAAACTCGAAAACCGAACGCTACAACTGGTCCCAAAAGGGGTTGCTCCGCAAACTACGGACCAAATCAGCCTGCGAGGACCAACAAATGCAACATGTTCACTCCCAGGAACCGTTCTGCAACTTACCTTTACGGACAAGGACCTCCAAGGCGCCCATACTCCACACAATGTTGCTCTGGTAATATCGGTGTCCATAGAAAACTAGGAAGTGAGAAGGTCTTTAGTAGATACTGGAAGCACTATGAACGTGTTGTTCCAGAACACATTTCGCAACATGCAACTGAAAGAAGAAATCTTAAGCCCCTCAACACATCGCCTAGTCGGACTCAGCAAGGAGAAGTACTTCTCGATTGGGAGGATCAAATTAACAGTAGTGGCAGGAGAACCACGGCTCCAAAAAATAATCCTTCAATAGTTCGTGGTGGTTGATGCACCGTCCACCTACAACATCATCTTGGGAAGGCCCTAGCTTCACAAGATGGAGGCAGCGGTCTTTACTTTACATCAGTGCATTAAGTACCTTGTTAGTAAGACAGTGGGCACAATACGAAGAAATCAACCCATCCGCCATAGACTGCTATTACTCAGCACTGGAGTGGCTCGATAGCCGTCAACTGTAGATCAAGACGATGACTGAGGCGGCCCAAAGCTCGAATCCGGAGTTGAGCGAGGACTCTCCCAACCTAGACGAGGAAGCCTCTGTCAGCCCGAGAGGAAGACCCAACGTCAGTCAACCCGAAGAGAAGCCTGTGACTGTGTATCTGGACAACCCTATTAATAGCAGAGCCATCCAAATAGGTTTTTGCCTAAGCAAGGAGTTTGCGGAACTACTGATAACACTGTCGCGACAGAACCAAGATGTCTTCGCCTGGGCGATGAAGGACATGGTGAGAATGGACCCTTCCATAATCACCCATCGACTTATTGTAGACAGAGCACGAAAACTGGTCAAATAGAAGAAGAGATATGAGGCCCTCGAAAGGAACCAAATTATAAATGAAGAAGTGCAGAGGTTACTAAACGCTGACGTGATCAAAGGGGCGCGATACCCAGACTGGCTGGCAAACACCGTCCTGGTGAAAAAGAAAAACAAAAAGTGGAGAGTCTGCATAGATTACAAGACTTGAACAAAGCATGCCTGAAGGACAACTTTTCACTTCCCCGCATCGACCAACTTATAGATGCCACTTTCGGACACGACCTCCTAAGTTTCATGGACGTCTACTCAGGGTATAACTAGATACAGATGCATCCCCCGGATCAAGAGAAAATGTCCTTCATAACAAAGAGAGTGATATATTGCTATTGGGTGATGCCATTCGGCCTCAAGAACGCAGGCGCTACATACCAACAACTAGTGAATTGGATGATCGAAAGCCAAATTAGAAGGAACATGGAGGTCTACATAGACGACATGCTGGTCAAGAGCCTCCACATCCCAAATCACATATCCGACCTTGCCGAAGCATCCGACCAACTCTGCAAGTATCGGATGAAACTCAACCAGCAGAAATCCACGTTTGGGGTCGAGTCAGGCAAGTTCCTAGGTTACATAGTGATCCAAATAGGAATAGAAGCAGATCCGAAGCAGATCCAAGCTCTTTTCGATATGAAGTCCCCGACCTCCATCAGGGAAGTTCAGAGCCTGATCAGGAGGGTGACAACACTTAACAGGTTTATCTCCAAGTCATCAGACAAGTGCCTCCTTTTCTTCAAGATCCTCAGAAGAAACAAAACATTCAGCTGGGACGAAGAGTGCGAGCAGGCCTTCCAGAACCTAAAGTCATACATGGGAAGTACCGAACTACTCTCAAAACCAATCCCAGGAGAGACACTTTATTTATATCAAACCATCTCAGATCAAGCCGTCAGTTCAACGCTTGTACGGAATGATAAGGATGTACAAAGACCAGTATACCACGCTAATAAAACTTTCGTGGAAGTCAAAGCAAACTATCCGAATCTAGATAAGATAGCTTTAGCATTAGTCATCTCTTCCAGGAAGCTAAGGCCCTATTTTCAAGCTCATTGTATCACAATTCTGACCAAACACCCGCTTCACATAGTACTGCACAAGCCGGAATTATCTGGCAGAATGGTTAAATGGTCGGTGGAACTAGGACAGTTTGACATCAACTACGCACCTAGAATGGGCATAAAGCCCAAGCATTAGCAGACTTCATCGCCCAATTTACTGGTGGTGGGGAACATGAGCCGAATAGCTTAGAGCAAATACCAGACGAGCCAGGTTGGATCATGCGCTGCGATGGGTTAGCCACGCAAAAGAAGCAGTGACGGTGTCACTCTCCACTCTCCAAGCGGTTTTGTCTTGAAAAAAGCGGTCAGATTTGGTTTCCCAACCTCGAAGGAGGCAAAATACGAGACTCTCCTGTTCGGCATGAAGCTAGCAAAAGGAATCGAGGTAACTGTGCTAACCGCTTATAGCGACTCACGTCTAGTAGTCAACCAGGTTAAATGGGACTTTCACAGTAAATACTCGAGGATGATAGCCCACCGTGAAAAGGCCATTAATACATCAGGCCAATTCAGAATATTCGAACTTTTGCAATGTCCGCGAGATGACAACCAGAGAGCCGATGCACTGGCCAGGCGGGCCTCAACAATACATAAATCGCCAATGGACTTATCAAATTCCAAGAACAATCAAGTCTGGAAGAAGAGGAGGTCAACGAGCTTTACGCAGTCGAAACAAGTTCAAACTGGATGAATCACATCATTGAGTACATCAAAGATGGGGCCCTCCCGGCCGAAAAATTAGAGGCCATAAAATTGAAAAACTGGGCAGCGCGGTACACTTGAACAACAAACTCTACAGAAGATCAATCACGGGTCCCCTGCTCAGATGCTTAGCCTCATCGGAGGCAAACCAAGTCCTTCGAGAGATCCTTGATGGCATCTATGGGAATCACCCAGGCGGTAGGATGCGAAAGGCATCATCCGCAAATGGGCAGGATGTGAAAGGCATCATCCGCAAGTGCGATAAGTGCCAAAGGTTCGTGTCATATACTCACATGCCCGCTCATCCCTTGACTCCAATGACCAACGCGCATGGCCATTTGCACAATGGGGAATGGACATCGTCGGATCGCTCCCGGCCTCAACCAATAAGAAGTTTTTCCTTGTAGCAGTTGATTACTTCACTAAATGGGTCGAAGTTGAGCCTCTGTCCAAGATAGGACAGGACCAAATTGAAAAATTCATATGGACATCCATCATTTGCAAATTCGGTATTCCAATGACACTAGTCAGTGATAATGGAACCCAATTTGAAGGCAGCAAGGTCGAGAAACTATGCAAAGACCTTGGCATCAACCACCATTTATCTTCGCTAGGGCATCCGCAAGCCAACGGCACAGCGGAAGTCACCAATAGAACCATATTGGAGGCACTCAAAAGGAAGCTCAATGCGGCAAAAGGGAAATGGTTCTCAGCCTTGCCAGGAATATTCTGGGCGTATCGGACCACAAAAAGAACACCTACCGGAGAAACACCCTTCGCCCTAGCATACGGCTTAGAAGCGATGGTCCCGGTGGAACTCAAAATATCAACTTTTCGGACAGAGGAATGCAGACCGGAAAACAACGACGAAGCTCTGCACATCAGTTTAGATCTCCTTAGGGAAAGAAGAAATCAGGCTTCTATTAGAATAGCCGCCTACCAACCAAAGATGGCACAATACTACAACCAGAAAGTCAAGCCACAAGAACTCGAAGTCGGTGACTGTGTACTTAGAAAGACTCAACAAAATACTAAGGAATCGAAAGCAGGAAAACTAAACCCGAATTGGGAAGGGCCATATAAAGTGACCGAGGTCAACAGGCCAGGGACGTATTGGTTGGAAGACGTGGATGGTAAAAGCCTTATGTGGCCATGGAATATAGAACACCTTCAAAAGTATTATCAATAAAGGATATTTGTTTTTGCTAAAATTCCACTACCGATCTTCCACTACCAAACTCCCATACACAAGTCAGGAGGGCCAAACTCAAACTTATTGCACAAGTCAGGACTGCCACAGTCATGCTTGATCCCTTCGGAGACAAGTCAGGACGGTCAGAGTTAGACTTGTTACACAAGTCAAGACGACCACAATCAGGTTTGCACCTTTCAAACACAAGTCAGGACTGCCAAAGTTATACTTATTGCACAAGTCAGGACGGGCACAGTCAGACTTGTGGCACAAGTCAGGACGACCACAGTCAGGCTTGTACCCTCCAAGCACAAGTCAGGACGGCCACAGTCAGGCTTGCACTCTTTATACATAAGTCAGGACCTTCAAGTCAGACTTATTGAGTGGGCCAGGACGACCATAGCCAGACTTGTACTTATTGCTCGAAGCCTAGTCCGAATAGAACGGGCGATAATGGCCTAGAAAGTGGGAGCTTAGTTGGTGTTCATGTAACCTGGTAAAGATGACTTGTAGGGATCATTTCGCCAAATTGATTGCTTGAAGCCTAGTCCGAATAGAACGGGCGACAGGGGCCTAGAAAGTGGGAGCTTAATCAGTGCTCATGTAGCCTGGTGAAGACGGCTTGCCAGGGATCACTATCTAACTATAGATAATGATCGCCGAACTTATTGCTCGAAGCCTAGTCTGAATAGAATGGGCGAAGGCGGCTTAGAAAGTGGGAGCTTAAGCAATGCTCATGTAGCCTGATTAAGAGAATTTGCCAGAGATCATTGTCCAACTACAGATAATGATCACCAAACTTATTTCTCAAAGCCTGGTCCGAATAAAACTGACGACGACTTAGAAAGTTAAAGCTTAGTCAGAGCTCATGTAGCCTGGTGAAGACAACTCGCTAGAGATCATGGTCCTTACGCAGACCATGATCATTGAACATTATCGCTCAAGCACCCTGCCTACAAATAACAGATGACAATAAAGATGGTAGTATAATGAACATTTGTATAACTTGACATACACTCAATGGTTCATTGTGCTCTCAAGAGTAATGTCTGGAAAGCTTTGGCAACTGATGAAAAATCAAGACCGAAGCCACGACCAAGTACTTAAGAAAGTCAAAAGAGGTCAACAAAAAAGAAGTGCAAAGTGTCAATATCAAGCATGCAAGCAACAGACTAGCACATAGCACACAACACAATCTAACTACATAGGGTACAGGTTAAAAAAATACTTGTTGAACACTCTTTAAATTAATTCCAAAGTTACAACTGTTTTGGAGAGCTTGCTCCGGAGGCTGAAGAGCCACTTACATCAGAATGAACTACGGGGAATAAAAAAGCCAGTCTTGAGTTGCCAGAAGGGGAAGCAGGATCAAAACTTTTGCATTGTCAATTTTCTAATAAGCAACCTTCCGGTATCGATCAAAATCGAGCTCCAAATGGGGATTTTCATCCTTAATCAATTCAAGCAGCTCCAGCCTACCACGAGCGTTATTAGAAGATCCTGAAGTTTCATGATGGGTCTTGGGCTCCGCTAAACTTGCCTCCGCCTTCGATAGTTTGTGAAAAAGCGCAGCCATACGAGACTCCTCCTCTGCCAGTCGCTCTTTTAGTAAGTTCAGCTCGGACAAAGCATCTGCAGCCCGAGCCTTAGCCTCCTTAACTCGACGTCGCCGGCCAGCAAGATCCAATTCAAACTCCAAGCACAAAGTAGCCAACTTAGACTCATGAAACTGCACCTTGCCTGCCAACCCCTTCAACTGCTCACTTAAGAGACCCAACCTATAGAGCGCGTCCAAGTACGACCTACAAAGATCAACAAAACGTTCTTCGGTGGCATGAACTATACTACAAGCGTCAGGATGCAGATCTCCTTTAGTAAACAAGCACAAGGAACCTTTGGGAGACACTAGCTCAACAGACTTCTTAAAAGGAATATTAGCCCGACGCTCAGCATCAGGCTCTAGGGGAGGGAGAGAATATCCGCTTCTCAAGGTTGCAAGCTCAGCAGATAGGAGATCATCAGGAACAACATTGACCTTGTCAGGATCTACTAGTACAACTACAAAAGCAAAAGTTTCCAGATAGGCACTTTGCCTCCCAAGAGATACCTCTTCACCAGATTGCTCCACAACTGCCACTTCTTGCTCTAACAGGATCGGCTTAAAGAAAGAACTAACCTTATCGCCAGCCCGCCTTCTCCTGAGACGACCGATAAGCGGCATGGTCATCTCCAACTCAGCTTGTTTCGAAGAGCTTGGTATTGTGAACCTCTTCTTCTTGGAATGACCACCACTTGTCTCTTTCGGAGATGACCTAGGCACAACAGGGCCTGCATGGAAGTGCTTGAACAATCCACTTCGCACGACATTGTCTGTGGCCATGACCTCCTCAATAGCAATCGAGGGAAGCTCATTAAATGCCTTTCCGACTGATTCTTCCTCCTCAGTAGGAGTTGGAGCCACAAATTTACCTGCACATAACAACAAGACAACATGTCATTTTCTATGAAAGCACATGCGAAATAAAATAAAGGAAAACATTATACTCACCAAGATCGAATTTGAACTGTCTGATAAGAGGCCGCCAATCCACCTTGAAGTATGAGGAATCAAAACAAGCCAAAATTTAGTTTTTTTTGTGCCAAAACTCAAAGTCAACAGAAAAGGAGCCCAAACACTTTGGAGTACTCAACCAACAAACTCCATGGGCATTAAGACGAGGAGAAGTCAATAAGTGAAGTATCCGTGGAGTCAGCCGATGGCTAGCAAGCTTGGCCATGATAAGAACAACAATCAAAATCCTGAACCCGTTAGGAACCATTTGAGCGGAAGGAATACGAAGGTGCCAAATATCTTCCATAATTGGAAAGCAAATGCCTGCTTGGAACATGCCTTTGTGCAAGGCAGTGAATTCCTGCAGAGGCGTCAATGGATTGTGAGTAGCATTCAACGGGACAAGCTGCGAATCTTCAGGAACCCCATAGTCTTCACGAAGCTTATCCAAATCAGACCCCTTCTATTCCCGGTAAAAAGTATGGCAAGCAAAGATAGATTTGCAACCAAGAACACAGATAAAATAGAGGACGTAGAAGAAATGAAAGGTGAAGAGACTGCCTCTTACAGAAGCGGCGACTTTTACAAGCACCAGGCAGTCATGCCCCCTCTTCTTACTGAATAGTCACGAACTCATCTAATGACGTGCATTGCTCAAGACAACGTTTCGGGTTCAATCATCACAACTGTATAGTCTGTCAAAACGATTTAGTGGATCGATGAGATGGCTCACTAACTCGGGGGGAGCAACTAATGATACACCAGACCTTCCTATTATCTACACCGTACACGTGTCAGGATAATCTCGTCAGCAGAACTAAGCAGGCCCGATTGCACGCTCAATCCAACGAGGCCCAAACAGCAACAAACCCATTATTGGCGGAATCCAAATAATGGGGTTCGAGCTCCAATGAGCTGGTAAGCCCACAAGTCATGCGGTCAGGCCCAATACTCATAAGACCTCTAAGACAAGTATCTGAGAAATCTACCCAAGACAGGCAGGCTAGCAACACATTGGATCCGACTAAGAAACATATATTAGAGTATAAGTCGGGCAATGAAACTTTCTTGCATGGACAACACTCAGAAAGGGAAACCTTTCACGCATATCTAGGAACACGAGTCGTGTAGGGAAACTATCTCACATGGACAACTCGCAATTAGGAAATGATCTCTACAACAAGATCACCTTCCCTAAACTAGGCCATCAAAGGCCTAGCCGAACAATGACTTATTCACTATAAAGGGGGGATAAGGTCGATAAACTAGAAGTACACAATATAACCAGTTTACAGTTTTAAGCCTCTCCTAAGCGTTATCTAACTTAAACATTGGAGTGCCATCGACCACCACACGGTGATCCTTAGCTCACGTTTGCTACATGTGCATGTCTAGGTAAGCAGCGAGGAAGGAGAGCAGAAATCGACTACATCAGAAGGCTATAACTCAAAATGGGCTTGTGGATGTACAATTGAGAAGTGATGTCCATACAACCTTCATATTATCAACATCTGAACTATTTTTTAATGACTAGTTTTTTAGCATGGGTAAAACTAAATCATTATTCATGTATTGCTAATTACAATCTCTCATCCATCACAAAAGCTACAATAGATCAGGGTGTGTTTGGTTAGCCTTTTTCCTTGGGAAATGGAATTTGTTTCCCTTGTTATGCAAATTTTTGTTGTTTGGTTGTCTATTTGCTAACAGGAAATCTATTCTTCGTAAGATTGTTTTCCCACTACTCATTGGAATCCAAGTCCAATGGGGAGGCCGCGGAATCGAATTCACAGAAAAATTTTCAATTCCCATGTTTATTTTCCGTGCAACCAAACATACCCTTAAAGAATTAGCAAACATGAATTTAAGTCGTGAATAATGGAAACAAAAAATGGGTTTCCATTTCCATGACAAGATACAAACAACAATAACAAAAAAGGAAATAATTAGATATATAGGAGTATCAAAACGCAACAAATTGATGAGTTAAATTGGAAAAAAAAAGTTTCATGTTGCTGCATTTGCTGTTAGTATAAACAATATAAAGGGAATGAGAAAACGAAGTCCTAAACATAAAACGAAGTCCTAAACATACTTAATAGTCCAAGTCATTCAATTTGGTATCAACATAAAAAAAAATGAAACTTATTACAAATCCAATCAAAGATACTAAATCACCTATAAATTCTCTCCATCAGTTGTAAAACTAACAACTAAAACTGAGTTCTCCAATGTGCAATCTCAAAATACTGAACTAGATGCGGAGAAAATTGGTAATTTAAATATCACTCATTGCAAGCCATTTGCTATGAGAATGCACTTAATAGATATTATTTGAAAGATTATTTATTGAAGGCAAAATCACTTACTACAACCAACTATTACAGCCAAGTTATTACTTAAATAAAACTTTAATTCTAAATTCAATATCACTTAAATAAAATTATTATTTATTCAAAACCATTGCACCCTAATTATTGCGTCAGAAAAAGTAGGAGTGGTGAGAGCCTTATTGAAGGAACAATTAAATAAAGTAGGATTTCAACCAATATATAATTCCTTGTCCGGTAAGTTCCGATCCCCACAACAAGAAAAGGAATTAAAAAAAAAACTTAAAAATAAAAAGAAAGACTCCTTCTGGTTTGAAAAACCTCTTGTGACTTTTTTTTTTTTTTTTTTTTTTACTATAAACGATGAAATCATCCATTGCGATATATACAAAATGTTCAATTTGAGACCTCGTTAAAATTTGAAACATTTCAATAACCCCTAAAGTAAAAATTTTGGAGACACATACAGTTACGTAACTTACATCCGTTGCTTGGAAATCATCAACATTTTCTCTTATAAGAGGCAAGCCCTTATGTGCATATTCAGTCAATATGAAGTTCCACTTCATAGCTTGTTTAGGTCTCATTGTACCCAATGTTGATTTTCTCGCTCCTTTCGAAGTAGGAAAATGTTCAAATATCTATGCCTACACGAGGAGGGAATTAGTAAGCCAACGTTGTATTAAATCAACTTTTTAATTGAAAAATGATAAGATGTTCACCAAAAGGAGGGTTAAAGATGCAGACACGACATTAGAGTGAATCCTTGAAACTATACCAAATTGTCAATATGAATACATAAGGATATTGGATCTCCATAAAACCTTGTGCAAATTGTTCATGTTCTTCAATGATTGGAAGTAATAAATAAATATCTTATTGTCGCTCTTACCACAAAATCGAGCATCCCAAAACAAATAACACCTTGCGTGTTAGTCAATGTTTTTCTTAGTGTTTTCTTCTTTTCTTGATAACAATAATGTCTCTAATAAGAAGTGAAAATTTAATAAATCTCATTCGTAAGATATTACCCAACATATGTGACCCCTAAATCATCCTCAGGAAGTTTGGCTATACTATCCTGCGATGCGACAACTTGGCCCTACCAAGTTCTCCAAAAAAGTGGTATGTTCTCTACAGGGATACCCAATAAATGCCACATGTCATCTAAGGTAATTAACATTTTACCGAATAGTAGATTTTCATATTGGTTTTCGAGTGCCAACTCTTAATAAACACAACAACCAATATAGGATCATTGTGTTTGTATAAAGCCGCCACTATTGGCAAAAACCCTAAATCTACAACTTTCTTTTTACATCCTTATTTAACATTTTAAATTTCCTAGAAATTAATGCTTGATGGTGATTTTAGAATTTATAAGTCCACATTCCATTGAAATTTGCATGTATTAATAGCACTTTAAATATTAACGCCATCTAGTATACAAAATCGAAAAATAAGCAATCGTGATTAATTTATAATAAACAAATAGGAAAACAAGCCCAGATGCCACATGTCTCAAAGCAGATAAGCAATGAGAAATCAATTGGGTCGACTCTAGAAGAACTAGGACGAGTTGTACATGTACGATCTATAGAGTGAGAATGAACAATTGTAGGATTATGAACACAAACTGGAATGGGAGCAATGGGAGTAAAAACATGAACATCAACATTATCCACTTTCGGAGTAGAACAATTGAAATCTATAGGAGCAGTGGTAGAAAGCACATTAGGAATAGAAACAAAATTATCAACAATGGTATGAGGAATAAGAGTAGAAGCTTCCACCTTAGTGAGAGGATCTGCCGAAGTAGAAGTATCGACTTGCACTTGGGCTGGAGTAGTAGCTTCAACAAGATGTGTAGTTGCAATTTCAACAACTTCACCAAGCCCCAAAAGAGTATTGTTCTCTATTCTTTCTATCTTGCATTGTCGAGTTGAATCTACAGGGTGGATGCACCCCTCAAAAACACCATTTGTAGTATGTTCTCCATTATCTACAAAAAAAACCCCTTAAAGGTATGATATCACATGTCACGCCCCGACCCGCCACGGGAATTGTAGCGTGCTGATGGATGAACTAACCCATAATACAGGAGGATCGTAACCGGCCACAACATCATAATATAACACATTCTTGATACGAGAATGAAACGAAAATAAAAACTACGATAAAAATTTGAACAAAATAAGTATATTTGATTCGCCCCGCCAGAGTCATAGTGACAAAACCAATATACAAGCATCTAGTATAACAATATAGTACACCTGATAACACAGAGGAAGCAAAACATACCCGTACAGGGTAGGCACGACCAAACAGCACAAAACACGCCTACAACGGAAAACGAGGCCTAAGCGCCACAATCAGCAGGAACGCCAACACTGCCTGCAATCCAATAGAAGCACACCCCTTGCGGGGTCAGCAAAGCACAAAGCTAGCTCGTGCGAGCAAACTAAATACAAATAACAGAATACTATACAAGGAAAATTCATGCCAGACAATAAAGGATAAGTAACAAGTTCTAAAGTCTAAATCACACCGTGTTTCTAAGGATAATATTTCTAGGTTCAAGCAACAACACAAGCATTTCAGATTCAACAATAACTACAAGTTTACGATATATGTCGATCATTACACGTGATTCAAACATGGTAAATATCAAGCGATGAAAATAAAGACAATCTCATAGTTCTTCATAGTCTCCTAGGTATAGCAATCAAGTCGAAACCAAAAATCCTGTAAAATTCTGTATAAGTGTCTCATATTGTAGGTATCCGCATACCCTACGAATGTGTCTCACCCAGACACATCCCACAACGTGCACCAGTACCACTTCGGGCTTGTTTGTATCCTAATGGGGTGCCATCTGCCAGGATACAAACTCAAACATCTCGAACGACTGGCCTAACACGGCCAACCTAACACAATCAAACTCAAGCGCGCTGGGAGAGAAAGCGAGTAATCTCCAAAGCACGTCCTCCGGGACCCGTCCTACTGCACTCACTCTATAGTGGCAAGTGCGTGCGGGAGCTCACCGCACCTCAGCAAGCTTTCCACATGCAATAGTGTCCTCAATGTCAGGTGCGAGTCATCTCAAGCACCATCCAACTCACGATGCGAGCAAACTCCTAAGCATCGGCACAACAGGCATTATAGCAGGGTAAAGACACTTACACTAATATCCACATGCACACATGACGAGTCTATACATAATCAAAGGTAACAGACGTGCAATCAAAATCAATTCGGCAATTTTTATAAAACCACAACTATGCCAGGGTCCCAACATGACCCAATTCACCACGATAAATTTATTTGAGTCGGTTATCATACATGCTCAAGACTGGTAATCCACGGTAAAACATTACATACTATGCAAACTCGAAAACGAAGCATACAAGTCCAATGTCATTACACCAAAGCCTAATCACACCAAAATTCATTCACTATTCGATTTCATTCAAGTATATCATGCTTTCAGAAAACCCAATACGTAATTCATTCACAAATAATCAACACAATCATCGAAATATCTGAAAACCCCGAATTTTGAATTTGGATTCAATTGTACACAATCGACAGTATGATGTAAAACTTAAATTCAGGATTTCAAATCATTATTTCTCAAAATAAATATTATAGTTCCACTCACCTGGGCGGAATGGGTTTTCAGAACCCAATCCCTACCGGTCGAAGCTCCTAACTCGTAAAACACCGAATGCGGGACCACGAAAAATTTTTAAAACTGCAAGGCGGACTCGAAGGTGAGCAAACTAGTCGAAAACTGGAAAAAATAAATAAATTACAAGCGGCGCGTGACTGAAAGAAAACTTACAGGAAAATAAAATCTGGCAAACTCCCCGACGAAACACAAAGTTTATCGAAAACTCGCCAAAACCCTCCCTACTCCGGTCTGATCACCTCCGAACAGCACAACAGGCTGAAAATAGGTCCAAGCACACCTGAAAACATGGATTGGCAGCTCACCCACGCGCCCAAAGTTCGGAATCACGCCAAAGAACCCTCAAAACGGACATGCACTCTGGTTTTTTTTGAAAAATCCGGCCAACCCCGAAATCATCCTTGCATGTTGGGTCTACGGGCTCCAAATGACGCCACCAAGGCCCCTCAACGGCTGATCGGAGCTATGAAAACCGATCAAACAAGCCAACACCAAATAAGCCCACACAACATCTAAAATTCGATTTCTTAAATGAAAAACCAAAACTAGAAGGAGAGGGGAGAAAAAGGAAGAAAAATGAGGAGGAGGAGGTGAGATTTGGGGGAAGAAAATCAAAAAATACAACGATGATTCGCTGGAGAAGAAGGGGACGAAGGGGAAATCTCGCTCCCTGGAAAGAAAAAAAAAGAAGGAAGAAGAAGGGAGGGATTTGTCTCTTAAAGGGTGGGTGGCTATGTGCCCCCACCGAACTTACTGAGTACACCCTCTCAAGAAATTAAAAAAAAAACAGATATTACATCACATCTTACAAAGTCAACAAAATAAAAATCCACGACGACGATCCATAACCATATCAACTTGTAGTAAAAACTATGTTACATTGTATGTGAAAATAATTATATATAGTTCTAATTTTCTCCCCAAAATTATATATAAATCGGGACGAAACGGGATCAGGATGAGTTTGATCAATCCCAAAAGAACAAAAAAATCGGGATGGGACAAGATCAGGATTGCAGGATGGGATGCCCACCCCTAACGAGTAATCTCATTCTTCAATTTTCTACACAAAACCCATTGAGCTCGTCACTAAAATTCATTGGTTGTCTCCATAACAGTGCAACAAAATTTGACATAATAACTAATTAAAATTAATCTTTTGAAAAGTGGGTGTTGTGTAAAATAATAAAACATAAAAAAATGTTTTTAAATAATTGCGCTTAAGAGTATCCTCCATTCTTCAATTTTCAAAACAAAAAAATCTATAAGTAGTCCATCATTATACTCTGCTTAGAAAAAACAGATAAAATGATAGCTTGAATGCGGAAATAAGAGTTACATGGTGATGATGAGACCTCAAGAGGAGGTGATCTCGAGTTGGAACTCCAGCTCAAATGAATGTCAAAATGTCTGAATCACATCAACCACCAAATAAAATAAAAAATCAAGATTTAACAAACATGGATACAAATAATCACCTAAAACAAAACCCTATATTTGTTGTGATAATATAGGATCGTTCAATTTCCAAGTTGGGGCATTTTTTGAAAAACGTTTAGCTTTGTGTATTGTTGGAAACAACACCTACATATATGTGTTGTTTGAATGAGAACCCACTTAGTGGCTTATAGATTACGATCCAATTTGATCCAGGAGTAAATATTGTACAAATTTACTAGAATTGTTTTTTATTCCAAACCCTTGGGGTCTCGAATTAGCTTATTGTTGATGCTATGAGTGAATAACATTTTCCCACATTCTCACAAGTTAAGGTCCTTGGTGAGGGTTGGGTTCGGTTTGCCTACATGTTTCTTGAAAGAGGGGGGAGAAATACATCACACTTAATGATATAGTAGAGATAAATTCGATACACAAACAAGTATTTTTTTTAGAGATGTTAGTTATTATTTTATGGGTAATTTGAATTCCCCCCTATTATACATAGCTAATTAAGAAGTAGACCCATCATTAATCACTATTACAATTAGCCCCCTTGACTAGTGGTCAACGACCACTGACCGTCAATTTTCAAAACAAATTACCAAAATGCCCCTCAGAAATCAAAGGCTGAGATTGAATCTTCCGTATCTCGTACATCTCATCTTGAGAAAAATCCTAAGGCCCAACTGAAATCGTAATCGTATCTCGAGGAAAATTCAACTGTTGATTTAAAAAATCTTTCATCTTAAACAACTCAACTTGAGGAAAATCTAAGGTCCAAATTTAATAATACACACATCTCTAGGTAAATCTAACGGTCCAAATTTATATATGCACACATCTCGAGAAATTTTTGACGACCCAACGCGCATCTCAAGGAAATTTCTCAATCCAGCACTTCAAGAAAATTTGACGACTCAAATTTATTCATACACGCATCTCGAGGAAATATAGACTGCTCAAATTTATTCGTGCGCACATTTTGAGGAAATCTGACATCTTAAATTTATTCGAGCACACATCTCAATAAACATCTGACGTTTGGTACATATCTCGAGGAAATTGACATCCTAGATTTATTCGTGCACGCATCTCGAGGAAATTTGACATTTGAATAAATTTTAATATAATTTTTCCTTTAACCCCATAAAATAAATTACTGGCAATTACTTAACCCCATAAAATAAATTTGAATTTAGTTTTGCCCTCTGAAACATAACATACCTGAGAGATGATCAAGAAAATTTTGATTATCTTCCGCCTCCTTTCTCTTCCTCCCCTTCTTCCTCCTCTATGTTGCAGGCTTGCCACCAGCTCCCCCTTCATTCTCCCTTCTCTTCTTCATTCCTCCCCTTCCTTCTTTTCCCTCCTTCTTCCTCCCCCTTCATCTTTCAGGTCTGTTCTGTTTCAGGGGGCAAAACTAATTTCAAATTTATTTCAAAGGGCAAAAGTAAATTAAAATTTATTCAGACGTCAGATTTTCCTCAAGATGCATGATGGACAGTAAGATTTTCCTTGAGATGTGTGAGGGAAGTTAGATGGCTCCTTGAGATGTGTGCACGGATAAATATGACCGTCGAATTTTCCACGAGATGCGTGATGGGTCGTCAGTTTTTTTCGAGGTGCGTGCATAGATTTACCTAGAGATGAGTGTACTATTAAATTTGGACCATTAGATTTCCTCGAGATGAGTGGTTTAAGATGAAAGATTTTTTTAAAACCAACTGTTGTATTTTTCTCGAGATATGAATACGATTTCAGTTGGGCCTTAGGATTTTTTTCGAGATGAGATGTTCGAGATACGAAAGATTAAATCTCAACCTTTGATTTCTGAGGGGCATTTTGGTAAGTTGCTTTGAAAATTAATGGTCAATGGACGTTGACTGCTAGTCAAGGGGGATAATTGTAATAGTGATTAATGATGGGTCTACTTATTAATTACCTATGTATAATAGGGGGCAAAGTGCAAATTACCCTTATTTTATAGAAACTTTATTAGACTTTATAGGTTTTATCTTTTCCTATAGATTATATCTCTTGGTTAGAATGAAAGAGATTTCTTGAGGATTGTGAAAAGCTCTCTTTAGTTGAATTGTGTATGACCTGATATTGGTGTCGAGATGAGACTTTGAAATTTGCATTGTGGAGATCAATTATGTGTGAAGGATTTGCAGTGGACATCAGTTATGCGCAAAAGATTTGCGTGGAGATCGTCGTGGGCAAAGAATTTCCATGAGTCACAAACTAGCAATGTTTGTGCGACATTAGCAACAAAATTCAATAGTAAGCATGAGGTCCGACTAAAATATGCAACTTCAATTAGCTAGAACACAACTTTAGCAATAACAATATCAATATGTGGCAATAAGTAAGACAGTCAATGGAAAACTTTCATTAATATTCAATAAGAGTACATAAAGAAGAATGACTCATTCAATACATAAATTTGAGGAAAATTTTCTAATACATATGCAAACTAACTAGAGAATGGACATGACCTAGAACTACTATGCAAAGAGGTAAAGTCAGGTCAGACACATTCTCCAGTCTAGATCTTAAGCATTTTGTAATTTTATGGCAGTAATTCTTAGCTCAGCCGCTTCCTGAGGAAAGTAGGGTTTTGTGAGAGACGAAAGTATGTTTTTAGTCCGCGTTAGAGAGATGTTATGATTCTCGTTATTGCGTATTGGTACTTATTGGGTATAGTATAAAGTAGATTTGCTTTTCTTTGTTCCGATGAATAAAATTGTTCCATTATTACCAACAAAATGGAAAAATGGAAGTTGTTCCAAATATATGCCATGGTTATTTACTTCGACAGAGTACAAATATCTAACTTCGATAGGATACCAATATCTAAATCTAAATTTTATCCTTTTAGATACTTTTTTAGGACTATTGTCGATACCGATACGAAGTAGTAGTCAAAAAGTTGTATCCATTTTTCACGATATTATGGATATATCACGGTGAATTCTTCATAAAATATGGTGGGCGATTCTTCCACAACGAAATCAGATAAGTGAGATTTCGAGGAAGTGTTTACAGTCTTCTTCTGTCTGAATAAATGATTCATTTAGATAGCTCTTGGTCTTATGGTCAAAAAATAATGACGACGAAGACATGTGGGTGCACTATTCCGTGGTGGGGATTGTAATTTTCCATTTGTCATTCAATGACAAAATTTTTTTTTAATGGTAAATGCTAAGCATTTGGGAGCTTTTTAGAATGGGACGTTGTTTTTCTAGACCAACAAGATAATCCCTCACATCCCCCCACACTCAATTTGCTAACTCCCTCATAGCGAAATTTTCCAAACATGCTTCAAGCTGGAGTAAGTAAGGTAACAAGTTCTTTGCAGCTTCCAAACTTATTTCAGATGGTGACTCATTATTCCACTCTAGTAGGTGTTCTCGACTTGGTCCCTGATCTATGTTGACTGGACGGTTAGTTAGGATTTCTTCTACTTGGTGGCCCGACCTGGTAGGGCCTTTGGGAACTTAGCGGATTGACACATTTCTAGTAGGGTTGTCCCTGTCTACATGATATAGCTTCAGATTGCTTGCATGAAAGACTAGATGTGTATGATGAAACTAGTATGGAAGTTTAACACTGTACTACATTTTGCCAACTCTTTTATGATCGGAACTGACCCCTCATACTTGTGAAATAGGTTGTTGTGTGCTCGGGTCGTTCAATTATACTTATGGAAGAGATCAAGCTTGACTAAGTGGTTTCTGAACAGTTACCAGTTGGAACGGAGAACTCTTCTGGAGATTGAAACAAAATTAAGCGACATCAAGGAGTCCAACCCAATTCTTTTGATTTGCAAAATTGAGCAACATCAAGGAGTCCGATCACAATTCCCTTGGTTTGCACTGATAAAGTGTCGGAGATATTCTTCAAGCATGGAGTTGAAGAGGCTCTGTCTGACCATGTGATTGAAGACAATAGCTACTTGACATATTTAGTTTGGACCCAAGTAAGCTAAATAATTCCTTCCAAAACTACCCTGTGAAATGAGTGTCACGGTCACTAACAATGTTTTCGAACAATCCTCAATATTTCACAACATGCTTGAGGAACATCTAAGTGACATCTTCAGTAGTACAAGACAACTGAGTCATTGCAAAAGTCACCTACTTGGAGAATCAGTCGACAATCACTTGAATACAATACACTTGAAGTTCTCTTCTTTAGGCAAACACGATATGAAGTCAAACTTTCCCATGGACTAGTTGGAATAACAAGGGGCTCTAACATGCCAATCGGTCGATCTCGTTCCACTTTATCTTGCTAACAGATCAATCATGTACTAATGTAAGACATGACATCATATTGTATTTGCGGTCAATAATACCCTCGTTCTAGAAATGCAAGGGTTCTTTTCCAACTTGGGTGGCTTGCCCAGCTGTAGGCACCTGTTGATTATTTCTTTTCTTAGACTTGATGTTCTTGGGACATATACACGGTTGCCCTTTGTGTAGATCACCCCATCTGTCATCCACAATCGACGAGTTTTACCATGTTTCACTAAGTTAGCAATGGTTTTAGCTCGTGGATCAATTTGTAATCCTTATTTGATATTCTCCAATACAGTGTGGTTGGGATCGGAATGTGACATAACAACAAGATCGAACCTTTGACCAAGAGAATGTGACATCTCTCGCCTAACGCAAGGTAGCTATGCTCACTTTTGCTTTCTCTGACTTAGGATGTACAAACTCAAAGTATTGTTCCATATCAAATAAGAAGTTTCCAACTTCTGTTGCATTCGAACACCTAATTATGATTTGGGATCTCCATCTTGTGAAGTTGAGGGGCTTTGGCTGATCACATGCATTTGCGACCTTCATAAGCAAATTTACCATCTCATGCAAGTCATCTAGATGCATTTGGAGATCGTCCATTCCTCCTACAGTGGGGTGAGACAACTCCCCAACGTTAGCTTAGCCAATCCTCTCTACATTGGTTGCACCTTCTGGCACTCTACTAATGTTCAAGAGTTGTTCAATTGTTTTGACTCTTTCCACCATGTTTAGACGTCCAAGGAAAGTATTGACATTATCTTCTACATCCTGGATTATTTTATTTTGTTCCTCTTGGTTCTCAACCATGTTAGTCGAACTTCAAGGGTACTAACATGTTATGTCAAATCTTGTATCTTGTCTGAATTCATGTGCTATGATACCAACTATCACGACTAGCAATGCTCATTAGACACTAGCAATGAAATTAATCTCTAGTAACCCTAAGGTCGGATTGAAACTATGCAACTTCAATTAGCTAGAATGCAACTTAAGCAATAGTGATGTCAATTTGAGGCAATAAGTAAGACAATCAAATGAAAGCTTTCGTTAATATTCAAAAAGAGCACATAAGAAAGAATGATTCATTCAATACATAAGTCCAAAGGAAAATTTTCTAATACGTATGCAAGCTAACTAGACTATGGACATGACCTAGGGCTACTATGCAAAGAGGTAAAGTCAGGTCTTACATGGAGACCAGATGTTCTCCAGTCCAGATCTTAACCCTTCCCTCTATATGGTAGATGCTAAGCATTTGGGCGCTTTCAAATTTTGACGTTGGCTTCCCATACCAACAGAAATAAACCCTGACAGCACGCGACATTTGTACAAAGAGAACTTACATTAAAGGTAGGTTGATTATGATAATGTTACTTATTTAGATAAGTGGAAAATGTTATTTATTTAGACAAATGGAAAATATTACAGTTATTTTAAAGATAGATTAAATATAATGATTAGGTGTTGTGGACTTGTAAAGAATATTTCATTGAGTTTATAGTTCCACCTTAAGGGCAAACAGTATATAACACAAACATATGTATAATTATAATTTGGTGAAGGGAAAAGTTAGCTTTTTATTACTCATATTCATTGACAAATTTCAAACAACACGTGGCAATCTAAAAACTTGAAGAAGTAACTTTACAAATACATCCATAATAACATTTTTCCTATCTGCACTTTTGTTTTTGCAAGATTGTAATTCCTATTTGCCCAAGGGTAATTTGGTCCATCACTAACATGGTCGACCCGATCACTGTAGATGTGGGTTGTTTTCATTACAGAGCTAGTAAGATGATTGTATGTTGTGGATTTGTGATTCTTAATGTTATTTTCAAAGAAAGAAAAACATATCAACAATAATAAAATGTAGTTAACTTTGAGTAGTGGTAAATAATTCATGATTATAGATGGAAAGGTCAATTGGTGAATTTTTCAATGGCGAAAATGCTAAGCTTAGTCGATGAAATAAACGAACCATGACAAATGGTGGAATCAATTACATGAATTTTTTTTTGGTGGTGATCCTGCTAGGTCAGAGAGTCAAAGATAAAAAAGGGTTAGTGTCTAGATGGTGGGAATTGGACAAAACACCCTCACTCCTATTTTTGTTAGTGTCTAGATGGTGATCCTGTATTTAGACAACTTTGTGTTTTATTTTTTTATTTTTAAAGTTTTTTCTTTCATCTGTCATTATACTAAAACATCCTCATATAAATATGAAACTCACCTATATCCTATTGAATCACAAGTGAAACAAAAATGAACATTTAAGAGCTTTTAGTAAATTTCAATATTTTTCTCTCCTTTCAAGGTTGCCATTCAGTCCATCCATGTGATAGTGTGGCACCCTTCTTCCTTGCCACTTTATTTTATTTTATTTTTTAAATTTCACTTTATTAATTTTTAAATAAAATAAAGAAATACTGAATATAGGCGCACGTAGAGCACATCCACCCCTAGTTTGTGTTAAATTATAATTTGGTGAAGGACATTCCACATCTTGATTGATAGACTTCAAGCAACACATGACTATCTAAAAGCTTGAAGAACTTTACAAATATACCCACAATAGCCTTTTTCCTATCTAAACTTTTGTTCATACGCGATTATAATTCCTAGTTTATCTAAGGGTAATTGTTCATGGACAACCAAATCATTGTAGATGTGGGCTCTTTTCATTAAGGAGTAAGACTGACAAACTTTACGCACTATGTGCATGTAAATTCATTCTTTAGTTACATTTTTTTTATTTACTTATCAATATTAAATATTATAAACTTATAAAAAATAATGGCGAAAACAATAATAAGAGAATTAAATTTGATGGGAAATTTGTAGAGTAGTCCACAAAAAAAATTAGCAAAAAGAGTTGGTTTAAAGTTAAAATAATCATATTAAACTCTATATGTACATTATATTTGTTTGATGCAAATGTGTGTACATGATTAATTTACACCTAAAAAAGAGTTAGTTGTTATTGTAGAAGAAAAATTAGTGACATTGAGATATATTGGAAATGTGTACATTACTAACACTAGTAGTGTGCACGCTCGATGCACGTGATTTATACGCGTTATTTTGATATTTCAAATATTTTCATGGTATGTTTCCGAAAGAAATTCAATTGCTAATGGAGAATATGTATATTCTTCATTTGAGGGTATGAGTTTGCTGTTTGGATTCAGGATGTAGCCGTAATACTCTTGAATCATTCAAAGCATATTCTTGTATCCTCAACAGCCAAATGAAGATTATAATTCCATTAGCCAAAAAGTCCAATACTATAATCCAAATTATGGTTATGCACAAAAAGGTGAAAATATAATTATGAAAAACAATAGTCATACCACACCCACGATGGTCAACGAACAAATTGACATCATGGTGGTTCAAGGAAAGATTGAGATACAAGTTCTTAATCCTCAGAGACTAAGTTTTACAATCAATCAACTATCTATCTTTCAGGATTATGAGAGATGTATCTACTGTCTCATATGAAAAACATCTATTTACAGGTGAAATTTTCAGAATGTGACATGAGAACAATATTATGAAAGGGTGTAAAATAAGTCACAATATGGCATTCACGGGTGATTTAAATTTTAAAGTATTGATTAGATTTTAATTAAACTTGGGCATGTAATATTTAATAATTGTCATGAACATGGCGATCAAAAGGTAATTCTAGATGCATGTATTATTTAATATTTTTGTAATGTGTTTTTCAGTGACTTTTATATTTTTTTGAAGTTGTCTTCCATTTTAATGCCCAAATTTGTTTTATGTTTTGTGATTTTTAATAATTTTATTGATTAAGGATGGGCACGGGACGGGATGGACCTCATCCCTATCACATCCTGTTCATTCAGGATCAGAATGGAATAGACCTCATCCTGAGCTCGTCCCATCCCAAACGGGTTCAGGACGGGAAAAGACAAGATGAGCATGTATTAAATAGTCTTCCAATGAAGATTAGCAAAAAAATTCATCTCACATTGTTTACATACTATCAATGCCTAATTTATGTACATATAAATTTTGTCATAACAATATCAATGTCATATAAATTTTATGGTCCAATGAACTTACAACTTTTTATGTTGAGCATCTTCTATGTGATACAAGAATAATTGTCCTGTAACAAATCTAAAATGTGAAAAATTATAAATTTTTATGGGTTCTATTTGACCTAAAATATTCAAACTAAAGTTTCTATTTAAACAAAGAGTACCAAATCAAGCAAGTAAGTTTTAAAACAATAGATAAGTTGATTTAATTTCAACACATCCTAAACTTTCCTTTAAAAGAGTAGTTTGATTAAAATTAATAATATTAAATATTAAATAAATAAAATCGGGACAGGCCGTGATGGGCGGAAAATCTCCATCCCTATCCCATCCCAATCTAGATCGGGACGGGATCGGGATGGGTTTGATCAATCCCAGAATTATCCGAAAAAATTGTAACGTGATGGGATGGGACTGGGACATGATCGGGATCGCGGGATAGGATGCCCACCCCTAATATTGATGCATAAATTGATTTAAAAATTATTTTTATTATTATTATTATTATCACTTTGGTCATATTTGATGTTGTGTTAATATTATTATTATTATCAGTTTCGCCATGCTTGATGTGCATGTTGTCGATGACATTACCGTCTTTAATTTTTGAGTTTGAGTTTCTATATTTCTTCTCAATTAAAAAATAAATGTCACTACTCAAGGCTTCCATTATGAATTCATTTTGATTTGGGTTAATTGTTATTTCCCCCGACAATCAGCTAATTGATAAGTACACCCATCATTATAGCACTTACCCCCTAAACTAGCAGTCAACATCCATTGATAATGAGGGCATGCGCTTATTTCAAATTTGTCATATTTTAAGGACAAAAATGTCTTTCAATGATCTGATGGTTGACATTTAAAGATTATACAAACCCAAACTCATGATCTGAGGGATGAGATTCAAATGTGAATAGTCATTGGGGAAGAAGAAATATTTGTTGGAGAAGACGAAGTAGCCGTTTGGGAGAGGAAAGAATCGTTGGGTTAAACCCCTATTTATTTGAAGCTATTTGAGTCCATGAAAATGAAGTTCCTCAACTGCTTTTGCAATGTAGATCAAACCCTAAAGTTTTGAACTGCAAATGGTAGTTTACACAAACACTAATTTTGTGTTAAATCTCAGTTTGCAACACCATAATGAAGGTACGTCAGTGTTTTTCATTTCATTTTCACATTTATGCTGACATTTGTTAAGAGTTGCATGTCATCTTCAACCTCTCGCATGACTTTTCTGAACCAGGGGGCATTCTTACGTTCAAATTTATTATAGGGGGTTAAGTTATTGCCATTATTATTATAAGGGGTAAAGAGTAACTAAAATGTATTTTTTCTGGCAAGTTCCTTGCAAACACTATCATCAGTACAATCATACAAGTAAGGACTGCCCTTATTTGTATTATGTGTGTCCTAAGAAGAGTTGTAATAGAGTCTGCAAGCGTTTGAAGTCCAAAACCCAAAAAAAAACCTTAATAGGATGTTTTTGGCCAGTCAAATATCTGGTTGCAAAAGGTTTCCATGGCTTGATGAAGTTATTTTGAAAGAAAAAAAGAAGGTAGTTCAAGCTCAAAAGCAAATTTCAACATAAGCTCAAACTCAAGTTCAAGTTCAATCTCCAAAAGGGGTACTTGTTTCAAAGGTGACAGTCCAAATCGTTGGATGAAAGATTATCCATGCGTGGATCTTCCATGCCTGATGCCTTCATGCTCTAGAAATAGAACTATCAAAAGATCTCATCAACCTCATGCACAAGTACCTCAATTGTGATTCTTGCACTAAAGGGTTTCAATGGTTGGGAGCTGTGGTACCTGATAACATACTTAGAGGTGGTGGTCAAAACCCTATTACTCCAGTTTCAACTACTGAAGAAGCTGAAGGTGAACAAGTTCAAGCTAAAAGAAGTAATAACTCTCCAAATGTACAATAGTTGTCCAAATGACTGACATTTGAAGATCTATGTAAAGCATTTATATCTAGCCTAAATAAGAATGAATGAACATAGCATTCAACAACAATAACAAGTCTGACATGGATATCAAACCATGTCAATATGCCATCCAATAGAAGTCTGACACTAGATCTAAACAATGGATGAAACCATGTCAATATGTCATTCAATAGAAGTCTGATAGCGAGCCTAAATAGTGGATGAAACCATGTCAATATGTCATTCAATAGAATTCTAACATGTCAATAGAAGTCTGAAGCTGGAAGTAAACAATAACAGAAGAAGTCTGACATGCAAATTCAAGTCTGACACGCCTTTCAATAATTGTAAAATACCATTAAATGCATTTTATTTGAAGTCTGACATAAACATACATAAAATACTCATCAACCAATACTTACATCACCAAAAACAAACAAAAAGAAGTTGGTATGTTCCCTACTAACAAACAGTATCACCATAAAGTATTGTAAAAAAAAAAAAAAAAGTTGGTATCACATGCTCGGTCATCTTGGCCTCATAGGTTGATTGCTCCAAGAGCCTTGTTTTCCCCTACCTCTACCACTAACATTGGATGTGCTACCGGCTTGGAACATTGATGGCCTTATTGGAGAGGGCCTAATTCCTTGTGCAAAGGGTTGAGTTGGAACATTGAAGCCTGAAGGTTGTGCATGGTTGGAGCTGTGGGCATTTCAAGCTAAAGATTGGGTTGTTGTGGACGGACTGTGGCCCTTTCATTTGGAGGTTGACTTCTTCTTCTCCCATTTCCAGAACCAGATTTGGCACCATTTTCTTGTTGTTCGTACCTCTTCTAAATATGGGTGTTGCCCTAGAATTATTGGATGTCTATCCACAACCTTCAGTTTGCTCCCTAAGAGGTTTTTACAGGTTCTGCTGTTGTAACCCTCCAAACCACACCTTCTACAGCTCCTTGCTTCCTTTTCAACATGTTCATCCTCATCCCTTATTCTTTCAGTCCTTTGTCTCCCAGGAGGTCTTTTCACTTGAGGTGAGAGCACCAAGTATGTTGGCTGCTACATCAAAACCATCATCACATATGCAAACAGGCAAAGGATTATAAAACAGACAAACAATCTAAGACTGCTACTTACTTCTACCCACTCTCATATTTCTAATAATGACAATGCCCATTGTGTAAGCTTCTACATATGCTTTCACTGAATGGTAATGACTACAATACCTGCATAAAATGCATATAACTGTGAGAGCAAATATTATATAGGGAGCAAACATTACTCTGTCCATATAGGTATGTGGTTGGCCAAACAAACAACTCCATGCACACAGATGATGTTTATTAGCTCCCATTGTCTACAATCACATTATCTGATACATGTCTTCACTTTCCACCTAGAACCACTCTCATTATGTATAACTGTGATGAAACCATCAGTAGACCCAAACTGGCTGAATTGGTCCATCATCTCCTTGTACTTGTCAATGAACTTCTGAGTTCTAAGTACTAGTCCATTGATGTCCCAAGTACTTTTTTTGCCCTTCTGTCATACATAAGCTTTATGTGAAGCATGTGCTAGTCATTAATGAACTTACAAATTGACATTTCCCTTAGCTTGATAATCCAGTTGTTGAAACTTTCACTGAAATTGTTTGTGATGTGCTCAGAGCATACTCTACTGTCAAAATATGTTTTGCACCAAGTATTCACATCCCTTTCAACTAGTCACTGATGAGCTCTTGGATTAGTGTCTTTTAGCTCTTTCAAATTAGAAGACACAGTCAACCTCTTTGTGTACCCTAGCAGCTTTCCAACTAAGCTTCATAAAAAAAATTCCCTCCAAATCAAGCATTCTTGAAGTTCTTGTACATGTGCCTGAAGCAAAATCTATGGTCTGATTTTGGAAAAGTTGTTTCACTGCCTCAATCAACCCTTGCTGCTGGTAAAAAATGAAAGTTAGCTTCCCCACATGCATCTTCAAGTGCATCTGAATGATGTTCAAGATGTTGAACCAAGTTTGGTAGCATTCAGACTGGCAAATGTAGATAGCCAATGGAAAGAAACCATTGTTGCCATCCAAGGCTGTCACAGACAAACAACAACCCCCGTATTTGTTATTCATAATACACCCATCCAACCCCACTAAAGGTCAACAACCATGCTGCCAACCAAAGATACTAGCAGAGAATGTCAAGCAAAACCCTGTGAACCTATTGTCATCATCATTTAGCAATGCTACCTGAATTTGCTGTCAACAACTCCCTGCAACAAGAATGATGTTGCTTATAACTGTCATCATAATAGCCAATCAATTTGGCCATTATTTTCTACTTTGCCCTTCAGCCTACATGGTAACTCACTTTAACAGTGTGATCCTTCCATGTGTGTTAGATGAGGTTGTCAGCTGTGAAATTCGTCAAGTTTGTACTCATTATTGATTCACCTTCCCCCATGGTCCTAATACTAACAGTGTGCCCATCCTTGTCCAATGATGCATAGCAATGCCATTTGCAGTTTTCACCCTTACACAATACCAAAACTGTTAGGATCATTATTCTTGAAATGCATCACAAACTTGTTCTTCATTGCATACTTTCTTAACCAGAACCTAGCTGCATCAACTATGTCCCAATCTTTCCCAACCTCCAACACCCAATCATCTTCCCGCCTCTCATCACCACTTTCATCACAATACACATCATCAGTTTCAGCAACAAAGGCATCATACTCAGTTGGAGGTGATCATACATCATGCTCATTTTCAGTTGTATGACTTGAATGGTAATCCTTTTCTACAGGGAGCTCATCCAAATGTGCAAACCCATTGTCTTGGGCTTGAGATGGACCAACTATCTGGGCTTGGTCCTATGGTTGGGCTTGAGATGGACCTGTTTTATGAGCTTCTTCCTATGGTTGGGCTTCACATGGACCTGTTGTCTGAGCTTGGGCCTATGCATCAGTGGACAACATCAGGTAGGTCATCATCAAGCTCTTCTTCAAACAACTCATCAAACTTATTCTCTTTCTCAATTTTGGGCTTCACTGACTTTTTCATATCCTCATCTTGGGCCTGTGCCTAGCCCATCCTTGTTATTTTCACATTCACCAACATTAGACCTTTCCTCTTGTACATTCAGTCTTCTTGAAAAGTTCCTAGGGGAGTACCAATCATTTGGTGCACTCTTCCATGGTGTAGGGTTATGTTTTTGTTCCAACTCTTTTTGGCCCACACCTTAGGCCTTAAATGAATCTTACTAAGAGGGGTGGGTTGTGTAACCGAGGCATGGTCAACTTCAGCAACATGTGGGGTTGGAATGGGTTCAAGATCCATTAAACTATATCCAGGTATGTTGCTCTCTTGAACATGTACTACCACTTTAATATCAACAAAAATATGCAAAACATTTTGTCATGAATGTCTGCATCATTGCTTATATCCATCCTCACCTTATTTTCCAGAAAGTTATGTGTATCCCCAAGTGTCAAGACATGCTTATTTTGGTTGGGTATACCTTCAAGGATACTCTTGTTTAGATTTTCTCAATTTAGATAATCCTCATGAACTCCTACAAAATCAATACATTTCTCATTCTTATAGTCATTCACCTTCCACCTACCAGGGATCTCAACCCTCTTACTCCACTTCCCATCATATTGGACCATTAAGTTCCACACCTCCAAATCTTGTCCCCATTTTTCATTACTACAATGACACACATTTATCAATGAATACAATAGAAAACATGCAAACCCATGCAAAGTAACCTGTATTATAAGTAAAGTGAAAATACAAGTCAAGTACACAAAATGATTCATAGTCATTGCACTGAATGAGTACCCTAACAACAACAATAACAACATAATTTAGTGAAGGATTCATAGCCATTGCACTGAATGAGTACCCTAACAAAATCCCTAACCAACAACTAATGAACACCCAAACAACAACAATGATTCATAGCCATTGCATTGAATGAGCACCCTAACAACAACAACAACAACATCATTCACTGAATGATTCATAGCCATTGCACTGAATGAGTACCCTAAAAAAATCGTGACATTTGAGTATATCGGTTACTCCCCCTCAATCGATGGGGTTGCGTCAACGCCATTAATTGATTGACGTGATCTGCGTAGTTTCCTTGGGAACCATCGTCTTCCATTTTCCCATACGACATTCAATGCTTGGCAGTTAATGCTGGAGTGCCCGTTTGGTGAACCATTATGTCTATATAATGGTGTTTTCCAATCGTTGTAGGCACCATCTTTTGCTGAGTTTATTTCCTGTAATGTTCTTGTCTGAAGAAGATGTTTTGGGTTTTCCAAAGGCTGAGGGAAATGCTTTGTATTTTTCAAAGGCTGAAGTTGGATCTCCATCATCGGAGTTTCCAAAAGTTTTGATGTTTACCTCGACCAGGCATGGTGATAGTTGTTGTTATGCGTGGTCACCTGTTGTGGGTGGGCACGTAGTTAATCCGCTGAGGTCTCGTAATCTCTTATCATACCACGGAGTAGTAGTATTGACTTTCTACCCAGGGAGATGCCTTGGTGTTACACCGTACCACTTGTGTCTTCGTGTGCTCGGATCTCGCTTCTAACCAATGGCTGATCAAAGTGTTAGTAGGTGTGCGATGTCTCCTGGTGTGGTAGCTCTCAGTCACACCTGCTATCGCACATGGGAAAAATGGTCTCTCTTGAAAGCATTATGGGACTGTAACTGTGTCGCTGCTTGTGGCCTTCCTCATATGCCTTTTTCTAAACCCTTTGAGGAAGTTGGGTAGATTGTGGGACGTCTCTTGAGGAAATCAATAGCTTGTCGTGAGGTCCTTGATGTTGTAAGGATAGCGCTTTCTTGGAGTGATTTGACGGAGCAGTCTGACCGCTTAGTCCTTTCAATCCCCTCTTACACTTTGTCTTTATCTTGGGAAGGAGTCGAGCATCTCCCATTCTCTTAACTCTGCAATCGTATTAGAAAGGGGTCGAGCAGCTTTTATCTATGTTGTCACTTGCAAATTACTCGTATTGGAGGGTTTGAAGGTTTTCGTCGAACTCCGTCCGTTGCAGAAATGTCTAAGCGGGTCTTTTATTTCAATTCGCCTTGTATTCAGATGCTTGTAGTGCTAAGTATTTTGTATCCTCCTCAAGGTACTTGTTGTTACATCTTTCCAATAATCAATAGTGTTTGTTTCTGAAATTCTTGTTTTATTTCTTAAATGATTGAGAATCACATAAGTCTCTTAAGAACTCTAAAACCAATATTGACTACGGAAAGGGAAACAACAACTTTAAGCAAACTAACCATTGATGGAGATAAACTGATCTTGACCTCGAAGTGAATTCAAATAGATTTCACGAATCATTTAGCGGACTATCGAGGCGTTACATAGGTCACTGAAGAGCAAACCTTGCAGAGGGGGTATCTCTGTGCCGATGGAATGTCGGGGCTATGTGTTCCCGCTTGCCATTGCCATTACGACTCACTGAGCTGGAAAGTCAACTGCTCATGTACAGCTCAAAAATGGTGTCCCTTTCGTCTTTAGGCCTTGCACTGGGTCAGGCCGCTCTGCATGATGTAGTTGAATCTGGGAGCACTTTATCTGTTTCAGTGCAACGTAGTAGCAACCTCATGTCGTAGGTTGGTCTCCACGTATTGTCCCTTCTGAGTTGTTAGCAGTATACTTAACATACCTGTGAAGGGTGGAGACCACTGGTTCCATTTGGTGTAGCCACGATCTTCCTAGGATGAGGTTGTGAGACGATGGTGCGTCTATCACCATGAAGTTAAGAAATAAAACCTTATTCAGCTGCAATTCTTCAACTACCATGGCTAATCTTATTTTTTGGTTGGGAAAGCATGTCTCTACACTAAATTTGATCAGTGAGTGCTCTGATGGCACTAGGTTTTCCTCATTGAGGTCTATGCTGCGGAAAACATTGTAGAACATAACATTGAGCTAGCTTCCTGTGTCAACGACAACTCTTTTCACCTCCCACTTTGTGATGGAAACGGAGATGAACAAGGCATCGTTGTGCGGTGCTCAGACTCCATCGAGTTCCTTGTCTGTGAAATTCAAAGTGGGAATGGGTTCTGAATTTTTTAATAACAAACTCGTTTGTTTTCATCCGCAGGTTGTGTCCGCATATCCAACAAAGTTCGCTTGCAGGACCTGTGCGACTGGTCTTCATTCGGTCCTACTCCATGAATGACATATATTATCCCAGGAGTCTCATTCTCTATCTCTTTGACTGACTCCCCTTGTCCCTGGTCTGTTCTGGCTGCTTCTCAGACATCAGGAAGTCTTTCAATTTGCCTTTGCGGATCCAGTGCTCTATTTCATACCTCGAACTTTTGCAATCATTGGTGTTGTGGCCTACTTCCTTGTGGCACGCACAATACTTGCCATTGTCCTTCTAGCAGGGTCTCCGCGTGTCTTCGGAGGCCACTTCATTTCCTCCCAATTTTCATGGAGTTGAGTACATTTGATAGACTAGCATATAGGGGTGTCACGACTTTGGATCCAACGTAGTTGGATGAATTCTCTGGCCTAGGACGATCAAGATCCAGTCTGTTGTAAGTGCGCTTCCTCTTGCTCCGCTCCTCATCCTCGTGTCTATTTCCCTCATTCTTGTCCTTAGAAGCTGAGGGCTTCCTATTGCATTCGGTCTCTCTCTTAGTGGTCATTGACTCCTCTAGGGTGATGTGTCTCTGAACGCTCTTGAGGAGCTCTGCCATGTCCAGAGACGGCTCCAAGGTGAGGTTCTTGAAGAGCTTTCCCTTTTTAGGCCAGCAGTGAATGTCGTCATAATTGTATCGTCGCTGCACCCGTCGATGAAAGTAATCTCTTTGTTGAAGCGTGTGATGTACCCTCGGAGCATCTCGTCGGACCTCTACCATAGATAGAGTATGTAGTGCAGGCCTTTTCTGAAACGCTGACTTCCAACAAAATGTGTCAAAATTTCCTTCGCAATTGTTTTGAATGAGTCGATTGACTTTGGTGGAAGGTTGTGGAACCACGTCAATGCAGGGCCTTTAAGATTGGTGGGAAAGGTTCTGCACATGACGAATTTTGATCCTTCCTTGAGCGCCATTACGTGCTGGTAATGGCGTAGATGATCGAAATGATCGGTGGTTTCATCATAGGAATCGAGCTTCAATGGAGTGAACTTTCTCGAAAGTGCTTCACTCATGATCCGGTCCACAAAGGGTGGGACGGAAAGGCGATATAGTACGTCTGGATCATGTGCTCCTCTGCGGGGAGGGTTCCCAGGACCGAGCCTCTCTGTCCTGGCGGCTGGATCAGCGTTAACCGCATAGCCTCCCTTAGTCCAATAAGAACTGGTCGGGGCCTGACTTTCCTGCGCTTTCTCCCTATCGTCCACTAGAGGTGGAGGTCCGTGCTGTTCCAGCTGTATTTGGGATGCCAGCACTTTGATTCTGGGGTCTGTCGTTGGTGCAGGGGCATCAGTAGGCTGCCCATGCATGGCAAGAACTGGTATAGAGACAACCAGAGCGTTGGACGTGTCCCCTGGTTCATTGTTGTGTGATCTAGTGGTCACCATCTCTCTGGGATTTGGTAAGAGACGACGCTTAGTGTAAAGTTAAGAACTATGTCGTCCCCACGGACGGCGCCAAACTGATACAGCCGATTTTCGCTCCCTGTTTTGACTCTGTTCCTGCCGACCTGCACAAGTAACGCACGTGAGCCACAGACCACCGTGGGGTGATCGATGGCACTCTGATGCTAAAGTCAGACAGGGATTTGAAAAAGGTGTAATGTTGTAACAGGGATTATGTAGCGTACCTTAGCTTACCAACCTCATGTTTTATTTATAGTGCAAGAAGTTTTGGTTCAACTAAGCTATCGTAGGCGTAGTTTAGGCAGGAGATCTTCGTGGAGATCCCTCTATAATTAAGAGTTGTGTTGTAGAAGGGAAGTTCCTTGTTAGCTCTGCACTCCTAGATACGCGGGAGATAGTTCCCAATCCAAGAGCAAGCCGTAGAAGGGAGTTTCCCTGTGTGGAAGATACTCTGGTGTTTGTTTCCTAATTGGAAGCAAAAAGCAGTTGTAGTTGTCCGTCCGAAGCTAATCCTCGAGATACTTGCCTGAATAGGACTTATGGGTATCATGGATAGTTGTGAGACGTGTGGGCCTAACATGCTGTAAGAGTCCGGGTCCACTTGGCAGATCGAAGTTGAGCGGCCTTAGATCCGCTTGGGCTAGATCTGTGTTGGGCTGATGCTTGAGCCCGTAGTTCCTCGAGATCATCATGACACGTGTTCGCTCAGGAGTGTGACCGCTTTTATGTATCATCGGATACTACAGAGAAGAAGAATAGGAAAGTTTTGAGTGGTCTAAACCCGTTCCTAAATAAATAGTTGATGGTGATGATTGATCGTCCTTTTGAGTGCTTAATGGATGCCACTTTGAGTCAAGAGCAAGTTGACGCTGAGTGTAGGCAAGAGATTTTGGTTCGACAGGCTAAAGGTACAGAGTGCAGTCATACGTTTGGCCGAGGAAGCTAGACAGTTGATTAGGCACAATAACCAAAGCATGCCACTATTCAGCAGAGAGACTCTGGTAGAAGGGGGCCAGTTAGGGTTGGCAGAGACTGCAGAGGTGACAAACATTCCCGAAGAGATCATCGACAACAGTAGCAGTAGAGACAATCTATGGGGGTGGTTAGACAAGAACTAGGAGAGGTTGTTTCACTTGTGGTCAGGATGGACATTTTGCCCGTGATTGTCCCAGATGTCAAACAAATCGATGGGAGCAGGAAGTTTGTTATACTTGTGGGCAACCGAGGCACTTTTCCAGAGCTTGTCCTCAGAGTAGGGATCTACCAACACAATAGAGGGTGCCTTATAGACAATCAGCACTTGCACCTAGAGTTGATTAGAGATTCCCTCTCCCAGCACCGCCTGTTCGCCTCGTAGCTATTCCAATCAGGGAAATGTTGAAGGTATGTTATTATTTTTGTTATAGTTGTGCGTGCTAGATCTAGTAGTATGTGTTACATGCATTCTGCGTAGGAAATATTGTATGTTAGTGTGTTGTTATGCGACTCAGGATATGTGTTTTGTGCAAGGTTTTCTGTTTTCGACAAGGAAGCATCTAGGTATTTTATTTCTAGACAATTAATTGTTAGAGACCGTCTAGAGATAGTGCCTTTATAGGAACCCTTGTTTGTTGTGTCCCCTTTGGGCAGTTCGGTTTGGTTGTGGGAGTATTGTCCCAGTTTCGAGTTTTCCTTGTTGGGGTATACCTTCGTGTTTGACTTTATTGTCTTGGGTTTTGAGGGTTATTATTTGATTCTAGGGATGGATTGGATGTCCAATCATCTAGTGATCATTGATTGCTTGCATAGGTCGGTGATGTTAGAGCCACCTGATGTTTCACTTCGTGTGTTGGCTTGTGAGCCTGATTATGTTTCTATGATGTCGAGTTTTCATGGATCTCTTGAAATTTCTAGTCCCGACACCAGTTCTGTCGAGGTTGTGTGTGAGTTCCCTGATGTCTTTCGAGATATTCCTACTCTTCCTCTTTGTTTCTGGTATTACATCTATATCGAAATCAGCGTACAGGCTTGCACCTTAGCAATTGGAAGGAATGAAAGTACAATTTGACGATTTGCTTCGTAAGGGGTTTATTCAACAGAGCAATTCACCTTGGGGAGCTCTAGCAATATTTGTGTCTAAGAAAAATGGATTATTGATGATGTGCATAGATTATCGGGATATGAATAAAAGTAACCATCAAGAATAAGTATACGTTGCCTCGAATTAATGATCTATTGGATCAGCTGAGAGGAGCCGTAGTGTTTTCACAGTTGGATTTGCAGTCTGGGTATCACCAAATGAGAGTTGAGGAACACTCTGTTCCAATTACAGCTTTTCAGACTCGATATGGCTTGTATGAGTTTCCAGTCATTCCATTTGGATTGAAGAATACACCGGCTTTCTTCATGGATTTGATGAACAGATTGTTCAGTCCATACTTGGAAAAGTCTGTGGTAGTCTTCATTGACGATATTTTTGTGTACTCGAAGAGTTTATAGGAGCACAAATAGCACCTTTGCATTGTTTTGCAGACACTTAGAGAAAATCAGTTGTATGCAAAGTTCCATAAGTGTCATTTCTGGGAGCCTGAAATTTGATTTCTCGGACATGTCATTTCTAGTGGAGGTATTGCAGTGGATCCCGAGAAAGTCGAAACAGTGAAGTCTTGGAGACGACCAAGTAGTGTGACAGAGATTTGTAGTTTTCTTGGTTTGGCTGGTTATTACATATGGTTCATCGAGAAATTTTCACTGATTGCGGCACAAGTCACTCAGTTAACAAAGAAGAATGTTCCTTTTGTGTGATCAAAGAAGTGCGAAGAAGCTTTTGAAACTTTGAAGCTTTGGTTGACTTCAACACCAATTTTGACTATTCCGACACCTGGTAGCTAACTGGTGGTATTTACCGATGCTTGCAGTACAGGATTGGGTGGTGTGTTGATGTAGGACAAGAGGGTTGTAGCCTATGCGTCTCGACAGTTGAAACCCCGTGAGAAGAGATATCCAACACATGATTTAGAGTTGGCAGCCGTAGTCTTTGCTTTGAAGATCTGGAGACATTATTTGTATGGTGAGAGGTTCGAGTTGTTCACAGATCACAAGAGTTTGAAGTACCTATTCACTCAAAGGAAGTTGAATATGAGGCAACACCGATGGGTTTATTTTCTTAGCAGCTATGACTTTGAGATACAGTATCAGCCTAGTAGAGCCAATGTGGTTGTCAATGCCCTAAGTAGACGACATGCAGTAATGGCAATCATGATGATTCAGAAGTACCGAACACTCGAGACATTAGCTTCATTTGCAGTTCAACCTACTTTCAGTACATAAGGTAGCATGATAACATGTTTAGCAGTTTATCCAACATTGATCAGTAGAGTGGTTGAGAGACAAACATTTGATCCAGTGATTCTGAAGCAGATAGCAGATTTGGTAGTGGACACACTAGATGAGTGCCCTACCGATTGGTCAATTGGTTCGGATGGAGGGTTGAGGTTCCGTGGACGGCTTTGTGTTCCGTCTGATGAGAAGCTGCAGAGAGATATCTTACAAGAAGCTCATAGATCTCGTTTCACCATTCACCCTAGGGGTGGGCACGGGACGGGATGGGACGAGATATACCCATCCCGTTCATACGGGATCGAGACGGGACGAGATGGGAAAAACCCCATCCCGACCTCGTCCCATCCCAAACGGGTTCGGGACGGGTTCGGGACGGGACGGGACGGGATCAGCGTGCTAATCTGGAGATCACTCCCAAAAATCCTCCTCAACCCCCATGGATAATGACGGGAAATGTAAGAGAGAATATTCTCTTTGGGAATCACTATGACAGTGTCAAGTATGACAGAACAGTTAGAGCTTGTGCTTTGACAAAGGATTTCGAACTTTTCCAGTGCGGTGACCTAACAGAGATCGGAGAAAGAGGTATTAATATGAGTGGAGGCCAGAAGCAAAGGCTACAGGGTGTTTAGAAAATTCAACATGAGATGAAAAATCATAGAAGTATGCCAAGAACTTAACCAAGCAGTTATCGAAAAATAGTAAAAACAGTTTCAGTTGAATAATAGTGGGAAACCATTAAGCCAATTAATGACAGTCAAATGCAGGATGAGAAAAGAAAGAATTGTGATGAAGAATTATGGACGTTTTACAGTTCATATCAGTTTTGTGATGGCTGTTTACGTTTTATAAAAACTCGTGAAAAACATCATTATCTATTCCGGTAAGGGCGGGTGAGCGCTTGACCTCCATCAAGTTGAATACATTCCATTTTATCAGAAACCAAATATTCTGAATGGTGGAAGAAGGTTCATGCAACTTTGGTTAGCCATCCTATGATACTTCTAAATAAGCTAATAGGTTACTCAAACCAGTGTTGGATTGTACATGAGTTGCAGTGTAGAATAGTAGGTCTATGCATCCCCTGTATGGAGTATATGAAATTCCTGCAGGTAGATGAGCTATCATTGGTAGGATCTCGGAGCTATAGCAACTGAAATATTCATGATCGCGGGATGGGATGCCCACCCCTAATTCACCCCGGTGGAACGAAAATGTATCGAGATTTGAGACATTCTTTCTGGTGATGCGGTATGAAGAAAGACATTGGAGAGTTTTGGCACGGTTTGTGACTTGCCAGCTAGTCAAAGTCGAGCATCAGAGACCATTTGAGTTATTGCAGCCATTGGAGATCCCAACATGGAAGTGGGAGTATATCACTATGGATTTCGTTGATGGACTTCTACGGTCGAGGAAAGGTCATGAGTCGATATGGGTAACTGTTGATTGGTTGATGAAGTGTGCACATTTCATTCCGGTTAGTACAAAGCAGACATCAGACAGTCTAGCAAATTCATTTTGTTGTCTTGGTCATTTTGTTGTGTTTTGTTCACATATTTTGTACAAGATTTTCACTAATATAACTCAATAGTTTTTTCATGTTGCAAATTCATTCATTCTAGATAGGAAAAGGAGATGAAGTAGAGATGTAATTGAAGGGATCTCAACTAAGGTATTACTACAGTTACTACTGCTTGGATACGGGCCATTTAGTGTAGGCAATTCAATCTGTGATAATCCATCAATAGCAACCCACAAGGACGGACTCAAAACTTATAGCGGAAACGACAAATTTGTTGTCTGATCCTGCAGCTGAGGTGCCTCCACTTACTCGCATAGATGAAGGTTGCCGTGGCACTAATCAACTGACTAAAACTGAATTGGGAGGAAGATAGAGGAGAAGGATCTGTCTTGGTCCAGGTGGTACCAAAGAGTGAAAGCAGTCAGGTTATTAGTGATACTATGGTTCATGAAAGTGATTGTGAAGGTAACTTATGTGTTGGCATTTGGCAAAGATCACATACTTGATACCTCTTGCTCCCCTTCCGTGACCGTGGGCTAGTGATATCAGTAGCCTCTGGTAGTGAAGAAAGATTTCTCAGGTTTGGAGTATGCTCCTGAGCTAAACACACCGATTTGTATGGATACAAAGAAGAGCATTGACAGTGTTGAAGTCTTTGAAAAAAACCTCTGTTAGAAGAATTCATTGTTCAACAAGGCTCATATTACGATCTTGTGCCGAGCCTTGATGTAGAGGTTGGAGATGTAACTAATTCAGAACCATCAGCAGCAGTGCTTCTAGAGCCACTGGGGAAGAAAATTACTGAATGAAAATACCATTGGTGACTTTGAATTGGATCCTATTCCACTTTGGGGATCCATATCTATCTGTGGGAGGAGACCAGAAATGGAAGATGCTGTTGATGTTATACCTTGCTTAATGCGCATCCCAGCTCAGATGCTAAATGCTGCTTCTGTTGATGGTGTCAAACAAAACTTGAGACACTCTACTGCTCACTTCTTTGGGGTCTATGATGGTCATGGCGGTTCCCAAGTACCCTCTAGCTTCCCTTTACCAGTCAATTTGTTTCCATCATGAATTAATGTGCTGGAGTCAATCTCAAAACAAGGTTTGGATGATGAAAACTACTGCTGCGATCGTATGCATTCAGGTTTGGTTCAGGAAATGGAATTCTCAAAACAAGGTTTGGATGATGAAAACTTCAATGAAGATTGGAAATGCATTGGGAGAAAGCATTAACCAATTGCTTTTTGAAGGTTGATGCGGAGGTTGGAGGAAAAGTCGGGAGGGTTGATGAGCATGTTCAACTTGTTGCTGCTGAAACTGTTGGTTCTACGGCTGTTGTTGCTGTTATTTGTTCCTCCCATGTTATAGTTGCAAACTGTGGTGATTCAAGAGCAGTTCTTTGTCATGGCAAAGAAGCCATACCGTTATCAGTAGTTCATAAAGTGAGGCTCGCTCTGAAAGCTTTTTGTTTTGAATAATTTTGCTCAAGAGCCAAGTTTCAGTTGGAAATTGACATCTTTGTTCAATTTTCTTTCAGCCAGATAGAGACAATGAATATGCCAGGATTGAAGCTGCTGGAGGCAAGGTCATACAGTGGAATGGTCATTGCGTGCGTATTTGGTGTTCTTGCCATGTCAAGGTGTTGGGACAATTTACATGGATCAGCACCTATTTTATGTTTTAAAAAGCCAAATGTTCCAACACAAGGTCCACTGGTATGCTGTATCCATCTCACGTTTCCAATGCTTCTCTGCATTTTCACCCAAGAGTATTGGAATTGGGCAACAAAAGCACGTCACTGAAAACAAAATGTCTGTATGTTAAAACTGGAGTAGCAGGAAAATTTAGCCCTAAAAACTCTTTAGTTTAATTTGATTTCATGGAAAACATTTTCTTGAGAGAGTGATTCCATAGAAAATTTCTTATGTGAAAACCATCAATTCTTCTAGGTATCGAGGGAGGGAACGAGGGAGCATGCACGTGAGTCTTTTGCTGGTTTTCAACTCGTCCAGTTTTAGAGTTCGAAATTTTTTGGCTCCAAAGTTTTGGCTCCAAATGTAGATAGCTTCTTCATTTCTTCTTCTTCTCTGCTCTTCTATTGTTCTTCTTCTTCTTCTTCACTTCTCACCCTCCTCTGTTTTTTTTTGGTGAGTGAGAGAGGTTTGGGTGGATGAAATCCGAATTGATTTTATGGGTTTTAGAGGGAAAGGGAAGGGGAGATCTGAGGGAGTTGATTTGTAATCTGAATTTATGGTTTAGTTGGTTGAAATTTGAGGGAAGAAGACCTTGTTTTGCTTTGGTTCTTTTTCTTGTTTTTTTACTCTGTTTCAAGGAGTGGAAAGATCTTCTGCAACTTTGAACAGATTAACACACTTACACTCTTCACAAATTTCTCTGAAATTAGAAATATTACAGTTGACTGCAGTTGAGAGAGAGATGGTAACACTAGAAAAAAGACTTGAATAGAGATGGTTGTTATACATTCACTCAAGTGAAAGGGTATGAAAGGCCACCACTATGTTGGGAAGGGTATGAAAGGCCACCACCATGCTATGATGGATATGGAATGCCACCACCACAACAACCACCATGCTATGATGGATATGGAATGCCACCACCGTGTCATTGTGGTTGCGGCGGAGCTAGGAATTGTGTGCCAGTTGGAGTACAGTGATGAAAACCAGACGAGTTCATGCATTATCATGTGAAGATATTGTCAATTAGGCCCGAATTAATGCTATGATGGATTGACCCGAATTAATTGTTGTATGGTCAAAAATGTGAATGAAAGTTGATTAGGGGAATGGGAGCATTAATGGTTATTTGAATGGAAAAATTGGAAGAGAGTGAAAATTTAGTTTTTGTAATACGAGATGTTATTGTTTGTTGAATCACACCATCACCTTTTTCAGATTCATTTATAGTTTCATTTACTGCATCATACACCATGATCTGCTTCCTTGCTAAAAAAAAAAGAGACAATCTTGGTGTAAGAAAAAATGGGTGCATCTTCGGGTCAGAACCACTCCTAATGTGGGTGGTTCCCTAGTCTGAGTCGTAGCATTTCGCCCTACCGACACTTCATCGTCGAAGGAAAATACAAATTGTACACTCTACCGACTTCGACATAAATGGATATGGTGTTGATCGACAGTGTCCTAAACATGGTGTTTGATCATGCTGTAAAACAAAGCTTATATGAATCACACAAAATGTTAGATGGAAAGAAACTTCTGTTGTCACTTCACTTCCATGTTAAGTAGATTTGGTTAAAATAAAGTCAATGGATTTTCTGCCTTTCTACATATGGTAAGTTTGGTTGGATATATTCTTATTCAAGCCTTAGAGGGGTTTTAGAAATAGTTTTCAACCAGTGATAGACATGCCTTGATCAATAGCTCAGTGATTAGTTCATTTCAGCAGTGGTTTTATCTGGTTGACATGAGAACAAACTTGAAGTCACTGCTTATCAAAACTTCTTGTTGTCGACATAAGAGTAATAAACTGTGTGATCGATTCGAAAGATTTTTTCTTGTGCCAAGTTTAACAATCATCATCAATTGCCCATGGACAAAAGTTGCATAATATTCCAAAAGAATTAATGAGTCAAAATCACATCTAACAATGACATACTGTAATTCTGTCTCAACTTCATCCAAGATCAAAACAAATACATCTTTCTATATGAAACTTTTGAGCTAAAAAGTTTGCTTTATTGATCAAATAAGAACTACAAAATTAACCCCAAAGTGATCTCTCTATAAATAATTTTGTAAGGACCCCAAAAAAAATGCCTAATTGACAATATCTTCACATGATAATGCATGAACTCGTCTGGTTTTCATCACTGTACTCCAACTGGCACACAATTCCTAGCTCCGCCGCAACCACAATGACACGGTGGTGGCATTCCATATCCATCATATCCATCATAGCATGGTGGTTGTTGTGGTGGTGGCATTCCATATCCATCATAGCATGGTGGTGGCCTTTCATACCCTTCCCAACATAGTGGTGGCCTTTCATACCCTTTCACTTGAGTGAATGTATAACAACCATCTCTATTCAAGTCTTTTTTCTAGTGTTACCATCTCTTTCAACTGCAGTCAACTATAATATTTGTAATTTCAGAGAAATTTGTGAAGAGTGTAAGTGTGTTAACCTGTTCAAAGTTGCAGAAGATCTCTCCACTCCTTGAAACAGAGTAAAAAAACAAGAAAAAGAACCAAAGCAAAACAAGGTCTTCTTCCCTCAAATTTCAACCAACTAAACCATAAATTCATATTACAAATCAACTCCCTCAGATCTCCCCTTCCCTTTCCCTCTAAAACCCATAAAATCAATTCGGATTTCATCCACCCAAACCTCTCTCACTCACCAAAACAAAACAGAGGAGGGAGAGAAGTGAAGAAGAAGAAGAACAATAGAAGAGCAGAGAAGAAGAAGAAATGAAGAAGCTACCTACATTTGGAGCCAAAACTTTGGTGACAAAAAATTTCACTTTTGAGCCAAAACTTTGGAGCCAAAAAATTTCAAACTCTAAAACTGGACGAGTTGAAAACCAGCAAAAAACTCACGTGCGAGGGAGCATCCTCGCTCCCTCCCTCGTTCCCTCCCTCGATACCTAGAAGAACTCGAAAACCATTCTTAAGTGAATATGCTTTTCCAATGTTCAATAGAACAAAAAAAAGGATAACTAGAAACTCATTATATCGTAATCATGGAAAAATAATCAAAGCTGTAACAAATAATGTACTAAGGGTTTGTTTTATAGTGGTGGTGGAAATAATGGTTAGGATGGGTATTATTTTGGTTAAAAGTTGTGATGGTCACTAATCGAAATTATGATATTGTGTGATAGTATTTGACAGTAAAATTCAATATATTGCGTCATATTTCATAAAAAATTAAAAAAAAAAGGCTAGATATAGTGACATATTGTTGATGTTTTAGATCGTTGGTAGTGGTAGGTATAGTGCTGCATTGGGTGGGTGGTCGACGGCCCCATGTTGAAGCCATAAATTGTTTGAATTGATTGGACTTTCATGTCAATTCAAAGAAGTTCAGGTTGGTCAACCAAAACCAACTTAAAACTTATAGCCCTTTGAGACTTGCTTTCTTGTTTTTGTTTTATTGGCTCTCGAGAATGGAAATAGGATCAAGTTTTGAGATTGTATTTAGTGAAGCAATAGGTCACTTGAGCTTTCTATCCCAAGAGTCCATGGAGTTTGCTCTAGGAAAGAAGGCGTGGTTCAGAATTTTACGGTGGATGGTACGAGGGCCTATGGATGGAATCTCCATTTAGGGAGTATTTTGAAATATGAAATAAAAGATGTGGGTCATGTTATGGAAGCTCTTAACCATATTCTTTGAAACTCAGAAGGATGAGCGAGTGTAAGTTCACTTTCTTCTTGTTCTGTGAACATTCGAGGACTCTCCTATCTGGAATGCTTAAATGATATTACCGTGTTGTTGGTTTGGAGTAAGGACCTCTCGTGTGAAAATGGTGTAGAATGGGGCAGCAATATTGATGTTTTGGCTAGGAGAGGAATGGTTGTGGATGAGGCATGCACAGGGTGTAGGCGAGTAAGTCAAGCCAGTAATCACCTTTTTGTTTGGTATGATCTTGCCACGAGGTTTGGAAATTGGAATCACTTTTTAGCTTTGTTTGGTGTTTCCAGGTTTGGTTCTTTATAAGTTCCCTAACTGAGGTTGGCTAGTCTGGTCTGGTCTCGAGTGTCCAACAATTGGGCTGGTGACATTCAGACGTTCCAGCCCGCTTGACTTGAGGACTTAGTGTAGAAGTATTAGTAGTTGTACCAGTAGCAATGGTAGGGATGAAGGTTGTCAAGGTGCTGTGGTGTTGGAGGTCATGGGGAAAGTTGTTTTTTAGGTGGGAGAGGGAGAATGAGAAACAAGAAAATAAAAGGGGGGTATAGGTGCATAAATAAGGCAAAGAACATTATTTTTGTATTCATGTCGATGATCAAAATACTCCTTGTCTCAAGAAATTATTTTTCATTGCAATCAGCTATACTCGTTATCTTGTAGACTTCATAAGAACAAACAATGTCATGTGCTTACTTGATCTTGTTCATTGATATCCCTCTTTATAATGCTTCTAATTTTGAAGATTTCTTTACATTACGACTAGTATGTTTCAGTCTAGCAGACAAGCCAGATTTGGTTTCCCTGATGAGGATTGAGGCAGCAGCTGTCAGTTTGGGATAATCACAGTAAAGTTTTTAATATAATTGGTATCAAAACCCAAGCATCTACTGTTGCACGTTTTATACGTGGAAATATCCTTCCCCTTTTGATGGACAAAAGAAACAAAATTTTAATGGTTAAGAAATTGTTTTAATGGTTGATTAAGAATCCCACCTGCGGCATGGTTACTTTTTAATGGGTGTTGACCTATAGGTCGCCCAGTTGATAGGTTATGGGATCCTTAAAAACCCAGCTCGCCTTCCAAAAAAAAAAAAAAAAAGTTACTAAATGTTGGAAGGAAACAGGCAAGTAAACAACAAGGTTGTATTTTAGCTTCTCTCATCAATTTTATTTTTCTTATTTGCAGGTGATAGATATGTGAAGCCATCGGTTATTCCAAATCCAGAATTTGCACCCATTCATCGAGTGAAGAAGATGAATGCCTTATTCTAGCTAGTGATGGGCTATGGGGTGTTCTGAGAAATGAAGAGGCTTGTGATATAGCTTGAAGAAGGATTCTCATCTGGCACAAAAAGAATGGTATAAACATCATCACAAAGAAGTGATGGACCTGCTCCTGCAGCAGCTCAAGCAGCGGCGGAGTACCTCTCAGAGCTGGCTCTCCAGAAGGGAAGCAAAGATCACCAGTGTGATTGTTGTGGACGTAAAAGCACAAAGGAAGTTTAAGAGCAAAACCTGATCGTAAGCAATTCATCATTGGTCTTAGTGATGATCTCTAGTGCGCCATATAGACTAGGTTCTTTTGGTTACAAATAACTATCATTTTGCATGTAAAATAAACTTTCATACTTGAAAGCGATATTAATTGCGACACTTTATTATACCCCACCATGTATTTGCGATGTATATATTGAGCTGTCGAAAAATTAGGAAGATAGTTGTCATGCTTTCCGTGGACTAGTAAATTCTAGTTGATTTGTGTATTTGTTCTGCCTCCAAGTGGAAAGCTCTGCGAGGTATTTCATTTGGTCAGTAGCGAACGACATTTTTTTTTTTATGTTGCCTCTCTTTTCAGAACTATCATTCTGATTTTTTTTTTTTTTTTTTTTTTTTTTACAGTGGTCATGTCTTCCCTCAACTCAATTTTGTGATTTATCCTGCATCAGCCATCAGATAACATGAAGCCCCATTTTTGTAACCAAACTGACAATCCTGTCCATATCTTCTGTGATCAAACTTGAAAGAAGGTTTTGACAGTCTGTTCATGGCACTCGGGAATGTGGTGGGCCAAAAAACACACCTATGGCCCATTTCATGTACTATCATATTTCCTTACACATAAGATGTGCTTTTCTAGAGACCACCTACCATTGTTGCTGGTGTTCATGTGAATACTAATCATCAATTATTTGTAGGACAAAAATTCCACGTTTTGACTATGTTACTTTCATAAAAACTTGGCTCATTTGTAGCATGGTGAATAAGTTGAAAATTTTAAAACCGCCTGATTTCAGGGCTAACTCTATATGCAAAATTGATCACCTTCACTTTTAAGAGTGCAGAAAATTAGTTTAAGGCTCAGATCTCCCGTCGCAGGGCGCAGGGAGGGGCTCGTAACTGGATCTCGTAATCTGATACCCCATCTCCGGTCTATGGAATGACATAAACAAATGGTGGAGACGCCGTCAGTGCGAACGTGTTTGCACAGGAGGTGCTCATGGCTTTTGAGGAGAAGTACAACATTCATGGCGATGGATTACTACAATTACTCACACATGAATATCAAGTGGCTGTAAAAAAAAATGGAGATAAACTAGGTGCAGAAGGACTGGAAATGATGATAAACCCCAAAAATTGAGCAATGCTAACTGCAAGGGTGTCAGCCAGTCAAGAGCAGGCTGCATCGCAAAGGAATGAAGAGGTTCTGCATAAAGCAGATGAATGTACAATGCCAACCAGTGTTACATCCTCTGGCCCTAGCAAAATTCAAGAAGCAATGGCAACAAACCCTGCCGTTGCACCAGCGAGGATGAGTTGGGCATCAAAGCTTAAGCAAAGCAAGCATACGGGCTCTACAAAACTTAGGTATGAACCTCCAGCTACTGTTGAAGGAAGGAAAATAGTACAAGTGCAAACTGCTGACTTTGCGAATAGGATAGAAGAATGTGAAATGTTGGTTATTGGTAACTTTGTGGGCAAGCGTTTGGCATATGGTTATGTCAAAGAGTGGCTGATAAGGACGTGGGGAATTCGAGATTTTGATATGAGCATACACGGAGATAAGAATTTTGTATTCAAATTCAAGAAGGAAGAAGATAGAAGTAAGGTATTGGAAATGGGACCTCTGCATATTGCAAGCAGGTTGTTCATCCTCAGGGCCTGGTCACCTTCTATGGACGAGGATGCCGAGGTGCTTACGTCAATACCTATTTGGGTTATACTGAAGAAAATTCCTTTATTCCTATGGAATCCAGAGGGTATTCAAAGGATTGCTAGTTTTATTGGAGTGCCTATCATGCTTGACAAAGCTACTGAAGAAAGGACAAGATTAGCGTATGCGAGGGTGTGTGTGGAGGTGGATGTAAACAATCAATTACCCAAAGACATCCCTGTGGTTATCAATGGAGATAAGAAAAAAATAGTTGAAGTTGAGTATGCATGGATTCCTGTTAAATGCAGTTCTTGTGCAGTTTTTGGCCATACAAAACAGCAATGTTCAAAGAGAAAAGAAATTAATACATGGTATGGCAAGCTACGGGTAGGACCCAACCACTAGAAAGTCAAAACTCCGATGGTTGAACGATCGCCAAGGGTAGACATACATTCAAGTCGAAGACTCCACCCAGTTTAGAGGGGAGTCCAGGGCCTATCACAGAAAAACAGGGAATGTGATCAGTATAGAGGCTGCCAATGTGGCAGAGCATAACATAAATGATAACCAGAGTGATGCCATAACGCCGAGTCTACAACCATTGATTCTTGTCAACCCAATGCTTGAGCGTAGTGCTAATGTGGAGGCAAGTGAACACACACTGACTCAGGACAAAGAGAACACCACAACAGATGAGCAGAGTAGTAACGAGGAACATGAGCAAGATCCTTCTAGTGAAGAGGTTGCAAGCGATTTGTTTTCAAAATCTTGCACTAAAGATTTTAGTCTCTGCCCTCGAAGATCCTCTAGGGCTAAGAAAGCAAACAAAAATTACAAAGGTTGAATCATTTCCTCCTTAACAAAGGAGACAGAGATAAAAAACAAGAGGTTTCTTCTTTGGCCGATGCTAGTTGAAGATTTCTATAGGCCTAGTAACCATGTTCACTCTCACTAGAATTCTCTTTCTTGTGAGAGTTTTTTTTTATTTTTTATTTTGCTTTTGTTTCATTTGTATAAAGGTTTTGGGGTCCTTAAAACCCAACTCGCTTTCCAAAAAAAAAAAAAAAAAAAGAGTGCAGAAAATTGGCAATGATCTCTGCTTTAGTTATCAATGAAAAAAAAAAAAAAAAAAAAAGCCATGCTTTTCTTCTTACTTATCTAGCTCAATAAAGAGTTAGATCTTGCCCTTAATAATATAAAAACAAAGAAAAGTGTATTGCACCAAGTTATACATTCACCGATGCGGTTATCTCATCTCCCATCGAAATTATTACTGGATTAAGACCTTTTCAATGCATCACGAGATATGTCCTAAGATTGAGGTTTATAATGCATACAATACCAAGAGTGCCAGCTAACTCTCTTTTAAGTTGATGTTATTGGGACTTTTTATAAGCTGCAAAACACCTCAAAAAATGTAATTGTGCAAGCAAACACAGCAGTTACAAGCATAAAATAAGAGCATTGTTTGCTATAAGCAACGGGGATGGTTAATTAGGTGTTTATTTGCGCCACTTTTAAGTCTTAAATCATCTTAAAAAAATGTATTTTTTGCAAGCACTGACCTTAATAAGTGTTCAATAGCAGCAGTAGCAACTTGTTTCTGTAAGCACGACCAGGAAGATCCTTATTGACACTTGAGTGCCAATCACTGATGGGTGATGCGGACAGACACTTCGGGGTGTGTTTGGTTGCACCCATTCCATGGGAATAGAACTTGGAATAGCATTTTGGGTGCTTGTTTGAGATTTTATTGGTGGGTGAGGGATGCCAGCACGTGCCATAGATTCCCACCGAATCGGACACCTCACTCACACTGGGAATACGATTCACGGGACACAAAACCTCTCGTCTCCTCGTCTCTCTCCAGCATCAGATCTCCATTGAAGACCTCCTCATCTCTAGCATCAGAGACTCACGAAGATCTCTTTATCCTCGTCTCTGTGAAATGGCTGATCAATGACCTCTCATCTCCGCGAAGACTCCATCGCATCAGAGACTCACGAATATCTCTTTCTCCTCGTTGCATTTGTTATAATCATGAATAAACTCCTTTGTATTTCTCTGTTTTCACAATATGGTCTCTATTTTGCAGAATGATGAACCAGTTGTTGAAGACGTGAAGGAAGACGAAGATGAAGACGATGATGATGACGAGGACGAAGACGATGATGACAAGGAGGATGGGCTTGAAGGTGAAATCCTCTGTTCAATGTCATTTTGAATCTCTCATTCTAGGGTTTTGATTTTGGTATTGTTGGTTGGATATTTTCTGTTTTATATATTATTTTGTTTGATTGATTTATGGGTTTTGTTTTGATTGTTTGATTGAATATGGGTTTCTCTTGTTTTAGGTTTTGGATTGGTTATACTTGAGATCTGTTAGAGGGTGTGTTTTGTTTACTAGTTTTGATTGTGAGCTATGTGTTTGGTTTGGTTGGTTTTGCTTGTTGATGAAGATTGGATGAATTTGGAACCAATATCCAAATGTTTGGTTATGTGAATGATGCAGTGTTGGAAAATGCAGTGGCGTTTGGTCATCAATGAGTGTTGGAAAATGCAGTGCTTTGTAACCCCGTCTTTCTTTTGCATGTAAGTACCTATGTAAATTACATTTGATATCAATGTTTGCTATCAGAAAATTAATACTGAATGGTTTTAAAACTTGACATCAAAATGCTAGGTGTTGCTTGATAGCTCCCACACGGCGTATGTTCATCATGGGGATGAGTAGACGTATTTTTCTCCTCAGATCTCCACTCAAAACTCCATTGGAAGCTCTCTCCATCCTCGGATCTCCATTCGAAACTTGCAGCTGCTTCTTTGGCCTTCAGAAGATGTGACCCAACTTACTCCAAGCTTCTCATCAGAAGAGCCATCTCTGTAAGAGAACAAAACAACTAAAACACTCCTTTGTGTTATTTGCTCTCCCTTTCTTCAGATTTTGACATTTTTGGACTCAATGTTTTGGTGGTGTAGGTGTTTGGGTTTGCTGATAAGTACAGAGGAGCTTATAGTAATGGCTTGAAGCCCTATGTGTGCCCATTATACTGTTCTTACTCTGGTTATCAAGTAAGCAAATTTTACTTATTTTAGAACTTAATTTTTTGGTTCAGTTTCAGGGTGGATTTCTAATGGGTTTCAATTTGTTGTTCTAATTGAAGGATGAGTTGTTGTGGGGTGCTGCTTGGCTTCACAGAGCAACCAAAAACCCAACTTATCTCAACTACATTCAAGTTAATGGCTAGACCCTTGGTGCTGATGAGTCTGGGGCTGATGAGTCTGACAATACATTTGGTTGGGATAACAAACATGCTGGTGCAAGGATTCTCCTCTCCAAGGTTTCTATTTTTTTTTCTCTTTCACCACATTTTTTGGTTCCCTCTCCATGTTTAGAGAAATGGGTTTACCATGGATTTAGATTTTTGAAGACATTTACACATATAGATTTTGTAATTGCATATCATATATATATGTACATATTTGATGAATAAAACATTTGTATTAAAGACAGCGGAAACAATTACAAGAGAGCAAGAAGCTTAACATAAACAAAGTAAACAGAAAAGGAAAACAGGCAAATAACAGGAAACCCAAGTAAAGTGACCATTATAAACCATATGTATTTGTGTATCATATATTAATGCATTTAAATCATTTGATGCAAACCCTATTAGTGTAAGTATCTTGTTTTGTCATGTGACCATGCATGGGATTGTGTTTTATGGTTGATGTAGAGTTTCGCTGATCCATTCTATGTTGATGTTCCAATTAAATAACCGGAAAGTGATGTGCTATTGAGGCTTTGAAGAAAAATTTAGAGTTTCACAATTCTAGCAAGTTGAGCAAGCATAAATGTGATCATTAAACAGTAAACATTCTGACGATACCATAGTCCAATTTTGGACTCCACGGATGGAGAACTAAGTTGCTCTTAGTTGTTTTATTTAACTTTGTACATCTAACGCTCATCTTTTTTATCCACAAAATTGTACCATCTAATACAGCAAAGTAATTTCATTCAGTCATTTGCCACTTTTGTTTTGCAATTTAACATCGACATGGACTCCAAAACAACGATCATTCATACAGGAAATAATAAAGAAGGGAAGAGTTTGAAATCCTCACTAATGGAGAGTTGCTATGAAGTATTTGATGAGAGATCCGATTGCAGGCTTCTCAACTTGACAAGAATTAATGGTACGTGCTTCACTTTCCAATAGTCTTCTCCTTTATCTTTTTCAAGTCTCCTTGTGAAATCTATAGGCATATCGATAAAAAAAGAGCTTTGAGATTAGTGAGGTGAGTTATGATTGGTGAGCTCAACTTGTACGAAGAGCTTGTATTCCACTACCTCAAGAAGAAGGCTTCCGCCATACCTCTTCCAGTTACTATCATAGCCGAAGTAGATCTTTATAAATTTGATCCATGGGAATTACCAGGTAATAACAATAACAACTTGTGCACCATAGTTTTTGTATATATGTATGGATTTCTTGATTAGTAGTAATATGGTGAGATTGAATTGTGAAGATAAAGCGACTTTTGGAAAGCAAGAATGGTACTTCTTTAGTCCAAGAGATCGAAAGTATCCCAACGGAGTGAGGCCTAATAGAGCAGCAACTTCTGGTTACTGGAAAGCAACCGGGACTGATAAGTCGATACTGACCTCTGGTGGGACTCAGAAGGTTGGGGTGAAGAAGGCGCTGGTGTTTTATGGAGGAAGGCCTCCGAAAGGTGTGAAGATTAGCTGGATAATGCATGAGTACAGACTTGCTGATAATAATACCTCCATGAAGCCTCCTCCTGTTGCAGCTGATATGGGTAGCAAGAAAGGTTCTTTAAGGGTATGTTTTAATCTTGAATTTGATCTTGCGGATTAGAGGATAATATATAGTATGTGGGGTTAATTGATTTGATTATGTTTTTGCAGCCTGATGAATGGGTACTTTGCCGGATCTATAAGAAAAACAACTCGCAACGGCCTGAGAAGAAAGATTCAGTGGATGATATGAACTCAACAATTGGGATGCAGAATCATAGGACGATGAACTCCGGGGCTTTGTTGGATAACGCGGAGAATTTGTTTGATGATTTATTGGATCAAGATGGTATGAATGGCAATTCTATGAGTTCTCAATTGGCTTATTCAAGCTCTAAGCCTTTCAATATGGTATCATCATCAGGATCAGGTGATTATTCTCTTAAACGCGCTCTACCCACGCCTTATTGGAGCGAACCAAATGGACAGCAAAGAGATTCAATGCCAATCAACAGAGCATGGTCATGGATGGAAGCAGTACAATCACAAGTCTGCTAAACCAGTTTCCACAATCAGTACAATATAACCAACAAGCGCTTCTTGGGTCACTTGACGATAATGTTTTTGGATCACCATATCCAGGCATGAATTGGAACTCTCAATAGAACTGTTGAGTACAAGTTTTTACAGTATCACTATCCCAAAGTTGAAATTGTGTCAGATATATTTGCGTAAACGACATGTGGCAGATTACGAACACTGCCACCAAGGGTATGGACTACTTTAAGCAATTTTATTGGGTAACAAAGATTCTATCTGTCAGACTCCTAAACGGGTTCATTAAGAGGAACAAAATGAAGAGAGTAGTATTACATGCTTGCAGAAGATTCAGGTATACGGAATACGTTGTCAAGATTGTTGATTCCTTCCCTGGCCAATCCATTGGTAAGCTTCACCATCTAGATGGGAAATGTTGTAATGTTGTAAATTTTAATGCAATAAGTATTGTTACAGTGAGTGTACTGTGAATATTGTTAGTGACTGCACTTCTTGGCAATGTTTTAGTTGACATCAGTAAATTGAGTATGTAACAATATATTCTTGGTAATGCTTTAGTTGCAATTGCATTAGCAAATTGCAGTATGTAACAATACATTCTTAGCCAAGTTGGCATTGTTACAATGAGTATGGAACAATATGTTCTTGTTATTATCGGTATTGTTACTGTTATTTTCGGTATTGTTACAGTAAGAAACTTGTATAAACAAGAGATGAAACCTTTAACGACATATGAATCAATACCAAGAATATATTCATATACTCATTTTGAAATCGGACCGTTCCAAACGGTTCGAGTTAGGTTCGGTCTCAATGTTCAAAATGAGGGAATCCAGACTGGACCGATTCCATTAAATTTAAACGGTCCGAGTTAGGTTCCTCAAAATTTGGAACCGATCCGGACCGTGCTCACCTCTATTTCTCATTGAAAGATTTAAGCAGACGTCGGATTTAAAATTATACTCTAAGGATGTTTTGCAGGAAGCAAAATCAAAAACATATTCTAGTTTATATATAAAATTAGACTTGTGGGATCTTCATAATTTAAAAAAAAAAAAAAAAGATTCCCATGATTAGTTTTAGGCAACCAAACACTCACAATAGGAATTGGAATCCAATTCCCATGGACAACCAAACATCAAAGTTGGTCAAGTCCATGGCATGGGATGCCATGACATGGGATGTCATGGAATGTGATTCCAATTTCCACCTTAGGATTCCATGCAACCAAACACACACTCAGTATACATATTAGCCCAATTGGAGCTCTTTTTTCAGGGATGTATAGTCAAATCACCCATTCAAGATGCCCATATAACCCAAGATTTGAAGTGGAACGACCCAATCTTTTTGAAACTCACCTTCGACGAGCATCCTTAGGTCAAAGCTTAATTTCAAGGCCAGTGAGAACAAACCAATAATTGTAATGAACTCACCAAGAATGAACCATGTACCTCGGAATCACATTGTGAATTCCATGTCTAAAATGTATGGTTTTCCATAGGGTTAATTTGCGTTTGGGCCATACAGTTCGTCCTATAGTTTGTATCAGTTTTGAGTTTGGCTTCGAAGTTGTCTAGCTTTGAGTTAGGGTCCCAAGACCACATTGACTTATTTGATCGTGAAAACCATCATAAAAAATGAACCTACCCCGAAAGTTATCGACAATTACAAAAGAAAAAACTAAAAACTAAACTCCTTTTTATATTTTCTGTGGCCAATAGGGGTACTAGCTCAGCTGGTAGGCTTGTAACAGATGCCATCACAAGTCCAAGATCTGAACCTGCCAGCGGCATTTGAGGTGGGAGGGGTTGAGTTAAAAAAAAAAAGGCAATTCTGTGGATAAAATTAACTCAATAAAAATTAAATTAAAATATTAAAAAAACTTAAATGAAAAACCCACTTCAACCCATTCTTCCTAATCCTCCTCTCCTCGAACCCCCACAACATTACCACCATCTCGGCCATCACTTTCCTGACCTCTCATGCAGCAACAATAACGCTGCCTCCAGCAAGGCCACCACCACCTTCACGATCAACTCCTTTATGTCACTCATCACCAACAACGACACCATCTTCCTGATCTCAGCCTCGCCTCTATCACGCATCACCAACAACGCTAACACTATCTAAACCCTTCCCGATTTCCTCCCGAATTGATGGCAACCAACACCAACCCCCCACCCAACCTCTTGTATATAGCAACCAACATTGCCACCACCACCACTCTTTTTCCCCTCCTCCCATAATTTGATTTTTGCTAGGGATCAGGAATAGAAAGAAGAAATGAGTAAGAAATTTTTTTAATTAAAAATTTTCATTAAATCGTAGCAATATGATTGCCTTCTAGAGATGTAAACACGAGTCACTAAACAAGTTTCAATAACAAAGTTAAATTATTTTTAATTTTCATAAATATTTTATTTAAGTAACAGTAAATGACGTTCAACGTGGTCTTGACCTAGACAAAAACCTGTACAATTTTTTTTTTTTCTTTTTGAAAGGCAAGCAGAGTTTTTATAGGATCCCAGAACCCATAAAGATGCCGCAAGCTGGGTTTGAACCCATGACCTAGTGGTACCATCCGCCAAACTCTAACCGTTGAGCTGTCATGTCATTGGCCTGTACAAATTTAGGACTCATATAGGACCAAAACGCATATTAACCCTTTTCCATATACAATACATAGAATTTCTCACTACTAGAGCCTAATATTACGTTTGATATGCTACACCAGAATTGTGAAAGATTGAGATAACATTATTTGTATGGGTTAACTACAAACAACATACAAGAACACCAAGTTGAAAAATCATATGTAATGAAATCAAAATTCCACAATCCAATTTATAGCTTACAGAGATGCACAGAAGTTGGCAGCTGCTCTTTAGATGAACAGTCAGGTATATTACATAGACGTGTGGTCAACGAGGAACCCAAAATTCTTTTGGAGATACTGCCTAGGCATCCTCTTAAATTGAGCAGCACACATTCTAGTGGTATTTCCTACTTTCGAGTTGATATGATTATATGAACTTAAATTTGTCATACAAAACACTATAAATACCTTGTTGGAGCTGACTCTTGCGTTTTGGAGAAGTTCTGCTGCATGCATACTTCAGTAAGCACACATTGATTCCTTGTGATCTTGCATATTTTTAAGCCCCATCATTATTTCAACTCACTTTTCCTTTTTCCATACCAATGAGATGATTGTTAAGTTTATGTTGTCTATGTGTCACATTACATAGTAGTTAATTTCCTACATTTTTCAATTGATAAACCAAATGATCTTCCATTTCCAAATGCAAACTCTGCAGGAAAATAAAGAATATGTTAGTCAACCAGAGTTAAAAGTTAAAACCTATGATGGTCATATCCATATATACATCTGTTAAAATGAGCATCTCCATAAAACTCGTGCCAGTGGGCAGTAGCAGTCAATCAAAAAGAGGCAAAAACTTGAATGCAGTTTTGCCTATGCCCCAGAGATCACCTCTTGGCATATGACCCTCACTAGTATCAGTTCATTCTTCTGTAAACAAAACCTATTGCCTGATTTGTGAATCAATGAAATTTATTTAATAAAATTTACATGATATAATAGCAAACACTCCCTTTTTTTAAAGCTAAAAAATCAACATTCCATACAAAATCAGTAAAAACTAGTGTCACATTAACTATCTAATATAATACTTGAGTATCAAGGGACACATAGTGTATAACTGGATTTTGTGCTATAGAGTGACGCCTATTACATCATAGTTAAATAAGCTTTCACAATTTAATAATAATATGGCATCAGACATACCATATAGGTGTTGAGAAGGTCGCTAATGGAGAACCTGCATCAGTGAAGTAAGAAGCGAGATCCACATTCAAGTCGTCATGCATGCCGATGAAAGGATGTGCCTGTTTTGTCACATGAAAAATCATTGTAATATGTAAAGTTTTTCAGAGGGAAGAGATCCTCCTTAATTTATGATGGGTATGCGTACTTATTGACCAAGAGGACAATATACGAAGGTCAAGGGGATGATGCAATTAATATGGCAATGTTCTTGTGAAAGGTAGTATACACCTATGGAAGAATACAGAAAACACGTTTGGGTACTTGATGAGATGTTCAGGCAGGCCTAGTCTAAGTTTCTTACTTCATCATCTACAGATCATATTTTCTTGCCAAGTTGGGTTTCTTTTATTATGGCATCAAACTGGTTAGATTTTTCACTGGCGATGACCAAGTTATACATATAAAATTGCAAAGGTGTGTGAAATCATACATGACAAAAAAGAACAAGAAAACCCAACTGTTTGTACAGAGGAAGCCTATAAACAACATCATTGAGAGTCTTGTGAACACTAAATCCTAGCTCAACATGTTAGCTGAATTTTCACTTCATTGAGCTCTGTGCATTGATTTTTAGTGTTTCATCTCGTGACCTATTAGTTCACAACTTTTTACTGAACGAGAGCATGGAAAAAAGCAAAATTACTTTTGGGTATTTTATCTGACTGACATAATTTTGAAAAGGAATTCCTTACCATAAGTTCATTGGCAGCCTGTCTATCCTTCGGATCTTTTTGCAAACTGAAAATGAAATAAGTAAAACAACAATTCCTTGTTAGTGATGAAAGCAAACACCAATCCAACAAAATTTGTATGAAGCAAACACCAATCCGACAAAATTTGTATGAAATGAACTGAAGAGAAGGACATCAATGTCAAACATTCATTTTGAATCAAGTCAACAGAACTTAAGGGATTGTTTGTTTAGCCTCTATCCAGAAGGGAAATGTCTGAATCAGAGGTGATCCTCCTTTCCGTGTCTGTTACTGCCTCTCATAATTAGATGCCCCCCCCCCCCCCCAAAAAAATAATAATAATAATAATAATAATAATAAATAAATAAATAAAAATCTCTAGTTTTGGTTAGACGTTCCTCTACCTCTTAACCGTATGTTTTTACTAGACCCCCTTTTTGTCTAACAAAATTACATTGAGGTGCCACTGAGTTATCCATTGTGGGCAAAATAGGCATTTACCATTTGTTACCTTCTAGTTAGAGGATCTAACTAGAGTCTAAACAAACACTTTCAAACCCCTCTTGTTAAGAGTTTACCTCTAAGAGGTTCCCTTTTAATAAGAGGTCAGATCTCTTAACTCAACCCCCTTCCCCACCCACCCCCAACCCCCCACCCCAATCGAAGCATGGAGTTATATGGAAACTTCCACACTAAGGAAGGCGAAAATTATCTAAATAACATTTCAAGCTTTAACAGGATGAAAAATAAAAGCTTCCAGAAAAATTTCCCTTCAAGGAATAAAAAAATATTTGACTCGTCAACTTGAAAAGGTTAGGTCCACTAGAATAGGAACCCAAATTCAGTAAAAAAAAGTTGAATAAAACAAGTTATAGTTATTTCACACAAGGAAATGCTGGTGATTTGTTGCTATCTGGTTACTAAATTAGCTTACCATGTAGAAATAAATGAGCAGAACTCTGGAGAAAATTGATCAGAAGGTGCACAAGGTGGTGGTTCTTCAACGACTGCTTCCATGAGCTCGTAGCAGTTATTCCATCCTTCATCTTGTTCAGGAGGAGAATATGGAAAACGACCTGTTGCACACTCTAACAGCACTAGTCCCAGGCTCCAAATGTCACTTTTGCGACCATATGCATCTCCTCTGATCCTCTCTGGCTATTGAAAATAAATGCCTCATAACTGACTTTACAAGTATCCTCCTTAAAAATAATTGGTGCATCATGAATTTAAAACTTCCAATAATTTTACTCACAGACATATAGTTGTATGTGCCAACGAAGGTATTTCGCTCTGCTGAGGTGGTTGCTAGTATAGCACTCACACCAAAGTCAGTTATCTTGACCTCTCCTCTGTGATTGATCAACAAATTAGAAGGTTTCATATCCCTGTGAATTATGTGTTTTTCATGATGAAGATATAACAAGCCCTTGAGCACCTGCATATATGAAGAAGAAAAGGTCAAACTAGAGAATCATTTAATTTAGCTTTTTTAAAGATTATCAAATGGGACATTGGTAAGAAAATCTTATGTGCCTTACAAAAAACAAGACTTGCCTGCTTACTAATGGCAGCGAGATATGTTTCTGGAATTGTTTTTACTTTCTTTAGGAAGTCCGCAAGAGAACCACCATCCATGTACTCCAAGATTATTGATATCACACCATTATCATAGAAAGATTGGTAACAGACAGCAACATAGGGACATTGTGCAGATTGATTGATCTTCAATTCTTGTGCTATATGCTTAACAAGATTCTCTTGAAAAATCACTTGGATGGCCTGCACAAAGACAAGTATTAGAATGGATGATTTTATCACTAAACAAAGCCTCTTATTACAGGTAACATGATGACAGCCAGTACAGCCTTGTCTTTAACAAAGTATGGTCCAGAAGGATTAATGACAAATTGGGGACTATTGAGATTAGAGGATGGACCTATAGAGTCAAAAAGTGGCATCTAATTCCAACACCCTGATTCAGGAATTAGGAGTAGCAGCAAGCTTAATGCACTGAATTTTGAGCACCATGGGATAGCTCTATGCTTAGTAAACTAAAATTTCCACTTTGGGGTGTTGCTCAAGGTAAAGAATTGATGTCCCATCCATCTTGATCTTGTGTAAAAACTGCAACTAAATTTACAAAATGCTACAGGATATCATGATACTCAGCTAGACATTATTGGCTATAATGACCTTCTCTTGTTTTTATTATAAATAATATTGCAGTAGTCTACTAGCAATACAGGCAAGCCCCAGAGGTTGCTACATGGATGTGATGGTCCTCAAAAGCATTGTGTACATGAATATAAGAAAATGCCCAAATTCTCATGGATTATTATTTTATGTAGTCCGTATTGAAAAACAAAAGGGGCTTCTTATCCCATCAAAAGGACCAATCCATTTGAAAAAAACAGTCCACCTCTCAGTTGCTGTTTTGTGCAAAATCCAAGGTAGTTGAATTGTAAAGTAGTACAAAACTCGGGAAGGGGGTTTGTTGAATCATATTGTAAATCGTAAGATTCTTAAAACCTCAATGTAATGTAGAAAATACCAAAACAAGACATACATATATTGAGTACTTCCATGCAAAGCAATAGATAATTAAAATTCAGAAAGTAAATTAGAATACTCTTATCAACTTCAAAAACCTAAAATTTGTTAAGAGATAATATTTATTTTCAATAATTTCCGCAAAAAGAACAACATAACGAACTCGCAAGACAAGCTTTCTTTGAGGGGTCACATGAGCAGGGATTGACTAACATTCATGCTTTTATAGAACTCATGTTGGTATTGAAGTCGGGACGATTGCTTCCAAATAAACTAATAATTAAATAATTCAAATCTGGATCTTTTTAACGATGAAAATAAATTCTCCTGTTTTTCATTAAGGCTCCACTTACAATAACCACAAAACTCAAGCCGAGTCCTTATTTCCTTCAATCTAATATATATAAGAAAGACTATTACTTTTGTATTTAACCAATGTATTGCCCATGTTGTTGGCACGATAGATTTCAACATCAAATTTCACAATTTTTTAGAAATAAAATAAAGTGTTTACATTTTTTTAACATTAATACCCTATCATAACTCGTCAGATTTATTAAGCCAATAATTAAACTCTATAGTCATTGTATTCACAACCACCCTTAAGTTTGAACTATCTCATTACTAATTGAAAAAAAGGAGCCAACTTGCAAAATGAAAAAAAACATCCAAATGTTGAGCAAGGGAGTCGAACCCATGCACTATTATTGTGGATTGCTTTGAGAGTAAGTCATAAGAGACAACTTTGAGTCCGAACGATCAGATGAAACAAATTTCAACCATGAAATAAGTCTATATACAAACTTATCCGTATTTGATTTGTTATATTGATACGAACCAAAAATATATAATGGATTATAAATAAGTATATCCCGTGTGTATCCCCATGTCCATAAAGTAGTTTTAATCTTAACGATTAAGAATTCCCCAGCTGTTTCAATCCCTTAAAGAATCCCGCGTTTCTCTCATTCAAAAGAACCCACATCTCGCCATGCTGAAATTTGTCCCAAACCAATGTCCTTAGCTGAATGACAATGCCAGCTTGGATGCTATCTCCCTTTTCCCAATTATCTAATACCGTGAAAACTTTTCCCTTCAGGCGACATGACGATGCCAACTGTTTGAATTAACCAGCAAGCTCGAAATTTTCAATTACTGAAAATTAGTGTGTTGTATGTGGTGGTGAAAGGTCTCACATGCGACCAAAAGAACCACAAATCAATCAGTTTGATCGAAAATGCCACTTTATTCTTATGAATGACTAGCACCTAGATAACCTGCAAATTCTATGCCTCTGTGAGATGCTCATTGTCTCCTTCTACTGACTCCATTATAGACATATGGCATATGTCCAATGACCCAAACAAATCACATGGCACTCCCAACAGGAGACTTAGGCCAAGGAGATTCCTTGAAGTTTAGAAAGGAAGCCTAACAAAAACACTACAATGAGTCCTAGAGAACATATCCACCAGGTGTGTTAATGGGTTCAAAAGGGTGAGTAAAAAAAACTCAGTTCGGAGAAGAAACATGATTAAACGCGAAAAGGTGGTGTAAAAACGAAAATTTCTAAAAAGGCTACTTTGAAACACAAAAGAATCTATCTGAAAAAGAAAAGAAAAAAAAAAAAACCCTTGTATTTGAGTTAACATATACATAATGCAAATTATCTATCTCTTATCCTTATTTATTTGTTAGATATTAAAAAGGGCTCAAGAAAATACTTCAAATTCAAAATGAAAGAGAAACGATTGAGAAAAATGCAACATGTGTGGTTATTGGAAATTTTTTATCAAACTTGAATGCGTGAGGTAAGTCGATTAATCTCTCCCTTATGTTATCTAGGGTGCCAGGCGAGGTGACAGGGTGACCCTAGATGCCTACACCTTGGCCAGGGCTTTCAAGGCAACAAATGTTCAAACTTTTATGAACAATTCTTAAGAGTCAGGCCCTAGCGCCAGGGGAGCCTCAAGAACGTGATGAAGATGAAGAAAATAGATGAAGATGAAGAACAAAAGAAGAAGAAGAAGAATAGAAGAACAAATGAAGAACAGAAGAAAAAGAACAAATGAAGAAAATAGGATGATAAAGGGTCTTGAGGCTCCCCTGGCGCTGATCTGGTGCTAGAGGCATGGCTCTTAAGAATTGTTCAACTTTTATTTTTAAAAGTCATGTGTGCCTGTAATTTTAAAATGTAACCCAAGGAGATTGAGGTGTTCAGAGTGAATATGAAATAAGAGGTGAAGAAATATATTTTTTATCACAAAAATAGAGTATTGTATTTATATGAGAAAAGTAGGACTGAGTGGAAAAGGAACACTGAGAACTACCATCAAAATATTACATCACGCGTGTCTATTAATTACAAGAGAGTCCCAACTAAACACACAATCAGAAAAGAGGATTTCTCTAAATCTATCTCAATTATATCCCCACCTTTAATCGAAGTTGCCGCACACAACATGCACAGCCTTTTGGTTTTGACCTTTAGTCATCTAAAAAAGAAAAGATAAAAAAGGAAATAAAAGAAAGTCAAGAAAAAAACAAAATCACGTGGCTAGCAGGTGCTTAATTCAGTTGACTTGGGTGGCGGCTTAGTGCATGTTTAGGCATCGCCTACCAAGCACTTTTGACCAATCCAAGCCTGGTCCCAAAACCTAATTCTTTCACCATTATGAGCTTCAAAAGTGATCCTGTTCTGAACCTCAGTAATGTTGCCCATGATACCTTTTGAAAGAGAAACTCCATAGGTTGATCTTGGAGAATAAGTGAACCAATCATTGGTGGAGGCCCCATATTTCTCAGCTATAATCTGTCACCAAAGAGAATTGGTCTGCACACCAAACCTCCAAAGCCATTTAGTCAGTAAAGCTTATTAAACTCCTTCATTGTTCTGATACCTAAACAACTTTTCATTTTGGCTGACAAACTGTCAACCAGTTTAGCGAGTGAAATTTCTTAGATGTCATAGAAGAACCCGATAAGAAACCCCTATGCACTTTTCAATTCTGCTGGAAATGGAGGATGGGATGACACACAGAGACATCATGTGCACAGGGATGGAAGCTAAAGGGATTTGAATTAAGGTGACCCTTCCAGCTTTAGATATATATTTTCTTTTCCATATAGCCTTTTTTCAATCCTCTCTAAAGTCTCTTCCCAGATTCTAGTATTCTTATATTTAGCTCCCAATGGCAGCCCCAGATAAGTACAAGGGAAGGTCCCTTCTTGCAGCCAAGGCAATCAACCCAATCATCAATATCAGCTACTTCCCTACCAGAAAACAGCTGGGTTTTGGAGAAATTAACTTTGAGCCTAGAACAAACTTGGAACCAAGAGAATATGTCTGATGTCTGATGTCTGATGTCTGATGGCTGACAGCTGATTAACGGAGGCATCAATGAACAACACATCGTCATCTGCATATTGAAGAATTAGGACCTTTTGAGAAGGAGAGGCTCGAAATCCACTAATAAGACCTAATTGTTGGGCATTGAGGACAAGTGTCAGTCAACCCTACAGCTGCCAAGGTGAAGAGCAGGGGGGAGAGTGGGTCTCCCTGTCTCAGTCCTCTTACTTCATATGCCCAGCAGGAGTTCTATTAATGAAAATAGAGAAAGATGCAGTTGAGAGCATTGTGTGTATCCAACTCTTCCATCTTGAGCCCAAACCAAAAGCTCCCATCATATTCTGTAAATATCCCTAAGACACTGTGTCAATCCCCAAGACACTGTGTCAAAAGCCTTGTAAAAATCAACCTAGATAAGGAGCCCATTCAGCATTTGTTTCAATTTGGAATCCAGTAGCTCATTTGCAATCAGAATGATGGGCTGCCGGTTACTAATGCCAGCTGACTGGTAGGGAGAGAGTATATTGGGCAAGACTTCATTAAGCCTAGAGGATGACACTTTAGCAATAACCTGTTAGATAGAATTGAGGAGACCCAATTGGTCTAAAATCAATGATAGAGGAAGGCTCGTTTACTTTTGGGATAAGAGTGAGCAGTGTACTGTTTAACCTCCAATATTGAAGTGTGCAATTAAACCCATGAAATCTAGCTTCATGTATTTTTTAAGTCTGCAATTATCCCAAGAAATCTTACCATTACAGTCATGTAAAGGGTGTGGAGTTCTTACCTTAGATGACGTAACCAAATAAAGTAAAATAAGTCAATGATTTACAAATACATAATCATGTGAGCCACTTAAGCTTCCTAATGAGATGTGTCTAACACAAACATGAACCAATAACTAGGAGAATCTATTTATTTTAGATAATGAACTGTTGGGTGAAAACTCCACGAATCCACTTTCACCGCAGTTATGATCGTAGAATTTAAGTCAATGTGCTAGTTCATTTCAAAATGTACAAGGTCGATCCCTATATAAACTCTTTCCCAAAACTTTAGTAATGCACATTTCAACTCAACTACCAACTCAAGTTGTGAATTTGAACTAGAAGAACTCACTGATCCACACAATTATTCTCTTTCTCGAGTGATTAACTTCAAGACATGAAAACCTGATAACTCTCATCCTCAGTATGGCAATCTGTCGTTGACCTGGACAAAAGGTGACTATAACGCAAGACACATCTACCCACAGATAAAAAAAGAAAGCTAATCCTGTCTTTTTTTTTTTTGCAAGTACAACTGATTAAGAGATTCAGAAACACCAAGCATAAAAATATAAATAAATAAGTGCTAATTAAGCAAGCTGTATAAATGTAAAAGTACCTTAAGAGCAAAAAATTGGCCAGTCCATTTATGGCGCACAAGTTGAACAATTCCGCTACTTCCCTTTCCAATCACTTTAATCATGTCTAAGTCGGCTAGGCTCAACTGGTTGTCCAATGGCTTTATAGGTGGTGGCTGCAAAGGAAGCAGTAAACAAAAGGACCTTAGATTTCTTGAGTTTTAAAACTTCCTACCACTTAATTTCACCACAATCAAAATAGTCCATTCAGTACAATTCAAACTCAAATTGAACTTAAAGATTAAGAATTAAATTATTAACATCTACAAGAACAAAAATAACAATAATTTGAAAACTGTTCTAGATAAAAAGTGATGATAATGAAATGTGAATATAATGCCCCCACCCTATTCTACAATTGTGGGCTAGTAGCAAGAGAAAATAAACATATTGCAGTGGAAACAGACACTCAATTCAACAATACCAACAACACAACAATTTACAGAGCATGATCCAAACACTTGTCAACTTGTAAACCAAGACCCCTTTTAAGGAAGGGGGAGAGAAAATAATGTTCAAATGTTATTCAAATTTTTTACTATGATTATAAAGCCAAAGGCCCCTGATGTGATAACAAAAAATTAATAGACCATCATGAAATTCTTCCAATTTACCAAAATAAAAACCCTCAACAACAGACATCTTTGAAGCTGCAATTCAAGGAGCATACATACCAAACAAAACCCAGAGCATTCATCTAGCCCTAGTCAAAGGTACTAACTAGAAAACCGACTTGTTTCTCTCTTGCAAATAACCCATACCACCGCATTGGGATGAGAGACTACAAAAAGCTTGAGAATCCAAATCATGTAAGAAGAAGAAGTTTCCAAACCACCCAATAATCCCAAAGAAAGTGAGACCACAAGGAGCTAGGAAGGATCACAATTAAGAAGAAGTTGGTCTCAGGACTCCTTACCCCTATGACACATAGCACAATCCAACTCCAACACCAAAATTGATAAGCCTAGACATCCCGAGTAACAATGCAATTCCATGCCAATGGGTTACCAGCTCACAAGTAGGCCTGTGGTAGATAGAATCACAGGTCCAAGGTACAAACCATGCCGGCGGCATATAGGGTGGGAAGGGTGGGTTACCAGCTCGGTGGTAGGCCTGTAGTGAGTGCAATCACAGGTCCAGGGTTCAAACCCCACCAGCGACATTTGGGGTGGGAGGGGTTAAGGGATTAAATAAAAAACAATACAGTCCCACAAAAGTTCCTTTTAAAAAAACGACATAAGGCACACATTTTTCCTCCAAACGAGAAATGTATGAAAGTAATCTTGGTTATCTTTAGCTCCAAGAGAAGGCTTTTCGTTCACCAAATGATTGAACGGAAAAGAGATCCACACTTTCACCAAACAAACTTCCAAGCTCCCACCATTCTCATTGCTATCTAGCACCACAAAAGCAAGAGTCCCCATTAACTTCAGCATCTCCCATTCATTGAGGCTCTTCTAAGGTGGAGTTTCCAACCTCCCTCATTTAGATTCCCTTAAAAAAAAAATTGCACCCTGCCATTAGCAAGCGAAGGCACCAGTTAGATCTTATCAAAAGAAACTTTGAGGGCCATTGCACCATTTATCATGCAAAGAACTTGATAATTTTCCAAATTTCCTAAGAATACGCTCCACCCCCATAAGGAATATAGGTGGCAAAAATTTTAGAGACTTCTCCAAATACTAGGGCCAAGAGGGATAAAGAGGAAGCTACCCATTCCCACCCTCATCATATTTAGTTTCAATGAATTTACCATGAGGACAATGTTTCTATGAGTGTGTTCCCAAATGCACCTTAACTCTATTTGCATTGTCAAGGAATCACAGAGGTGAAGAGCTTATAAGATCTCCTTGTTGTAGACAGTGACATGTAAACGTATGGCATCTGAGGAGCTAACATTGAACTGATGAATTTTCTACTGTAGTATACATGACTATTCTGAATGTAAACTAATTCATTCATCATAACATACAATTTAGGATGAGTTGGATATTACAAAAGACTAGGTATTATGAGTTGAAGCTAAGCCTAAGCCATTTAAAGCCCCCCATGTAAACACAAATAGTTTGTTATATCCGTGTGGAAAAAAATAAAATGGCTGCTGATCCCCGATCAATATTTAATTGTTCCATTCATAAGTTTTTCTTGAGTTGGGTACCTAGAGTCAGTGTTGATGATTTCCAACAACCCCCTGAACATGGACGGGCCCATAGTCCTTGGACCAAGGTGGTGGTGCTCATGGGCGGATCTACTAAGGGGCTAGGCTGCCCCCCCCCCCCCCCCCCTCAACTTAAAATTTTTTTTTAGTATATATACTTTAGTCTTAAAAAAATTCGATTATATAATGTAAAATACAATATAACAATTGTTTATGCAAATATGTGAACATGTTTTTGTTGGTGTAGTGGTTGAAGGTTTATCATTTTTATTAAAAGACCTGAGTTCGATACTCTTCGAGTGCATTTTTATTTTATTTTCAATGCAATTTTATTAGTAATTGCAAACATTTAAAAATATTTAGTTTAATAAAAATTTATTAACATCAAAGAAATGAATTATTTTTCACAAGTGGTATAAAACCTCCAACAAAAAAATATTTAAAATTAATATCTAAAATAATAATTATAGAATTCAATGAAAATATATATCATTAGCCAACTCGTACACAATTTGAGCCTCATATCAACTATTTTTTCTATGAAATTGTATTATGTTAATATTAGGTTCGCAAAATTCAAATTTTTTTTAGCTTCACCTAGATATTTATCCTAATTATTTTGTGATATTAGTTATATATTCTAGTTATTATGCTCGTTTGCTCCTTGCTAAGGTTATCGATAGTGACCTTATTTTGGCTTAAAATTGGACTACACTGCATCCAATTTGGTATATGCAATATATTTTATTAGTTACTAGCTCATTTTGGCTTTACCATTAATAACTGCTATTATCAACTAATAAGTATTTTCCATTTCGCCCCCATCGACTAAAATCATCCCTGGTGGTGCTTTTGTACCTCTTAAATGTGGGTGGGTGGAATTTTAGTTGTAATTCAGCAAATCCACCCACATTTATTCCTCTTCCAAACATGACAATCAAATCAACTACTAGCTTCTTTCTTTTTTTTTCCTTGAAATTGGTATGTAATTACAGATTTGAAAAGCAAATGATGAATCTTACTGGTTCTTCTTCATGTTGAGAGAGAATTCGAACTCCGTCCTTGTTGACCAGCAGATCGCCGTCCTTGAAGGTACCACTCTGAGTCCTGTTGTTGTTAAGTTATCATTGTTTGAGCAACCAAGGGACAAAACAATTATTCAAAGAAAGAAAAGAAAAGAAAAGATGAATGGAATTACAAAAACTTAGCGAAGGAAACTTCGGTAGACGGAGGGAGTGAGAGCTGCAATTTAGGGTTCGAGTTCCCCCCCTTCCCTTTCATGGCGATGCCGGAATTCAATTCTCGCGAGGGAACAGAGAGTCGTCTCAAGTCGTCTCGTCTCGTCTCAACCAAACTTCCAATCGTTCGCTGTTCTCTCTCTCTTTCTCGTTCAATAAACTAAGAAGACGAGACTCTGTGAAGCCGACACTCAAACTACTTTACAGTTGGTTACACATTTTTCTTTTCTTTTCTTTATGACTGTTCGAGTTTGCCTCGAGATGTAAAGGGAATGTCCCAACGGCTATGGAACCCAAGGGACCGACCGGTATAGAGACGGTCTAGTTGTAGTGAGAACAAAAGTTTTTGCTCCATTTCACGTGCCATGACTTTTCATTTGTTCCTCCTTCCTTTGAGACTACCAGCCTGACCCCTGATGTCAGTCAGACTTATTACCTACACCCTACCAACTCAAATGCCAACTTTATAGTTCACATTAACCTTTTGAGATATTTCCACAATTCTATCAACCTCACTGGATCACGCCACATAATCCTGGTTTCCTACTATTCAAAGTCATCACCAACAAATGCATAGTAAAATCAAATCTTGAGAACTAATGACACCATGAATTCATGTACTATATGTTATTTTAATTGTTAAGGTTGTTAAAACTTTTAGATGCCCAAAAGCTAGCTATTGTTACATTTGTTGTTAGAACATTCAAGAAATACAACAATTCAAACCTCTAGTAAGTGCTAAGCATGAGTTATAAATTTATATGGAAGTCTATGAGAGAGAAATTCTGAATGGCGAGGAAACGAGCGAGGGGAGGGAGGTGGCGGGGTGGGGATCGTTCACCTCCCTCGGGATGCGTGTCAACAATTTTTGTGCAACATCCCAAAGGAGGTGAACAGTCCCCACTCCGCCACCTCCCTCCCCTAGCTCGTTTCCTCGCCATGTAAAAAAGCTCGGAAGTCTATACAACTGACATGCTAGAAGAAGGTGGTCAACTAATTCAGATGTCTTGTCACTATTTTTATGTTGTCAACAATGAGGATCTTGTCATCCAGTGTAACTTAACTAAAATGAAGTGTAACCCAAAGGAAAAATCAAACTCTAAGAGGAACTGAACTGTTCCATTATGAGTTTGTTGATTCTAAGATCTAGAGGTATTGAAATTAAGCAAATAATTAAGAAGAGAGTAGCACCCCATCAGGGGCGGACCTACTAAGGGGCGAGGGGGGCCCCCTCAAATTTAAAAGAAAATTATTTTATATTTAGTCTTTAAAAAAATAATTATATAATGTATATATACATTATAATAGTATTCATTCAACTATTTCTACATTGGTGTAATGGTTTAAAGTGTTTAACTTTTGGTAAACAACCCGAGTTCGATACTCTCCGAGCGCATGATTTTTTATGGTTATTGATAATTATTTTTTTTCATCATTGTCACTCTCCTAATTTTTTTTCAATACAATGTTATTATTAATTGCAACGCAAATTTATATGTAATTGCAAATAATAATAAAATGAATTGTTGTTCACAAGTGGTGTAAAACCTCCAACAAAAAAAATATTTGAAATTAATATCTAAAATAATAAATATAGAACTCAATATAAATATATGCCATTAGCTAACTCATACAAAATTTGAGCCTCATATAAATCATTTTTCTATGAAATTGTATTAGGATCTTATTATGTTCGTAAATTTCAGATTTTTTTTTTGCTTCAACTAGATACTTATCTTAATTATTTTGTGATTTTAATTATATATTATATTTATTACGCTCATTTGCCCCTTGCTAAGGTTATTGATATTGTGACCTAATTTTGGCTTAAAATTTAATTACATTGGATTCAATTTGGTATATGCAATGTATTTTTATAGTTGTATTTTTTTATTTTACTAGCTCGGGTAGAAAAAAAAATTTTGCTTGCCATTTGGCCCCCCCTTGCCTAAAATCCTGGATCCGCCATTGCACCCCATAATTGAAAACTTTGTCATCTGCCTCCCCAATCTCAATTCCAAGAGTGTAGAATGTCCTGATTAGTTGCAAATGCAAGCCTCAAACATTACTCTCGATTTCTATTGCATAAAATCTTGGTATTTATCTTTCTTAATAGATTTTTCTGAACCCTTCAAATTTTAGTTACCTAAGAACTTGAATGATATAATTCATAAATTTATTTCTTTAACATTTGAAAAGCAATAATATTTTAAGAAAAGAAAAGATGGCAATATAACAAGCTTGAGTTTGTGGTAAGATCCGCGAGCTTGAGAAAATAGTCGTTAAATTCGATTTCGAGATTCTACACTATTAATTACACTTTAATACATAAATCAATTCTCTCATCTCATTCATTCTTCCCAAAACATCATTTGTTTTTTCTCAACCCTTCCAATTATCTTCTTTTCTTTCCTTATTCTCTTTACATGTTCTCTATGTACGCTTTTTTTTTCCATCAGTCTCTTCCTTCTCTTCGAGATAATTTAGTAAAACATGGGGTGAAAAGAACAACACTCTGCCAAAAAAGAAAAGATATTGATCTATTATTGCTTCTCTTTTTGGCGAATAAAAATAGGACTTCAAGTCCCTCATTTGCACTAACATGCACTCTGCAGGACAACCTAATAATTTTTCCAATTCAGGTCCTGAAACAACACATGCTTTGCATTGTGCAAAATATGTTTGTATTTGAGAGTTGCTACGTGCACCAGACTATTTGGATTGGTTGCACTAACTTTTTGTTGCATCGAAATTTTAGAATGTTTCAACTTTTTTGCACCAACCTAACATACGTAACACCGACTAATTAGTTTTTTATTAATAAAAATCATTAGATAGTGAAAATTTTATCATTTAGAAACATTAATTAACAATTGGATGTAAGAATAAAAGTAATCATTATCTAAAAAACTAAAATTCAATAAAGCATTCATTAAATTTCGTTGTGTTCATCAACTACAAAGGGGTTGACAAAACTAATGCGTACTAAAATAATAAATTAAAAAATACAATTTCATAATTGCAACAACTATTATATTCAGTCGGAAAAACTACATTTAAAACCTTAAAAAAACCTGCATCCAAAAACTTACGGGCAACGACTACTCCACACCACCTAAAATATTGTCTCACACCACCATGTATTTTTTTTTCCTACTAACCCACACAACCAAAAAAACTAATTTTGAAAAAAATAGTAACATAAAAACAAGGTAACTTTCAACCAATTTAAACCCTCAATTGAGACCAATTCTCAAGCTCATCAAAACACAAAAATTGTAGCACTCTTAGTTATATAATAAACGCAACTTGAATCAATTGAAAATGTTTTGAAATGAGTAAGTTATGGTAATTTTACTAAAGTCGTGCAAATCTGTCTCGCAATGAAAACGGGAGTGTCCCTGACATTCGGCAAATTTATATGCTTGATCGAGACTGATTCTCAACTTCATCAAAACATGAAAATTGTCGTACTATGCTTTATCTAATAAACACATATTTAATCACTTGAAATTGTTTTGAAATGAGCAAGTTATGCTCATTTTACCAAAGTCGCGCAGATCTATTTTGCAATGAAAACGGGGTAGTATCCATGACTTTCAGCCAACTATTGTAGTACTATGGGTAATATAATAAACACAATTTGAATCAATTGATAAATGTTTTGAAATGAGAAAGTTATGACCATTTTACTAAAGTCTTGCAAATCTGTCCGAAAAAAATTTGTGGGGGCGAAACTTCGCCCAGACCAATGTGAAGTTTCTCCAAATTCTCGCATTGGTATAATCAAAGTTTCACCCATTGCCCAATGCGAACATATATTTTTTCGAACAGATTTGCGTAACTTTAGTAAAATGGCCATAACTTTCTCATTTCAAAATATTTTCAAGTGATTCAAATTGTGTTTATTAGATAACTTAGAGTAATTTTCTTGGTTTGATGAGCTTGAGAATCGAACTCAATCGAGCACATAAGTTGGCCGAGAGTCAGAGACACTATCCTATTTTTATTGCAAGACAGATTTGCGCGACTTTAGTAAAATGAGCATAACTTGCTCATTTCAAAACATTTTTAAGTGATTCAGATTGTGTTTATTAGATAACTCAGAATAGTACAATTTCATATTTTGATAAGCTTGAGAATCGAGCTCGATCGAGCACATAAGTTGGCCGAAAGTCAGGGACATTACCCCTTTTTCATTGCGAGACAGATTTGCGCGACTTTAGTAAAATGAGCATAACTTGCTCATTTCAAAACATTTTCAAGTGATTCAAATTGTGTTTATTAGATAATTCACAATATGACAATTTTTGTGTTTTGATAAGGTTGAGAATTGGTCTCCATCGAGCATATAAGTTGGCCGAAAATCTGAGACACTATCTCGTTTTCATTGCGAGACAGATTTGGGCGACTTTAGTAAAATGACCATAACATGCTCATTTCAAAACATTTTCAAGTGATTCAAGTTGTGTTTATTAGATAACTCAAAGTAATACAACTTTTATGTTTTGATGAGCTTGAGAATCGATCTTGATTGAGCATATAAGTTGAACAATAAGGGATAATACCATATTTTCAGAGACAAAGAGGGTGAGAGAGGTGGCGATGTGGTGGTGGTCTTTGAAGGATAAAAGAGGGAGAAAGGTGGTAGTGGCGGGAGGGAGAGAAGTGATGGTGACGAAGTGGTGGCGATGATGGCGGTGTCTGATGGAGAAGAGATGGAGGGAGGAGAAGAAGGGAAGAAAAGAAGATGAAGAGAGACGAGGAGAGAGTTTAAATTTTAAGTTTTTATTGGTGGTGTGGAAAATAAAGTAGGTGGTATGAAAGAGAAAAAAATTGATTTGGTGGTGTGGAGTAGTCGTTGCCAAACTTAAATTCAGAATCATTCATACAAAGTCTCCAATCAATAACAAAAGTATTTGTTTTCTCTTAATGTTTTGTTTTAGGGTAAGCATAATGTGGTTGGGTACACCAAACAATTCTCAAATACTAAATCTAAAAGTAAGGTTGGGGCATCGAGCCCAATAGTCGGGTACACGTAGCAACTCCCTTTTATTTTTATAGCCTTTCACTTTAGTTGAAATTTAGAGGAAAATTAAATTTCAACATCAGAAATAAATGTGTCAAAGTTTCATATCATGTGCCTTGAAATCCACACTAAGTTGGATAAATAGAAATTTTTTTTATTAATATCACAAAATAGAAATTTTTTTTATTAATATCACGAAGCGAACTAGGGCCCAACTTGGCGCGACATAGGCAAAGTGCCCATTGTCCAAGACTACCCACTTGCGGAAGGTTCTTTAACGCTTATAAAGACCGTTTGTCAATATATTTAATGGCGAAAACCTAAATACATATCATGAGGAACATTGTCAAAACAGTTAGAAACTTTGACACATTATTTCTATTGATAATGTGTTCAACTTGAACGGAGCTCAATTCAGTGAAAAAAACATATATGTTTTTTAATTTACTACGTACCTCGTAATGTAACAAAAGAGTGTCATACTGAATATGAATTAAGAGTTTGAAGGACTCCAAGCCCAGTCCACCTTTGACGAAATAGAGAATACATTTCTTGCTAAGCTAGGAAAGAGCCCCATTAGCAAATTTGACTTTGGATAGCAAGCAAAAACCGTTAGCGGAGGCATCTGAGAAACTCTACGACATGATCGTGTAGGAGAGGATGGCGACTCATTGATTGTCCATGGCCACGACTCCATCCCAAAGGAACTTGAACTGAGTGGAATATATTGAGACTGAAGCCACCCTCCTATTTAAGTGAAACATACATCCTTGGTGCACTATTTTGCGAGAAACATTCAATCCAAATATGATGAACTCTGTAACATAAACAGAATGTTTTAAATCCCTCTAATCTCAATAAAATCAAGTTAAGTATCCAAAATCCAACAAAATCATTGCACACGGGAAGGTAAGATTGGAAGGTTTCTCGATTGATCCATCTATGAAATGAATGCAAACATATTTTTTGCTCAAAGTGCCATGGTGATAGCACACATCCATGTCACGAAATTATCTGGCAATTCACCAGGAAGAGAACCAGTGTTGGAGTCTGAGCAAACAAGAACAAAGAAACTATCCCAACAAAAGAAGAAGAATAAAATATTATCAATACACTCATTATATCTTCTCAATAATATGACATTTGGCCATTTTACAGTAAACTGAAAACCAGAACGAAAATACACCAGAATCACATCCCTGATGTCCCCTTTCCAACTAGCTACTTATCATCACACACTTTCTATAGCAGCGAAAGATAAAGTTCAAAGCCAGATGACCAATCTCTACAAAGACACAACATACATACAGAGCCCCTGTGTCCAGCTCTCTCTATATAAACTTTACTGTTTAGCTCCTGAAAACGAGAACAGATAAGACAACATAATCAATTTCATCCACCCTTGAAGTTACACAAGTTAAAGAAATCAAATTTATGCTTTTGGCCAACATTTTAGAAACAAAAACAAAATGATGCATGTATGTAGAAAAATCTTAATCAAGACATGATGGAACTGCCCAAAGAAGAGAACGTCATGGTCATTATAAGGATAAAAAGACTACATTCTATCATATCTGATAACATTACCTTGTAGGTTTATTTGATGCAAATTAAAGTTTCCCGTGTCATTTTCAGTTTATCATTTAAAAACAATAGTAATTTACATGCACTAGAGGGAATATCAGATATATGGTATTCATACATACTTTCATCAACCATGTTGTAAATGTCTGTAGTCATCCTTTAAAATGGCATTATATATGTCCTCTGTAATGACAGAGAAATGAGATTCAATCTTCAACGACGCTGAAGGAGAACTTGGATAAGAGCTGTGGTATTCCAGAGATTAGTGGGCCATATCCCTGTAATCGCAACACCATAAGTGCAGAACGGAAGAATACATATAAAGCAATTCACTAAATAGAGAGGTGTATGTTTTGCACCTTACTGTTTTCATGGATTTCACATAGCGGAACTGCAAGCATTTTGAGGTTTTTTGGTAGAATGAATTTCCGGCTCCTTGGCAGTTTTATAAGAAAGAGTTTGATACATTCCTGTAAAGCAGGGGGACAAGAAAATGCAAATCACAGTTTAAACAATAGTACAATTTGGACATTGCAACTTGAGATAATCAACAACCTTAGGCCTTCGAACGCTAGGTGCCAAATATGGATACATCAATGTTTCAAAATCAGGTCTCCACCACTTTCCAAGGCATTCTCCTACCTAAAAGATCCAAGAATAGATTTCTAAGCAAATTTACTGGGTTAGTTAAGCTGTTATAGGATATTTTTATTTCATCTTAAGAATGATACTCAAGACATGGGTGGTGCTGAGGAGCAAAAATTTAATCTTTGTTACAAGCTGTGGTTAACGTATTATAGAAATGTATGAACAAACTATCATATTCACCTCCCAGTCATTGTCGTTTCCACCTTCGCTTGAAGAGAGCTTGTTTGAAAGCTTGCGTTTAAGGCCATCGATATCTAGAAAATGGTGGGAACTGAACTTTAATAAATTCTGTAAACATTACTGAAACAAAAGTAATGTTTCACTTTGACGTTGGAGGTTCTGTTTGCCCCGGAATTGGTTTCAAGCATATAGAAAAACACAGAAAAGAAAAAAAGAACTCTAGTTTCCTTCCATCAGACTGAGCATTTTTTTTTTTCTCTGTGTTTGCACTTACTGCAGTCAAATTTTAGAATATGTTTTAGCCTTGAGTAGAAACCTTAAAGTTTGTGTGATAGCATGAAACATGGGAGTTCGCACACATAGGGATAAATCTACACAAATTTCTAGCAAGCAACCTAAACCTTGAATCCGCTCTAGGCTCTAGATCATTGTAATCTCAAAACCTTAGTGCTGCAATGGACCCGATCTACATGAAGTCCAAATCACCCACAACTTCATATGCATAGTAGTTTATGAACAAAGTACAAAGTGGCAAGGAAGTAAATAGTAAAGATGATACCTGATTCACCAGGTCTTAAGCGGCCACCAGGAAGCTTAAAGAAGGAGTTCCTTACTTGCAAGAGCAACAAATGAGGATGTTTAAACAATTCAACCTGTTTTAACAAGTACAAAATGCTCATGGCAGATAAATAATAGGAGGTTTCCTACTTAACCGTAAATCGTCATCCAAATCATGTTTATAAAGATAGAATTATAGATCCCATACTCCATAACATGCCAAGATCAATGTTGAACTTGAGTACTAGAAAATGCAAACAGAATGGTCAACAAGGAAAAATAATTGAAATATTCATTCAAATACACTGTCAGTTAAGAGTACAAGATCTCCTTAAAAACTTGTATTTATAAAGTAACTCACGAGATTATGCATAGGATTTTTTTTGTTCTTTTTTTTTTTTTAATTTTAATCTTTTATATATATATATATATATATATATATATTTTAATGAATTTATTTTAATGTATGAAGGGGCGATAACAAGTGTTCGCTCAGTAGGTAGGATGTCAAGTGAATTCCCAGTATCAGTAGGACTACATCGAGGGTCGACCTTAAGTCTATACCTCTTTGCTTTAGTCATGGATGAGTTGACGAGACATCTTCAAGAAGACGTACTTTGGTGCATGTTGTTTGCAGATGATATTGTCTTAGTCGATGAGACTAGTGAAGGTTTAGGTCGAAAATTAAATAGGTGGCGGGAGGCATTAGAGGGTAAGGGTTTTAGAGTTGGTCGTTCAAAGACAGAATATCTAGTGTGCAACTTTGGTTGTGAATCAAGAGGGATGAATAATTCAATTGAGATCGAAGGCATGAAGGTTCCAGAGTGTGAGATTTTTCGATATCTAGAATCTATAATTCAAAAGAATGAGGCTATTAGAGAAGATGTAGACCATAGGATTAAAACTGGTTAGACAACATCGAGAATGGCGTCGGGAGTATTTTGCGATAGAAGAATGCCTGTAAGGTTAAAAGGGAAATGTTATAAGACAATTGTTCGACCAGCCATGCTCTATGGTTCAGAATGTTGGGCTACTACGGGACAACATACGCATAAGATGACGCAGAAATGCGTATGTTAAGATTGATGTGTGGTAAAACCCATAAGGATAAAATTAGGAATGAAAGAATTATGAAATACTTAGGTGTAGCGACCATAGAGGACAATATTAGAGAAAGACGTTTAACATGGTTTGTTTACGTGTGGAGGAGACTAAGCACGACGCCAATTAGAAAATATCTAGATTGACAAGTTAGTGGAGGGTGTAGACGGAGGGGACGACCATTGAAAACTTGGATAAAGGTGGCGAAGGAAGACATCCTTGAACTTGGATTAGGCGAGGATATGTGAGAAGACCGCATGCATTGCTTAGAAAACAAAAATACATATAGTCGACCCCGAGAGTATTGGAAATGAGCTTTGATAATGATGATGATTTGAGTGTCCCTGCACTTGCTTTTAGAATTGGTAAAAAGCCACAATTCCTTGTGGGCAACTATCAAAGGTATTAGCCAACATAGTAAAAAAAAAGGTTGACCGTACATGAAATGTGCACCGGCTGTATCATCCATGCTAAAACATATTGGAATTTTAAGAAACTAGTCATATGGGAAATATAATTCATGTATGTCAACTTTATTTAATTATGTTGACTAACACATCAATCATTTGACTAGGAAAAGTCTGTATTTCACCAAATTTGCTCCCTTTTGTGTAGTAATAAAGCATTGTCAAGTTCAATAATGTATTTGGATGGCATAGTCCCCTCAAATTTGACCCCCCCTTTCTTTTTGCGGAGGATTATGTTTTCAATAATTTTCAACTTCAAGTGCCATTTCAATCTTCCCCCTACTGTCACACCCTGATTCCCAAGACACCAAAATATCTCAAAAACTGAGAAATCCGAAATATTTTTCTTTCCATTTACTTTACTTCCCAATGATAACACCTGCTAGCACACGACGAAATAAACTAAACCAAACATCACCTCTTCTCCCCCTCCCCCTAAATTTTTAAAATAAAAAATAAAATAAAAGGTAAAATTATAAGAGTTCAAGATCCCTCAAACTTTATCAAAGTTATGGTGTCAAATGGACGGTGGATTACTCATCCACTTATAAATCATTTTGTGTATTATAGAAAAAAGTAAAAATCATTTTGTGTTTTTGTTGAGGCTACAAATAATCAAAATGAGCTGAATTTAGCAGGAGCGATCATCTTAAAATGTTGTTACTAGTATAGTTTTAATAATTTTCATTAAACTTGTATTGCTTCTGGTAAACCAAGTGCTTATCTAGACTAGGGTTTGAATGAATTGAGTCATGAAAAAAGAATTAAGCTGCATGGTAGTATAGAAATTATAGAAGAGAGATAACAACTAACCACAAGAACTGCTTCCACACAAGCCCTCATACCATAAGAAGCGTAACTGTTTGACAAGAAAGTGTAGAACATCCACTCACAGTGAGTCACATAATGGTTTGCTAAAAGTAAAGAACATCCACTCACAGTGAGTCACATAATGGTTTGCTAAAAGTAAAAAAGGTGGGATTGGGATTAGGCGGATTACTTACTTGGCTTTGAGTCTCTCAACACGCTCAGCTAAGGTCTCGTCATCTTTATGATTATGATTAGGAGGAGGAAGGGGTTGTTGTTTGGATCCGAAGTAGTAATTCCTCAGAGGGTATATCTTGATTATATAACAATCTTCTTCATCACTACCTATAGCAGTAGCAGCAGCGGTAGAATTGCTATTTGTTGATGAAATAAACACTTCTTGATTACTCATCTTCCCAAAAAGAAACTTCCAACAACAGACGGTGAGACTGGCTTTAGTGGGAGAATTACTAAACGAAAATTCTACTAAATAAATAGAAGGAAGCAAACACGTGTTGGCAAAAGGTAATCAGTCATCATTCATTGCAAAGGGTGTGGTCCTGCACGTGTTGACTACCAATCAATCGCACTAGTATTTATATTCAACAAGGGCTATTACTAAAGAGCCCTAGATGCGAGGAAAGGGGCGAGGGATGGGGTGGTAACCACCCATTCGCTTTGAGATAAGTGCATCGGCCTCGAGATGTTCGATGTCCCTTATTTCGAGTCGGATGGGTGGCTTCCATCCATCCCTCACCCCTTTCCCTCGTTCCCTCTCTCGACCCCTAGAATTTTCGATTACTAAATAGAGCCCTTTTAGGGTCGAGGGATGGATGACATCATCCCCTTCGAGATAAACAACGAGGGGGTGGTGTCACTCATCCCTCAACCCCTGAAATTTTCGTACTAAATAACATCATCATTTTTGCTGAAAGTTATCATCAGTGTCCTGTTTTTTGAAGAATACCATCAATATAAATAAAAAAAATTATATCATCTCTCTTCTCCTCTCCCCCTTCAGAACCACCACCTCTTATTCCCTTATTCTCCTTTCCACCACCACTTATCCTCCTCCCCCTTATTCATTCTCCATCAATCCTCACCACCGCCACTTCTCTTCCTCATCCCTTCTTCTTGTTTTTCTTCTTCTCCATTAATCACCACCACCACCTTTCCTTCTCCCCCTCCTCCCCTCTTATTTTTTTTATTCTTATTTTCCTCATCTCCTTCCAATCATTTTTTTTTTCCATCAATGACCACTACTGCCACTTCTCATTCTCCTGTCATCTTCTTTTTCTTCTTCAATCACCACTACCACCCCGTCACCTCTCCTTCTCTTCCTTCCTTCATTTCTTCTTCTTATTTTCCTCCTCCCCATCGTCTCTTCTTTTTCTTTTTCTCAATCAATCCCCACCACTGCCACCTCTCATCTTCCTCCCACTTTTTTTTTTCTTCTCCTTCAATCACCACTACCATCCCGCCACCTATCCTCCTCGACCTAGGGAGTGGTGTTGCTCCGTTGAAGAGAAAAGAGAAGGCGAAGGGTGGTGTTATTGAGCAAATCCAAAAACATAAAAAAATAAAATAAAATAAATTGGAGTGATAGTGTACTTCAGCAGAAATGAAGATATTATTTAGCAACAACCCTTAATAGTGCTCGTGGCAGCTGTTTCTCTCACAGTCAATTTTTAAATTTCAACCGGAACAACAAAATCTGCTCTCACCACCGCCACCACCGCCACCACACCACTGTAAGCTTTGATTCATTCTCTTACTTTGATTGATGGAATGGAAAATCTGTCTCTATCCAGGGTAATTATGAATTTGGGTTTCACTGCTATTATGTGTTTGTGGGGGGACAGGGACACTACAAGACTGTACAGACCTCATCACTGGCATGCATGTCAAATGTTTGATATTTTACCCCTTGACATGGATTGAATCATGATGATTTAGACCTCTTCTGGCGTTTGTTATAAACTGATTTGTTTGAATATGATAACACGAGTTACTTGCTTTTTCCATCATGTAAGTATTACATCACATAACTTGATGATCTGCAGCCTATGTTACATGGTAAATGCAATTTCAAAACTAAGGGTGTCATTGTGTGTGTGTGTGTGTGGGTGGTGTGTTGGTGGTCTTCAAACTTTTTTAACTGTAAATGCAATTGTTCCCCAGTCAATAATTATTTATGAGATATTTGAGTAAATGTTTTGATTCATATCACCTGATCATCGAGAATGGTTAGCTTTATTCTACCCTGTTTCACGAGTTTGTCATGAAATGCTAATTTGGGGTTAAATTAGATAGTTTATTTTATGATTTTTGTACCTTAGAATTTATCATGATAGGGTTATGTTATTTTCTTTGGTTTTTAATACATTTGTTTACTGATTGATTTCATTGTCTACTTGAGTTTGTAGGATACGAGTTGACGTTTGGTAGTAGTGTTATGGTTAAGCGATCTGACTGGAAAAGTAATGAACAAAAGGAGAAAAATGGAAGTGTCTGATGTTAACGACTCCATCGTGAGTGAATCAAAGAACTTTGTGGACAATGTGGGCATTGATTTCTTCAGCCGTCTTCCTGATAGTGTTATAGCACAGATATTTTACTTTCTGCCAATGAGAGAGAGTTTTGAGACCTGTTTTCTATCTAAAAACTTGTGCTGTTTATGCACTTCAATTCCGAATCTCGAGTTCAAAGACCTTGCGTGTTGTATTGTAGCATCATCAGCAGCTGAAGAAAAAGTCAGGCAATTAATACAGGTTATCAACAAATTCTTGGAACATCACGATGTTCCAATCAGGAGTTGCCGACTTTCCTTGCGTCATGAATGGTGCATCATCAATGTGGTTCGTTGGATCACTCTTCTTATGCAACACGGTGTTGAAGACCTGGACCTGGATTTGCATCTGGATCCTGATGTTCGCATTAAACTTCCTTCTGTTTTCTACAACTCAAAAATTTTGAGAGCACTAAAATTGAAGTCTTGTAGTTTCGAACCTCCTCCTGAGTTCATTGGTTTAAGTTCTTTGGTAACACTTGGGTTTAGTCATATGATTCTCTCGGAGGATCTTATACGCACCATATCATCGCAATGCAGTCTTCTTCGTAGTTTGACCTTTCAAAACTGCCAAGGCATTCAGAGAATCAAAGTTTCAATTTGCAATAAATCAGTCAGATCTTTGACATTGGATAACTGCCCACATAATATATAAGTAGATGCACCAAATGTCCGTAACTTATCCTTGCATGGTGAAATGCCAAAGTTCACTATAAGAAGTGCTTCGACTCTGCTGAATGTTGAAATATTCTGAGATTTTCGTACCCGTGTTAATCATCAAGAGGCCAACTATATGAAGGATCATGTTATGCCAAAAATGATTAAAGCTCACTCTCTTTCCCTTACTGGTTGGGCTTTTAAGGTACCCTCCCTTTTGTGTTGTCGTTATTTGATATGCTACCATTCATTTATAGAATCTGTATTAATGTGGTCAAATAATTTTAGTGTTTTGCTTTTGCAAGCCATCTTCCGGAGAAATTGTGGACTTCATTTCCGAAACTTTGGAAGCTAGAAGTCGAATTGTCCCCTTGGAATGATAAAGAGCTCAATGGACTGCTTTGCTTAATTAGAAGTTTCCCAAACTTAGAGGAGTTAATTGTTTGGGTGAGTATTGGTTACATAAGTTTCATCTTTTTATCTTTTTTCCTTCTAATTTAAACAGAGCTTTACAATTATTTGGTCACTATGATTGCTTGAGCTAGCTGGCTTGCCTAGTATATGAGTACGATTGTAGGATTGAAATTTCTTTAAGTGGAACTTAGCAAAATAATTCTTGTATTTTAAAACAGATCCATTGAGGGATAGAGGTTTCTCATGTGATCTGTTGACTAATCCAAATATTTGTAATGAATCATTTTGAACATCCGAACCTTGAAGAGATTACCTCAGAGCCATGTTCATCTTCTCCGGGGGGAATAGTGTTGTGAGTCCAAGGTTCTGTTGTTCAGCCGTTAGGTATGTTGGTCAGTCGTAGAACCCTGTGTAAGTCGCCGAGTGAGCGCAGTTGCTAGGGTTAGGTGGTCCCATATCGGTGGTCCAGTAGTAGGTGGTCCGAGAACAGTGTTCCAACCCTCAACCTCTCAAGATTTTGAAAATGTCTTTTTATTTCAAAATTTACCCGAGCTTCTAGCTCTAGACAAAGCAACCCAGATTTACAAAATAGGATGAAATGTAGAATTCCAGAAGTAGAACAAAATTTACAAAAATGGTCCATACCAAAAGTTCCTTACAAACAAATTTACCAAGTTTCGCAATCAATCTTTTCTCAAAAATCTGAAGATCTGATATATATTGTCGAACAGACAGTGCCTCTTGATGGTTATTTGGAATCAAAACAATTGATTTCTACAAACACCCTTGAATATCTCAGAAATCAAGATTACAAGTATATCCATATTGGTCTGATTCAAGTTGGAATCAAACCCCTTACAAGATCTGGTCTTGACACCTGTGCCTTAATCGCTCTTCGCGACTGTAGACACAATAGGTTTCATGATTCTCTGTTTGGAATTGCAAAATCAACCCTGGCCATGGGTCCAATCTATTTCGACTGCTACCCCAATTTCTCAGTGTCTCTTAAGGATCCAAACGTCCTTGACACACTGACCCTCAATATTTAGACCTCTGGTTTCGACATGTTACCAGGATCTGAGTCTCTTGCTCTCATTTACAAATTCACTTACAAAGCCATGAAGACTCAATTGAGTCCTAAAGCTTTGATGGAGTCTGAAAAGGGATATACAATCCTGTTTCAGGCAAACAAAGACAAAACTAGTGTTATTGTCCCCAAGACAATTAAGTGGAATCAAGTTACTTTTCCAGTAACTTGGCAGGTTCAATCAACCCCTAGAAGGCCTACTCCTAGTTTACTCAGTCAAGTTATGATTCTAGAAGATGGAACTGTTGAATTACAGTTTTCTGAAACTAGAAAAACTAGATTACAGCCTCTAGATTTCCAATCAGGACGTAGATCTGAATCATCCTTCAGAACTGCTCCTACTCAAATCCCTAGAACACCACCACCTGAGGATATTCCTCATCTTGATCTGGCTAATTTAAGGAATCATCCTTACTGTCCCCAGATCCCACAACCAATTTACAATCCTCCATCAGAACACCCTTCTGATAGATTTCCCACTCGATCAGAGATGGCTGATCCAGCTCAAATTAATGCTATTTCAACCAACTTTGTTTTAGATAAACAAAAGGTAAGAACTGAATTTTCTATGAATTATAATTCTGACAAACGTGCAGCATTTTATTCTCAAACTACTTCTGATGAACGAACTAGTTTAGGTAAAATGTTTTATCAATTCTGTGAAGGTATCAAAGATCATATGCCATTTTTAGAATGGTATGAGTCTGTTTATCTTTCACAATTGAATGTTGTCAAGAACTCTTCTAAACCGTGGCATCTGAAAAACAATTCCATTGTTGAATCAGTTTTACCACCTTTAGAAGAAATTCATATACAAGCCCAAGGACAGACTGTCATAGCCTCTCCTTTGAAAAACTCAATTTCTATTTCTGACTCTTCAGGAATTTCAAAGATCATTGAGCAGAATAATTATACCAATATTTTGCTTAAAGAACTTGGTCAACAATTGACTTCCTCTCCTGATTCAGAAAATAAAAGTTCTACAAATAAAAATGTTAACAAACCAATTATGTTTTTCCAACCTTCTACAATTGAACAAAATGCCATTTCTTCTCCTCCACATATCATGGTAGAGATTAATCGAAGACTTGCAGCTTTGAGTATTCAACCTTCATCTGTCTTCGAAAAGGTTTTAAATTCAAAAAGACAAATTAACACTCTGTCTCCTATTGGTTCCGACAATTCTGATGATGAACCAGACATCATGACTGAATTGGAAAACCTTCAAAGTCTTGAACGACTTGAAGCAAATCCAATGCGTTCATCTCGGGTTCGTACCAATAATTATACAAATCCTTTACCAACTACTAGGAATTATTATCTTAGACCAACCTATCCTGACATGCAATATGAAGAAAAACATTTACAAACTTTCGGTTCTTCTTCTACAGACAATATCTATACTTGGAATATAGATGGTTGTACTGAAGAAAATATTATCGAATTAACTCAAGAAATGGTCACGGTTGCTACTGCTCATCACAGCGAAAACCGATCTGATGCTAGTATTGCAAGATTGATAATTGCTGGCTTCGCTGGTCAATTAAAGGGATGGTGGGATCATTACCTTTCCAATCTTGAACAACATAGCATTTTCAATGCACTACTAAAAAAAAGGCCTTTAGGGACGTAGTCAAAATTGTCGCTATAGACAACATTTCGTCGCCATAAATATTGGGCGACAAAATATTAGTCGCGCAAAGGTTGTCGCCACAACTCTGTCTCGCAAGCCTTTGCGCGACGAAAATAAATCTTCGTCGCTACAAAATCTTTTTTGCGCGACAACACCACAGCTCTGTCTCGCAAGTCTTTGCGTGACGAAAATAAATCTTCGTCGCTACAAAATCCTTTTTGCGCGACGACACCACAGCTGTGTCTCGCAAGTCTTTGCGCGACGAAAATAAATCTTCGTCGCTACAAAATTTTTTTGCGCGACGACACCAAAGATCGTTGCAAAAGGGTGCGTCGCGTAATACTGTTTTGCGCGACGCTAATTTCGTCGCAAGAAATATAATTGTTCTTCGTGCAAAATATACTTATGCGATTAACCATTTCGTCGCATTAAACTTTGTCGGCATAACTCAATCGTGACGATCCATTTCGTCGCATTATACTTTGTCGGCTTAACGCAATGGTGACGAACCTTTCATCGCTCAAGATATTCTTTACACGACAACAATATTCATCACTGTAATGTCGTCACACAGGTTCCGTCGATCAAAACACGCTTGATCTATTCTTATGCGACTAAATTTTTTGTCGCTTAAAGTTCTGTTTAATAATTTTGAAATCTTTTAATTCAAATATTTATTTTAATAAAATTTGAAATATTTATTAATTGAATCGTCTCACACATAGAAAGGTTTTGCTAATTTATTTAAATACTATTAACTTTACAAATTAATAATGCAAAATCATAATGTATCCATTACAAATTAAAAATTTTAAACCGTACTGTATAGTTACAAATTAAAAAAACACATTAGTACATTTTTTAGGGATGTGGTGGCTGATGATGGTTTGTCGACAGTAGCGGGAGGCTCGACAAATTAATCCCCAACTGCTGGAGAGCCCCGAATAACATACTCCACCTAGTTGCCTCAGATTTTGTTACTGGTGGTGGTGGAGGAAGACGTTCCCTTGTTGTAGGTGGATCAGACAGTGCTGGTGGTGTGGGGAGCAAAGGTGGGGCAGGAAGATGTTGCTTGGGGACATGTTGGCGAGGTGAGGCTTGTAGTTGAGATGGAGCTGAGGGTGTGGTCTTGATGTTACTAGGAGTTACGGGAGACTGAAGAGGCACCTCAGCTCGTATTTTCACTTCTTGTGGGTCAACAAAATCAGCAACCAGGAGTTTTCCTCCATTAGTAGGCCATTGTAGGTTGTAAACAGCATTCCTAGTCTTTGTAGCTTCTTCCACTGAAGAAAACTGCAAAAGATTTTATTTATGATAAGCAGATAGTAAACCCAAATGTAAACAAAAATAAAAATTGTATACTGAATTTCCAAATTGACTTTGTAAAATTGTGCTCAACTAAAATATAAATTGACAAATAAGAGAAGCAGCGAATTCAGCACCAAAAAGTCAAATCAACAGTCAGACAAACCCTACGTTTTCATCTTGATGATTTACCGAGGTTTCCATTGACCTATCTATCACATTTTGGATAAACCAATGCGGAAATTATGAACATAAAGGCAGTCTTGAGTTTTGATGACTCGTCGGTAATGAGCTTCAAATTTTGGTTCGTTGAAAAAATATTAAAAGTCAGATTCCAAAATCTGATCAGCATCTCCTTGAGGCAGACTGGTGCCATGTCACAGTTCTTCATTCCTTCGTATGATATGGGCACAAGTTTGTATGAATGGGAGCTTGCCTTCCCGATTCGGTTGGACGACAGGCTTAAACCTGTTTGATTTGAATGACAGTGGACAGCTCCTACCTCAAACAAAACTCCATGTCTCCATCTTCTCCCCTAGAACTAACTTTCTCATCTGGTCAGTGGCTCATTAACAAGTAGCCTTTGTGGTATGATCAACAAACAATCAACCACCTGTTCTTCTTGTGTCCTTTCTCTGAGGAGATGAAGTGCTTGTGATTACTGTTTAGGGGTAGATTTCCTACTAGGGATTTCTCTTATTCAGGGGGCCAACCATTGGAAAAATAGAACTGTATCTTCGAAGGAAAACTGGATTCAGTACCAGCTGATTGTTGCAAGTTTGCAGGTAATCCAGAAAGACAAAATCAAAAGTTTTTTAAAAGCAAAAGGTGTGATCTTCATATGCTTAATATTCAACAAAGATACAAGTGTTGTTTTGGTTTATATCTCTTGCCTCCTTTTCTTGGCTCCACGAGCATCTCACTCGTGGTTGCCATTTTAATACAATTCTCTAGTATGTCTTGCTTATCAATAAAATTTTTTTTACTCGATTCAAGCTTGCCGAAGGACGTTGAGTAGACTTTCTATATACAAACTTGATTTCCACTCATGCAAATGCACCATAACATAAAAATAAATAAATAACATGGTGACAAGATTAAGGAAAGAGGAAATAGAGGATATGGAAAAGAAAGGCATACCATCACATAGCAGTGGGTCTTAATGTGGTCCATCCAAAAACTGCAGACTGTACCAGTTTTACCCAGAAGCTCTTGTACAGCTCTCAGGGTAAATGGCCTGAGAAAGTTATCAATCCTGAGAGAGTTGCTAGGAGATTTCTGCGATGGTGGAACTGCCAAGATGAAACAGAGCAATCCAAGATTAAAATACAAAATAAATGTGGTGCATTTACAATTCAGAACACCGAGTTATAATATCTTACCAACACGCTCCTTTGGTGTGTCGAGTCCGATCTAGAAAAGTTGCGCTTGGGGATACTGGACTGGAATGCATCCTTCGGTGTTGTTAAAGGAGTGAGACCTGAGGACTTTATTTCAGGAATTTTAACACTTTCTGAATTCCACCTTCGCTGCCTCTTTGGAGGTTCACTGCCCCTGATCGGCTCTTGATCTGCACCAACAGAACATTAAATAGATGAGATCATGAGAAGTTTAATCTATATAGTTGTAACCTAAGCTTCAGTATAATGATCCAATAATGTACCCAACTAAAAACTGCAAGATCATATTATTAACTACCAAAAATGATAACATTCTACTCAAATTGCAAAAGCAGAGCGAAACTATTGTGCAAATCCTCCCTAATAAGATCACACAGTTCCTAGCTGCCAATAATTGGCAAGTCAATTAAGCACGTAACTTACATTAAACACACACCAAGGCACCAACTAAACACACACATACTTGTAATTACGTTAAACCCCTGGCTTAACAATATTTTTTGTCTTAATAACATTTAATTACTTTTTTCTGTATAATTTTATAATATGTATAGCTTCTTAAAAGTTTCGCCTACCGTGTACAGTAATATGTGAGAGATCACATTACTAAGGAGAACTCTCATGTCCTCATGCAAATGTAGCATGAAAATAATAATAATAGTCACTACCCGCATTCCAAAATAAATGTAAAACAAACAAGATGCAACACCTAAGTACTCTGAAAAATATTTTACCACTAAATTCATAGCCATTGAAATACCAGTGTTGCTCCAATATTTTGATGATTAGACTTATGAATAACTGTAAAAATATTTTTGGATCTGAATGACTCTAGGAGTAGAGTTTGAAACAGAGAAGCTTTCCCAAGTTTTAAAAGAACAATTGATGACTCCGAGGACTAAAGAGAAACATGAAACATATTAAGTCACCTACAACCTAAATTCTCTAGCAAGAATTGAACTTTGTATTGTTAAACAAGAAAAAGAAACAGCAAGAACAAACAAAAGTTCATATATCGAAACGATAAAAAATTCTCCAAGCAAGAGTTCATATATCAAAACGATCAATAGAAGACCGATTAAGACGAAATAGATACATGATTGTGCCGTTCTCCAGCAAGAGCATCAACCGCACCTTTATTCTTCTCCGAAGTTCTTCCTCCAACGATGTAACCACTGTTCTTCCATTCTTTCTTGCAACCACACATCTAGGGTCATCCTAATAAACAACACAATAATATTAACGCAATTGCTACCATTAGGTCCATCACCCTAAATTAGCCCTAACCTTGGAAAATCAGTAAAGGGAGTGGTCAAACTACTTACATAGGCAACTTTGCCTACTATCAAATGCGAGCATTTCGGGCTATTTTCTCCGACATCAACTCCACCTCCACTCACAAGCTTAGATCTAACCTGCAAAGAAACAAACCCAGACATCAATTTCACGGTGAAGTTAAAAAAGTTACAGTTTTCCAACAGATTTGAAGTGAAATTTTGTGAAATCGAAACAAAACCTCACAAAGAGGCAACTGAAATGAACTGAAGTACCTCTTGTTCTTGGATTGGATTGAAGCCAAGAAGGGCGAAGCGGACGCTAAGGAAGACCTTCGATTGCTCGGCGGCTTCGAGGGACGAATCGTCTTCGTTGTTTCGAAGCATTTTGTGCGAAATCGAAGTGAAGAAGAAAGAGAAAGAAGGTTTGATTTGAAACCCTAAGAGAGAGATATGAGTGGGAGAGAGAAGAAGAAATGGAGGGATTTTATTTTGGGTTTTTTATAAATACGAAATTTGATTTTTGGTGGAGTGGCGCCAATATTCAAAATTTCACCCCAATTTTTTTGCCGCCAGAAGCACGCGCCGGGTTTTTAAGGGGGGAACATTTTGTGCGACGAAATATTCTAATTTCGTCGCACAAACATCACATTTGTTTATTTTGGAGAAATTTTTTTATATCATTATTTAATTAATTAATTGAACTTCGACATTCATTTAACAAATTTATGGTAAAAAATTCATAGTACATTAAGAAATTTAATTAAATGAACTAACAAAATACATAATATTATTAACATCTTGTAAACGACCTAACAAATTATATTCCTTCAAATGTATTTAATCTGAATCAGTAGAGTAATCATTTTCGACTTCTTCTTCAAATTCATCTGACATGGTTGCCTCAGATTCTCCTAAAACTCCATCTTTTGCAGGTGATACCTCAACATCATATTCGTCATCAATCGGAGGAAGTTCGACAAATAACTCAAATGGTTGTTGGATAATGGGAATGCTTGAAGATGAATTCTCTTGATCATCGGTGTCGTCATCATTGTGGTCATCAGAAGCCTTTTTAGGAATGTCCCATATACTTCTGTGTTGGATCGTCTGGACTACTTTCCATCCATCACCGGCTTTAGGATCATCTAGATAAAAAATTTGTTTTGCCATAGTTGCCAAAATAAAAGGATCATGCTCGTACCAAAGTGTGTTTGTGTTCACACTTACTAGACCATATTCTCGTTTAATACTCTCGGCTTTATGTGGGTTTGTATCAAACCAACGACACTTGAATAAAATCACCTGGCAACGGTCTTTGTACAGTAATTGAATTACAGATGTCAGTTTACCATAGAAATCAACATCGGCGGTGTTGCCGTCCCCGCCAGGTACTGATATGCCGCTATTTTGAGTGTTCAAATTGTTGTCTCGCTCGATAACCAGGAACTTAACACCATTCACATAACAACCCGAAAATGTTTCAGATCGAATAGGACCTCTCGTCAGTTTTGATAATTCATCATCGTAAAGAGCCGAATTTACTTCCTTCAATTGTAACATCTATTAAAAAAAAATTATATATATTCAGAATATGTTGAATACCAATTATAAAAAATAATAATGCAATATTATCAAATTTTCTTATAGTTATCAACTTACGTGTTTGCGAAACCATTCAGGAAATAATTGACGGTGCTTCTCGGCCCGTAAATGTGCAGGATACTTACGCCTAAGTAGTTCTTCATGCTCCTCCAAAAATGGCAAGACCTCGTCACAATTGTTGAGTATGAACCAATGCGCAACTTCCATGTCGTTATCGCTAAACTGATAATTTGTTGGTGGCTTGCCAAACGGTCGTGCGAGTTGCGCAAAAACAGAAAGTGTCTCACTTCTAGTATCACCGTCATTGTTTCGTTGAGTTCGGTTGAAGGACGTCTCAACATTATGGAGATACATTGCACAATAAGTAAGTGATTCATTTGCAATATATGCCTCCACTATAGATCCTTCGGGTCTTGCCCTGTTCCGTACGTACCTTTTGTATGTGCCTAGTATTCTACAAAATATAAAAGATGTCAGATTCGTTACAATAAATGAAGAATAGTTAGAAAACAAGCATATGAGTTACCTTTCTATTGGGTACATCCACCGATAATTGACCGGCCCACCAAGCTTTGCCTCACATGGTAAATGTATCATCAAGTGAATCATGCAAGTAAAAAATGTCGGAGGAAATATCTGTTCGAATTTGCATAAGATGTTAATAATATCGTTTTGCAACCTTTCTATATCCGATTTGCGCATAGCTGCTGGAAGAATCTCGACAATTCTGTAATAGGGCCAACAACACCCGATGGCAAAAATCCTCGAATAGCGACCGGAAGAAGGCGTTGCAGTAGTACATGACAGTCATGGCTTTTCAATCCCGACATTTTTCCATCACTCATTTTCATACAACGGGCAATATTAGATGCGTACCCATCTGGAAACTTCACAGAAGAAAAAAACTTAATTTTTTTTTAATCTTTACTGGCGATTTAACTGCAAAATAGGGATGTCCCTTTACCCATTTGTCACCGACTTTCTTAAGCCATAACCGTTTCTTTATACCCATGTTCATACAATCTTCCCTCGCTTTCACAGTGTCCTTCGATTTTCCTTTGATGCCAAGAATTGTCCCAACCACACTATCACATACATTCTTTTCAATATGCATCACAGCTAGGTTGTGCCTGATCTTTAATTTCGACTAGTACGGAAGCTCGAAGAATATACTCTTCTTCGTCCAGTTCAGATGTGTAGCTGACCTGTGCAAATTAGTATCACGATTATCAGGATGTTTGCCAATCTGACCAAATTCCAAGCTATTCAACTTAGCCAAAATGTCATCCCCCGACCATGTCTCTTTCACTTGGAAAACGGTGAGGAAATTGCTAATTTTTTTATTTTTTGAAATTTCATGAAATTAGGTTGCTATCATGTGGATTTTTGGGAGTGTCTCACATTGTTTTTCGAGTGCATACTAGATATTTATTAATTAATAATATCTACATCGTCCACTTGAAGAATTGTAATTGAGATGCTGCTGAAATTTTTCCACATTGAAACCTAATCGCATTAGTGTCGTTAACTCTCTTTAATTCTCATGTTTTGTTTATAAACTGAAAACAGGCGTAATGGAAAGACAGTGGATACAAAATCAGGACAGATGATGTGATGAATATTTAAATGGGATCGAGAGCTTCATTGAGTTTGCAAGGGCACATGTCATTGGTACGACGAATCATATCAAGTGTCTGTGTCAATGTTGTAACAATTGTTTGTGGCAGACATTCAATATGGTTTGGTATCATTTGGCGAGGTATGGAATGATTCTGAATTATACGAGGTGAATTTATCATGGGGAACAACGAGAATTTGGTTCGACTTCATCGAATTCCCAGCCACTTGTGCCGCACATTGATGAAACGTCCATGAATGATAATGACCAAGTTATGGGTATAATAAATGACGCTTATCCATATGCATCGATGAACGAAGATGGCATTGATGATATAGTAGGAGATACCGTACCTCCCAACATGCTGCAAAGTGAAGAGTTAGAAAACTATGAAAGACTGTTGAAACAAGCCCAACAAGGATTATACCCCGGTTGCACAGAGTTCTCCCTGCTTACTGCCATTGTGGAGTTGATGCATTGCAAAGGGAAACATCATATGTCGAATACGTGTTTTTCTCATTTAATGGGAATTATGAAGCGGATGCTTCCGAAGGAAAACGTTTTGCCTGAGGATTATCGTAACGCGCAGAAATTGTTGAATGGTCTTGGTTTGGGGTATCAAAAGATTCATGCTTGCAAATACAACTGTGCATTATTTTATAATGAAATTGAAGGGATGGATGCATGCCCTGTGTGCAATGAGCCAAGATATAAGCCTAATTTTGGTAATAAAACGAAGAAAATTCCACAAAAGGTTTTGCGTTATCTTCCACTAAAGCCCAGATTGCAGCGACTATACATGTCGACGCACACTGCAAGTCATATGAGATGGCACAATGAAGGAAGGGTTGATGATGATTTTTTGAGACATCCTGCTGATGGAGAGGCTTGGCAAGCATTCGATACTATGTATCCCGATTTTGCAGAAGACCCGCGCAATGTCAGATTGGGGCTTGCAACTGATGGATTTAATCCGTTTGGGAATATGAGCTCTACTCACAGCACCTGGCCCGTCGTTGTTGTTCCTTATAACTTGCCCCCTTGGATGAGTATGAAAAAAGAATTTACAATGATGACTTTATTAATTCCCGGTCATCCCGGAAAGGACATTGATGTTTATTTGCGGCCGTTGGTTGATGAGTTAAAAGACTTATGGGAAAATGGTGTACGTACATTTGATAAGTTTACCAACACAATGTTTATGTTGAGAGCAGCAGTGATGTGGACTATACATGATTTTCCCGCTTATGAAAATATTTCAGGTTGGAGTACTCAGGGCTATAAGGCGATGAATCTTTGTTGGGAAGACTTTATGCGACGAAGCTTTCCAATTCGTCGCGACAGATATCTTCAAGCGACGACAAAGTTTGTCGCCCTAGGATGTCTTAGGCGATGAACTGGCTCTCTTTAAGCGACGAATCTTTGTTGTGAGTACTTGATGCGACGAAGGGTTCCTATTCGTCGTGTACGCTATCTTTAGGTGACGACGATGTTTGTCGCCCTAGGATGTAAGACTTTAGGCGACACAGCTTTCCAATTCGTTGCGTCAGATATCTTCAGGCGACGACAAAGTTTGTCGCCTTAGGATGTTTTAGGCGATGAACCCACTCTCTTTAAGCGACGAATCTTTGTTGTGAATATTTGATGCGACGAAAGGTTCCTATTCGTCGCGTACGCTATCTTTAGGCGACAACGACGTTTGTCGCCGTAGGATGTAAGACTTTAGGCGACGAAGCTTTCCAATTCGTCGCGTCAGATATCTTCAGGCGACGACAAAGTTTGTCGCCTTAGAATGTTTTAGGCGATGAACCGGCTCTCTTTAAGCGACGAATCTTTGTTGTGAATACTTGATGCGACGAAGGGTTCGTATTCGTCGCGTACGCTATCTTTAGGCGACGACGACGTTTGTCGCCTTAGGATGTAAGTCTTTAGGCGACGAAGCTTTCCAATTCGTCGCATAAGATATCTTCAGGCGACGACAAAGTTTGTCACACTAGGATGTTTTAGGCGATGAACCGGCTCTCTTTAAGTAACGAATCTTTGTTGTGAATACTTGATGCGACGAAGGGTTCCTATTTGTCGCGTAAGCTATCTGTAGGCAACGACGACATTCGTCGCCCTAGGATGTATCTTTGTTGTGAATACTTTAGGCGACGAAGCTTTTCGCTTCGTCGCGTAAGATATCTTTAGGCGATGACAAAGTTTGTCGCCCTAGGATGTTGTTCAAAGTGGCCGGTACATAGCAATAGGTATGTTAGGGCGACAAAATATTTGGGTTTAAGCGACAATACTTTGTCGCTTAAATTTTAGGCGACGAAGGCTTCTGGTGCGTCGCGTAAGCTATATTTAGGCGACGAAATAGTGTGTCGCCCGAGGATATTAAAGTTGGTCGTTTAAAGTGGTCGACACGTAGCCCTAGGTATTTTAGGGTGACGAAATATTTGGTTTTAAGTGACGACACGTTGTCGCATATTAGGTATGCGACGAAGGCTTTAATTGCGTCGCGACAGAGGTTATGACGCGATGAAACCGTTCGTCGCGTTAAGTAGTTAGCTATTTTTTGTACTTGCGTGACAATATTAAATATGTCGTCGCGCCATGATAATTTTGAGCGACAAAACTTCCCTCGTCGCGCTACGAGTCGTCGCAAAAGGGGATTTTTTTAGTAGTGATGCTGTCAAAATTGATCTTTTTGGCAATCCTATTAAAAATGAAAATGGTGAAAACATTCCTGACATTGTTAGTACCTTGATTTTCGCTATTTTAAAACATTTTATAGGAGACCCTTCAAAATTCCAAAACAAATCTCGTGATCTCCTTATGATCATTAGATGCAAAACCTTAAGTCATTTCAGATTTTACAAAGATGTTTTCCTAAAGAAAGTTATGCAGCAAAATGAAGCTAACAATCCTTTCTGGAAAAGGAAATTTCTTTCCGGATTACCTCCTGTTTTCGCAGATATCGTTAGTGATAAGCTACGGTCCGAATACAATGGTGATATTCCTTTTGAACGACTTACGTATGGAGACCTTATTGCTAAGATCAATGAAGTTGCTCTGCAACTCTGCAATGATATCCGTCTCAAAACCCAACTTAAAAACAAAACATTTTTGGTTCTAATGAACTTGGATCTTTTTGTCAACAGTATGGTTTTGAAGCCTTAGCAAATTATGTCCCTATGTCTTCCAAACAAAAGTATAGGTCCAATCCGGCCCGATACTTTAAGTCCAAAAAGAAATATGGCCCAAAACAAATTAAACAATATAACAACTATTACAAAAAGCCCACTAAGCACGGCACACACAAGACTACCCATTTTTCAAAACACAAAGGCCCAATTGTTCAAAAACCCATTTATTTCAAATGTTGTAAGCCGGGTCATTATGCAAAGAATTGTAGAACAACCCAAAGAATTCATGAGCTTGACGCTGATGAAAACATTAAGCAAATGTTCACTACAATCCTTCTCAATTCTGAGTCTGAATCTAACCCATCTGATGACGACCTTCAAGTCTATCAAATGCGTTATGAATCTGATTTTTCTGACAATGAAGATTCTGATCAGGATCATTGTGCTAAAGCATGCACATGCAATGCTTTAAACACTATTAATATGCTCTCAAAGAAAAAAGAATCAAGTATTCTTTTAGACTTTGTTGATTGTATTGATGATCCCAAACTCAAAATTGAGTACTTGACTCATATCAAAAATACAATAACTCACAAATCAGAACCTGAAGTTATTAATCCGTTTTACAATCACCAAGATATCATCAATAGATTCCGAACTCCTACCCAAAATTCAGTTTCTATTCCTGATTTACAAGCTGAAGTAAATATCATGAAAAAAGAAATTGTCCAGCTTAAACAAGGTCATACCTGGCTTACTCAACAGTTGTTGAATCAACAGGTTCAAACTTCAATTTCTGTTCCTGATATCCCTTTTTCTTCAAAACCAGCAATCGCTGATGAGCCCGCTGTTGAACCAACTTTTCTTCTTAATTTAAATACAGTCACCTATCATAAATGGTATATTAATGTGACTCTTATCATTAAGAATTTCACAATAAATACCTTTGCCCTTGTTGATTCTGGTGCTGATTTAAATTGTATTGCTGAAGGTATTATCCCTTCTCAATACTATGAGAAAACTACTCAACAACTTTTTACTATCAATAGTAAACTTGATATTCAGTACAAACTGGTTGGTGCTCATATTTGCCAAGAAAAAATTTGTATACAACAAAATTTTTTGTTAGTTAAGGATATGTCTCAAAAGATGATTTTGGGAACTCCATTCTTAACCACACTTTTATCCTTTCGATGATACAAATGAATGTATTTCTACCAATATCCTTGGTAATAAGATTATCTTCAAATTCTTATGCCAAACTAAGACTGCTGAAATCAATTCTCTCAAAATTGACAAATGTTTTCTTAATTTTATTTCTCAAAAACAACATTTGTTTTTCCTCAAAAATGAGATTGCTTATCGACGAATCGATGATCAACTCAAAGACACACATACAAACCAAAATTGTTTATTTCAAAGAACAATTGTCTTCAGAACTTTGTTTTGACCTTCCAAATGTTTTTTGGAATCGCCATCGCCATGTGGTTCGTTTACCATATGATCCTTCTTTCAATGAATCTAAGATTCCAACCAAAGCCCATCCTATACAAATGAATTTCGAATTAATGGAATTTTGCAAATATGAGATTCTGAGTTTGCTATCCAAACAATTAATTCGTCATTCCAAATCCCCATGGAGTTGTGCAACTTTCTATGTCAGAAAAGCCGCTGAACTTGAACGAGTTGAACAAGGTTTTACAATGGATTAGGTATCCCATACCTAACAGACGAGACCTCATTAAGAGATTACACTCAGCACGTGTCTTCTCTAAGTTCGATCTCAAATCTGGATTTTGGCAAATTCAGATCCATCCCCATTATCGTTACAAAACAGCATTCAATGTTCCTTTCGGCCATTACGAATGGAATGTGATGCCTTTTGGCCTCAAGAATGCACCAAGTGAGTTTCAAAATATCATGAATGATATTTTTACTCCCTTTTCCCATTTTACAATTGTGTATATCGATGAGATACTGGTCTTCTCCTCCTCCTTGGACGACCATTGGAAACACTTGTATCAATTTTCAAAAATTATCAAAGAAAATGATTTAGTTCTTTCTCCTACAAAAATTGACCTTTTTCAAACAAATGTCAGATTTTTAGGTCACAAAATCCATTTTGGGATGATCACACCAATCTCTAAAGCCATAGAGTTTGCTGATAAATTCCCTGATGAAATCAAAGATAAAAATCAATTACAAAGATTTTTAGGATCTTTAAATTATGTTGCTGATTTTTACAAAAATCTTCGAGTTTTACTTAAGCCCTTGTATGCAAGACTTAAGTCTAACCCAAGCCCATGGACTAAAGCCCATTCTCAAATAGTTCGTCAAGTCAGAGCCCAAGTCAAGAGTCTTCATTGTCTAGGGATCTCTAGTCCTGAAGCTTTCAAGATTGTAGAAACAGATGCGTCTAACCAAGGATATGGGAGTATCCTTAAACAACGTCTTCCTGAGTCTACACAAATACAATTGGTCCAATACCATTCTGGTATTTGGAATTCTGCTCAAATCAATTATTCAACTGTCAAAAAAGAAGTCTTATCAATTGTTTTGTGCATCATGAAATTTCAAGATTTATTTAATCAAATTTTTTTATTATGTGTTGATTGCAAGTCTGCAAAAGAAATTCTTACCAAAGATGTTTTAAACTTGGTTTCAAAACAGATTTTTGCCAGATGGCAAGGTCTTTTGTCTGCTTTCGATTTTGATATTGAGTATATAAAAGGAGCTGATAACTCTCTTGCAGATTTCCTGACAAGATAATTCTTACAAAAATGAGTTCTCAATCTTCTTCCTCATTTCGTCCTCAACAACCTCCAAAACCCCAATCCAAAGCCCAGTATGCTATGAAGCCTTCTACTTCACAGCCCAAGACCCATCTTTCTTATGATCCTTACCAGCCTTTTACAAACACAGCAGAAGAATCAAGTTCTGTTATGACAAGCTTTCCAAAGGTACAAGTTCCTCCCCCAATCCTTATCTTGCAAAGCCCTGTTTGGATCCGATCACAATGATCGAACCCTGTTTTTATTCGCTTACAAATGATACCCATTCAATCGCCAAGAATCTTTTCAATACAAATGCCCTTTTTGAGGAATCTGACATCCTCAAAACCCAAGAGTTCTATGAGTTCATCCTGGTCGACACTGATTCAGTGATGATTACTCATCATCGAGATCCTTCTCATCCTGAGAAGATATCTCACTCCAAATGTCAAATTTTGAAGGTTTTATCTGAAGCTGATTGGAAGCAACATCCTCACTTTCATAAGAAGTTCTCAGTTAATTACCTCCCAGCTTCTTACAATTATCTGGACTACAAGCAAGCTTGGTCCAGAGCCTTTTTTGTTTTTTCTCAAAATTGTTCCCATTCGTGGTTCTTCCTTTTTTGTCACAAAAGCACAAAGATTTGTTCCTTTCTGGTTCCAACATCAATGGTGGAATCATTTTGGTCCTTTACAAGACATCTTGCCTTCGTTTGTCAATGAAGGATGGCAAGTTTTCAAATCCAAGTTCAATCCTCCAATTCCAGTACCACAACAGGTACTCTCTTTTTGGTTTTTTGTCAAATTCCATCTCTCCTGGATTTGCTGTTGGGATTACATTGTCCAAGCTCTTCTTGGTCCAAGCCAATCGACGCAGGCTCCTCTCTGGATCTGTCGTCGTTACAAAGTCAAGTGGTGGTCATCTTTTGATTACACCCATGCTACAAAGGATGCTGTTACAAGATTCTTTTCAGGAAAAGAACAACTTCCTACCCAGCCTCTTGTCAATCCAATACAAGTTCCTTCAGAGGCAAAACTTCTTCGACAGTTCATCAAAAAGTCGCTCCAAAGAAAACCTATAAAAACGCAACTGATGGAAACCATGTCCAAAATCTGTGCAGAAGACTCAGACGAAGACGAAGCTCCAACAGTGCATCTCAATGAAGATGACTGCTTTGGCATCTAGGCACCTCATGCATGATTCTATCCTACAAGACCCTACAAGCATCATTATGTTCTAGGTCATCATGACTTTGCATAATACTTACAAAGTTTCTTAAGCAACAAAGTTTCTTCCAAACTGCATTCATTACAAAGCAACAAAGTTTCTTCCACTTCACGCCAAGGTCACTTTCGGCCAAACTTCATCATGTCTCTACAATCACGTGAAAATCACTATTCACGTCCTCAAAAGTCAAAAGTTGAAAGCATATTCAACTTTTCATCCACTACAAAGACTACAAGACAAAAACATCTTTGCTTTTCCACCGCACCATCATTACAAAGGACGGGACGTCCACATCTCACCCACTCCACCAAGTCACGAGAAGCTTATCTTCTCATCTTTGTAATTAGTTGAGGGCTATAAGAGCCACTCTCTTCCCCTTAGTTTTCCAAGTTGTAAATTTTCCCATGTAACCCTTTAAGCTTTCCTCTCTACTTGTAAGTTTCTATCTCTATCTCCTAAGTCTTTCCTTTGTAATTTCTTATTTTCATAAATCATGCATTATTGTTTATCTTCTTCTTCTTTTCTTTCAAAACTTTCTAAGATCTATTTCTATTGAACATCTCGTTATACTAGCTCACACCTAGTATCGGCACCGTTCTCTCGATTAGATTAAAGAAATGTCTTTTGAAAAACTTGTTTTATTTACAGTAGTTTATTATTTAGTTTGTATGTTTCTGTTTTTCTATCTTCTCTTTTCTCCCGTTATTCGTTTTCTATCTTCTTTGTAAACCTGTTCTTTGCTTTATTTTCATGTTAGTAGTCCTGGGTAGAAATTGGTGGAAGGAAAATAATGAAATCTTCTTTGATGACAGACGACATAAGATCATTACTGCACTCATAATGTAAATCTTCTAGCATTATCTTCAATCTATGAAAAAGATAGATATTTTTTTCTTAGACTAGTACTATTCGTTCAATGTTGTCTTATTTGTTCCATGTTCTCTTTGCTTTTAAATTTTGAATCGTCAGCTAAGATGCATGCATTAGTAAGAGGTAAGAGGATGATAGATGGTCTGAACCATGTAAGAATTTTCATCTGAGTAGATTGGGATGTGTACTGCCCAGCATAGATACTGATATGGACACGATACACACACGGTGATATGGCAAACTTCCAAAAACTATGATACGGGTACGAGTGGGATACAACATTGAAATAATATCTAAGCATGTATTTTTATAATTAAAAGTAAGTAATATATTAATGAATCATAAGGTCATAAAAATGATTTTAGTAAAAAAAAAAATCTCAGAAACACCAACCTCTGCCTCCGATAAGTATAACTCTTTTGTCGACTCTGTGTCGTCCGCAAACGGTCTCTAATCAGTTCCACATTTTTCGTGGTCTCTCGAATTATGTCCGGCCCGATGATAACCTTATCGCCAACCTCTGCCCAACAAACAAGAGATTTGCAAGACAACCATACAACGCTTCAAATGGTGCCCTTCCAATACTCGCCTGATAACTATTGTTATAAGCAAACTCGGCCTGATAATATCCACCTTAGTACCCATAGCTTTCTGAAAGCTCTACCAAAAGTGAGCCGTGAACAAGGGGTCTCTATCTGATACAATCGATACTGGGTTCCATGGAGTTTGACTAGCTCTTTGACAAACAACTCCGCCAACCTCTCAGAAGTCTGACAATCACTAACGGGAAGAAAATGAGCGCTCTTAGTCAAACGGTCCACAATAACCCAAATAGCCTCGTGCTCCATCTTCAACCGAAGAAGTCCATCAACAAAATCCATCGTCACATGTTCCCACTTCCATGTCGGAATCTCCAATGGTTGCAACAACCCTAAAGGCCTCTGGTGTTCAGCCTTGATCTGCTGACAGGTCAAACACTTCGCCACAAACTATCCAATATCTCGCCTCATACCAAGCCACCAAAATGATCGCCTCACATCTCTGTACATCTTTGTACCTCCAGGATGTATGGGAAACCTTGATCTGCGAACCTCCTCTAAGATCTCTTCAAATCCACATCTGTAGGGACGCATAACCGACCCTTAAATCTCAAACCGCCTTGTTAATCGATTGTCCAGCCAATCGAACAACCATCCACACAATCTAGGACCAAATCCTCCAATCTTTGCCGAAGTAACGAATCTGAATTCTGCCAATTAATCACCCACCTGACCAAGGTTGGCGTGAACGCTAAGTAAGCGACGTAAACACAAGAAGAATCTGACATCGGATGCACATCACATGAGGCCAACTCTTCAAGAACCTTCCACTCTTGGATCATCAAGGTAGCCATGACAGAAAAACGCCTACTCAAAGCATCTGCTACCACATTTGCCTTGTCAGACTGATACAATATCTCAGAATCGTAACTGCTGAGAAAATCCAACCACCAATGTTGTCTCATATTCAACTCCTTTTGGGAGAACAAGTACTTAAGGTTTTTATGGTCCGTATATAACTCAAGCTTCTCCCCATACATATAGTGTCTCTAGATTCTCAAAGCGATTACCACTGCCACTAACTTCAGGTCATGAGTGGGATACATCCTCTCATGAGGTTTCAACTGTCGAGAAGCAAATGCTACAACCTTCTTGTCTTGCATAAGAACACATCACAACCTAGTACCACAAGCATCTGTGTAAACCACTAACTTAACACCAGGCACCGAAATAGTTAGAACAGGAGCCGAAGTCAATCTCTGCTTCAAAGTTTCAAATGCCTCAATGCACTTTTCCGACCAAACAAAAGGGGTATTCTTCCTAGCCAACCGAGTCAAAAGTGCATAAATCAAAGAAAACTTCTCTATAAATATTCGATAATAACCGGCTAGCCCTAGAAAACTATGAATTTTCGTAACACTAGTTGGCATTTTCCAAGACCTAATTGCTTCCACCTTCTCCGGATCTACTGTTATCCCTTGACTGGATACAACATGCCCTAAGAAACGAACTTCAAACTCCCAGAAATGACACTTACTGAATTGGCATACAATTGGTGCTCCCTCAAAGTCTGTAAAACAAGGCGGAGATGTTCCTCCGAATTCCTCGAATATATCAGAATATCATCGATGAACACTATCACAAACTAATCCAGAAACGGACGAATCACCCGATTCATCAGATCCATAAAGCATGCAGGGGCGTTCGTCAATCCAAAAGGCATAATCGAAAACTCATACAACCCATATCTCGTCCGGAAAGCTGTCAAAGGTATACTTTGATCCTCAACCCTCATATGGTGATATCTTGTTTGAAGGTCAAGCTATGAAAACACTACGGCTCCCCTCAACTGATTCAACAAATCATCAATCCTCAGAAGGGGATACTTGTTCTTAATAGTCACTCGGTTCAAATCTCTGTAATCAATACACATCCTCAATGATCAATCATTTTTCAAGACAAAAATCGCAGGAGCACACAAGATGAATTACTAGACCGAATGAACCTACAAGAATATACACACTTCAAAAAATTAAAGTTATCCTCAAGTAATTAATACCCAAAATGTCCCAATCAAATAAAATCACCATACTCACCCATTTTGTAACATCTCATCCAATTGTACTTTTCATCTCCTCCAACTGCTTCGGGGCGAGCCTATAAGTGAACTTAGCAATAGGAGCTGTACCCGGAAGCAAGTCAATCCGAAACTCTACCTCTCAATGAGGAGGAAGGCCGAGAATCTCCTGAAAGACATCGGGAAAATCCTAACTATCGCTACATCACAG